>JAJKFI010000101.1:4124649-4138632 GCA_029204185.1 Lerista edwardsae | reverse complement strand
TTGATTGATTGATTGATTGATTGATTGATTGATTGATTGATTGATTGATTGATTGATTGATTGATGTGCCACTTGCATGTGCCACTTGCAGCGGCAGTCCAGACACACTCTATGACAAGTCATCTTTTGTGACCATGATGCTTTAGGATTGGCCCTTTAGATTTCTTCCATCAGGTAAGAACATAAGAGCCCTGCTGGATCAGGCCAAAGGCCCACCTAGTCCAGCTTCCTGTATGTCACAGTGGCCCACCAGATGCCTCAGGGAGCTCACAAGACAACAAGATGCCTGCATCCTGTCGCCACTCCCTTGTATCTGGCATTCTGAGGTAAATTTCTGAGGTAAATAATAACCCAATCTGGGCCTTAAGAACATAAGAGCAGTGGTGGGATTCAAATAAATCAACAACTGGTTCTATGTCCTCCTTTCTTTGTACTGCTTCTTACTACAGCACTACTTTTTGTATATCAATAAATTAGCAACCGGTTCTGCAGAACTGGTGAGAACTGGCTGAATTTCACCACTGCATAAGAGCCCTGCTGGATCAGGCCATTTAGTCCAGCTTCCTGTATGTCACAGTGGCCCACCAGATGCCTCAGGGAGAACACAAGACAACAATCTGGCACACTTATTCCTTCCTCCCCCCCCCAAAAAAAAAGACTGGCAGCAGCCAAGAATTTGTGGCCTACAATCATCCTGCGTGATCTCACAACTTCAGGGAGCTCAGCCTCTCCTGCAAGGTACTTGGCATCTTGCCTAGACTTAAGGTGACACAGTAGCAGAATAAACCCTATTACCACAGCATTAATGTCTTTGTAACCGTGTTGGCTTTTCACAGCACATGTTCTTATCAGTGTTGAAGTGTGGAATGAGTCAGCCAAGGTTTAGGTAGTAGGTGCTTAGAGGGTTTAATGGAACATACAACAAAGGAGTTTGAACAATCCCAGTGGGCCAAATGCTTGGTTTGGATTTCTAGAGTTCTTGTAACCGAGTACATCAAATGTTTGTGTTTTCCATTAAGCCAATCCCACTAATATGGTGTAGCTAATACAGTATAGTTAAATTACTGTCGTGTTTCATGTTGTTTTCCTGAGCAGCACAAAACTATAATTTTCCACCCAAAATATTGTTTTCAAATGAGAAGAGAGATAAAAACGAGATGCAATCCCTCATTCATAAGACACAGATGTGAGTTTTCAGTTACAACATTTAATGAAAACCATATTATGCCGTTTCTTAACGTCAGCCCTAGGAATAACACACTTTTTTTCGCTTTTATGAATTTAAAGCATTTGTTTATTTGGTATGGGTTTTGTTGTTAGAAAAAAAGCACTATTAAACATACAGAACTTCTCATGGCTGCCATTGGTTTATGTTGTCAGCTACACACAACCTATATCTTTGCTATTTGCAAAAAGTGGTGTACATGGGGCCCCTACAGGCAGTGGCGCAGGTAAAGATTATGTAGCCTGGGGCAAAGGGCAAAATGATGCCCTGGAAGTGATGTCACAACAGGAAGTGACATCATAGTTGTATTTTCATTTTCATTTTCTTGGCCATAACTTTTGATAGAATGAAGATATTATACTCCAATTTGTTTCATTGGATTCTGCATTAAATTGCACATCAAATGATCAACTGATTGATAAAATGATGATTCCCTGTTTTGTTTCATTGCAAGAAGACAGAGATGTTTCATTCTTTCATTGAAAGAAGACACTTCGTTTTGTTTCATTGCATTCTGCATGAAATTCCATATTGAATGGTATACCATATTTCCCCATGTATAAGACGCACCCATGTATAAGACGCACCTTAATTTTGGGGCCAGAAATTCGAAAAAAAATGTACCACCACACATAAAGTTACTGAACTCAAGTTTTATTCATAAAACTACTCATCACTGCCCCCCAGTTCTCCCATCATGTGCCTCCAGCCCCCCTCAGTACTCCCATCATGTGCCTCCACCCCCCCTCAGTAGTCCCATCATATGCCTCCACCCACCTACGGTCTTCTTACCTTACAGGCTCTCTTCTCTGATTGCAGGACTGCGGCTTGACTAGGAAGTACCGCGGTGGCCGAAACTTGGAAATGAAATCCCATTCTCAGCCACCGCGGTACTTCCTAGTCAAGCCGCAGTCCCACGATCAGAGAAGAGAGCCTGTAAGGTAAGAAGACCGGCCACAGTCCCGCGATTGAACAGGATAGAGAGGTATTGAACACTGGGGGGGGGGTCTCATTTTAGCTCTACATGCACGGTTAGGCTCAGCACCCTGATGCACACCCCTTGTATAAGACGCACCCAGTTTTTACAGCCCAAATTTTTTGGAAAAGGGTGCGTCTTATACTTGGGGAAATATGGTAATATGACAGTTTTAACAAACCACAATTTTTATATGACAGTTGTATCTTCATTTTCTGGGTTTGGGGCCACAATGTTTGATAAAAGACATTACACTCCAGTTTATTCCATTGCATTCTGCATTAAATTACCTTTATCATTGGAAAGGCATTATTCATGATGGTATTATTCATTCATACAAAGATTTTCATAATTTTGGCCACTAGGGCCAAGCTGAGCTTGTTGCCCCCCCTAACACTTGTTGCCCGGTGCAATTGCACCCCCTGTACTTCACTTCTTTAGTTATGCCCCTTCCTATAGGAAGGTCAAGTTGGTCAAGATTTGCCACCACCGCAGTGGTGAACCTAACTGGGTCTTGCTACACCTGCCCCTGGAGTTTCTTGGATGAAGCAAGTTTTCCCCTCCCAAGTGCAGCTGTCTGGATTCCATCTCCTCTAACTTTGCCTCAGGAGCTCCAGGGCTAGCATCAGGACCCCTGGTTATCTATGGAAGCAAATCTATGTGGAAGCACATAGTCCTTCCAAAGTCCTTAGACAGCAAGGATATAGAGTGTTGTGCAACTGACAACTTAAAACGATGATAGCCATGAGAAATTCTGATTGATTCATATGTAGATCCTTTTTTCCCTCTGCAGTGAGCCTCCAAGGCAGATCATCTCTGTGGATTGAAGCATCTTTTCTTGGACTATGAAGACTTTCTGTTCAGGAGCGGGGTTTGTTTGAGCAATGATCAACTTTATCAGGTCCTGCTCGGAACTTTTTCTTTGCTCTTAGTTTCCACACTCAGGGCCTCCAGAGGAATTTTATCCATACCAGGGGCACAAAGTTTCTTTTGGGCTCCTTCGTAAAGGAAAGGGGTGAAATAGAGCAGGGGGAGGATGGCAATGGGGCAGGCAGAACAGGAGTGGGGAGGGGGCAAAACAGGGCTGGGGGGAAGATGGCAACAACCGGAAAAGTCTTTGGGGCCCAGATCTATATGGCACTGGCAGCTAGATACAGTAGTACAGAAAACCAAACACACTCCCTAAGCCTCTCTAAAATCTTTCAAATATTGAAAATCATTGCAGAAAATTAGCATCATTCTGCTTAGGCTCACACTGAAATGGAAAGTGTCCTGGGAGTACCAAAGCTTACATCTGTAACCTCATAGATGCACAAGCCAAAGAGCCATTGTAGCAGCAGGCCAATTCCCTCCCAGATTAGGCACTGTGTTAAGAAGGGTCATGTATGCATTCCTTGGTCTGGCGCATAAGGCTTGCAGCAACAGGTGCCAAAGTGGCCCAACAGTAGTGCCCCCACTATTCCAGGTGGACAGGATGAGATTCCTGCCCCAGCATTCCAGGTGGGCAGAACATGTAAGATTCCAAGAAATTTCTGCTCCTTTTTGACCCTGGGCCCGGGTACAAATAACCCCCTGCACCCCCCATCTCATAGGCCCTGCCCACTCTCCACTCTGACACTTTGTCTCATACATCTCAATAGGAGCTCCCCATAGAATCCTGTCCTGGGTTCTGTTTCTAAGCCACAATAGAAAAAGATGGACCCCAGAATTTCTCTTCGATCTAACTGGCAAAATGTCTGCCATTGGGATAAAAAGGTACAGGTTTCCCCACGACCAAATGTTCTAGTTGTGACCAACTGTAGGGGGCGGTGCTCATCTCCATTTCTAAGCTGACAAGCAGGTGTTTGTCCAAGAACAAGTTTCCACGGTCATGTGGCCAGCATGACTATATGCCGTAGCGCACGGAAAGCCATTACCTTCTCACCAAAGTGATACCTATTTATCTGCTGGCATTTTTATGTGCTTTCAAACTGCTAGGTTGGCAGGAGCTGGGACAAGCGACGGGAGCTCACTCCGTCGCGTGGTCTTGAACTGCCAACCTTCCGGTCAGCAAGCTCAGCAGCAGCAGCTTAACCACCACATTGTGGCATTAACCAGCACATCGCCATTGGGATAGGCAGGGTTTTACTGGAGGAGGTGCTTGGACATGGCAAAGAAAGACCACTAGGATGCAGTGCACCTCAAGACACAATTGCAACCTGCGCCCTTGCAGGCAGAGACGTATCCTCCCTGGGGCAAGACACGGTGCTTGCCCTGGGTGCTGTTTAAGAGGGGCACTGGGTGTGACACTTGCAATTGTTGCCCCCACATGCCATAGTTCTCCATCTATTCCCTGCAAAGCCCCTCTGCCTGTAGCGCTCTTCCAGCCCCGCTCCCCCTGCCCGAGACTGCAGCTTGACTTTAAGGGTGCCGGCGTGAGCCAAGTCTTCCGGAGCTTGCAAAGCAAGAGACTGCAGCCCTGATCTTGCCAGCAAAGTACAACCCCCTCAAGGGTTCCTGAGCTTGTGCAGACCTGGATTACTGCCATAAAGAAAGATTATTATTTTTTGCTTCTTTTCTCCGTAAATTACTTGGTCTCCCTCAGTCTATTAGTTTATCCACTATGTCCTTAGAACTCGGCCTACATTTACTTTCTACTTTTGCCTGGCTCTATACTTTTAAGTTCTGGTGGCGTATTCATTTTAATTGTCCCTCCGATTCCCTTCTTATGGATCGACTTAAGGATTCTTATTATTCTATCTGGTCCAAAGCTATCGAGTCAAAACTTCTTTCTATTGGTCTTTCCGTTGATCTCTTATCTGATCTCAACTTCTCTAGTGCTTTTCAATTCATCAAATCTAAACTATTTCAAAACGAATTTGATTATCTTTCCTGTAATGTCAATCCTACATGTTCTCCAAAAATTTTTGGTTTATCTTATGTTCCTAACCAGCCTTTAAATTATCTTTCTTCCTTAGTTAATCCCCGCTATAGAAGAGCCTTTATGTTAGCAAGGTTTAACATTTTCCCCTCCTCTATGCATTTTGTTCGTTTTCCCCACATTCCTTCGTCTCAACGTACTTGTTATTTCTGTCAATTTTCTCCTGATTCTTTAGAACATATTATTTTGAAGTGTCCGGCCCATAGTGCCTCCCGCTCAAAATTTCTTGAGCCTTGGATTTCTTCTCTTTCCTTGTCTTTCCCTAACCTATTACCTATAATTCTGAGTGATCACTGTTTTTTGTACACAGACTCTGTAGCCAGATTTCTTGCTGATGTTATGTCTGTTCCTATACCTTAGTTTTTGTTTTTTTTTTGTTTTTTTTTTTGGGGGGGGGGTTTGCTACTATGTTATTATGCTACGTGTTATGCTTATTTTATTGTTGTTGTTGTTGTTGTTGTTGTTATTGTATGCCAATAAAGGTCACGGGAAATTGAATTGAATTGTGCAGACCTGCAGCACTCCCGCGCAACTCTTGGGAGCCCCATGTGGATTTAAAAGAGGTTTGCGGAGAAGCAGTTTGCTGGGAAGGAGAGGGTGTGGCAATTGTAGCAACCTTATTACTACAGTACCACTACAAATGTACCGTATTGCACTAAGTTTTCCTCCCTCGCACCTCAACTTCTTGGCTAGCTACGAGGGAGCTGCATTTTAAAGATCTGTGCTGCCCCTCAAAGACCTGTTTTCTTTATTTACGCTTCTTCATGGGATGAGGGTTAGGCCACACCCAAGGCCTCGCCCCCAGGCCGTGCAGCCCCCATTTGGGCTGCGATGCCTCCTCAGACCTGCGCCCGTGATTTCATGAGCACAGATCTGAGGAACTCCAGCAGCCTCCCAAGCTGCGCTGGATACCCGCATGCCTGCCTGTTCCAGCGCAGCTTAGGATTGGGCTGCCCATATCTTCAACCTTGGGGTCACGGGGGCTGGACGCAGAGGCAGATCTAAGGGAGGGCAAAGCTCTAAGTTTTGCAACAAGCCTTACCTTGCAGTGGAAATCTCTCCTCTCCTGCACCATTCTAGCCAATCCTTACAGGGAACAGCAACATTTTGGCGTTGCTTACTGGCTACAGCAGCAAGGGAGAGGAGGGATTTACACAGTGGTGGATCTAGGGGGCAGGGGGGGCAAGAGCCCTGGGCGCCATCTTGGGGCCGTCTAGGGGGGCGCCAGTGGCCCCTGCAACATTGTGCGGGTAGCCCAGGGGAGCCCAGATCTACCCGCGGTCGTTTCTAATGGATAGACCTGTGCTCCCTCGAGGGGAGCCCAGGTCTACCCATGGCTGGTCCCAATAGGTAGACCTGGGCTCCCATGGGGGCGCACTTCTATTGGGTGCCCCAGGCGCCATTTTGACTAGGTCCGCCCCTGGATTTACATGACAGAGTAAGGCTTCTTGCAACACTTAGAGCTTTGCCCTCCCTGTAGATCCACCTCTGGCTGGACGTGGGCAGTGGGGAGCTGTGAATAGGCAGCTCTTTTGCTGCATTCTGAGCTTGGCTCCTGGGTTCACACAGGGATTCCCCTCCTTCTGTAGCTAGGTTCTGAATTTAAAAGTACTTTTGGACTGGTTCTCCTGGGGTTTGCAAAGTGATCTTCCTCCGCCCCCTTCCTTCCATTGGTTCTGAGTGCTTTTGGACCAGTTCCTCTGAGGTTTACAACTACTAGATCTCCCCCCCCCCCCGAGTTGGTTCAGAGTTTAAAAGTGCTTTTGGACTCGCCTGCATCAAAGTCGTTATGTGTTCTCTATTATAGGCTGAGTGCATCAAGATCAAAGTAAAATGTATTCGTTCATCTACAGTACATTGCATGTCTAATTTATTTATTTAAATTTATTTTCAATGTACATTTGTTCTTCTTTTTCTGGCCCTTGACACCTTGTCAGATGTACAATGCAGCCCTCCTGACAAAATGTTTGGAGACCCCTGATCGAATAGAAACAGTTGCAGTGCTTTACTGAGGAGGGTCGAGTCACTGCAATGTGAAGGCAGGGCAGGAACCCAGGTTCCACTGTGTCCTGAAAGCAGGATCGGCTTTAAGCCAATGTGACCAATGCCGTGGCATTGGGCCTCGTACTTTGGGGGGGCCCCCGCACCAGTGCAGCGAGCATATCACCTGCTGCTGCAGCCAGGATCCCTCTGAATTGTAAGTTAGTGGCCTTCCCCATTTTGGGCAGTTTACAGGCCTTCCCCTGCCTGTAAACTGCCCAAAATGGGCCTCCTGGAAGAAGTTGGTGGTGACATCAGGCACAATCCTAAAATGAGTTAGGCCAGCATAAGCTAAGCCAGCAAAGCTTGGCCAGCACAAGGGCCACTGCAAAGTACGTTTGGACCACTCTCAGAATCAGAGAGGCCGGCACACACACATGTGCCATCCAAGAGTAGTCCAAATGTGCTTTATGGTGGCCCTTGTGCTGGCCAAACTTTGCTGGTTTAGTTTATGCTGGCCTAACTCCAGTTTAAGGGACGTGGTGGCGCAGCAAGTTAATCCGCTGTTGCTGGGCTTTCGACCGCAAGGTTGGGAGTTCAAGACTGCGTGACGGAGTGAGCTCCCGTTGCTTGTCCCAGCTCCTGCCAACCTAGCAGTTTGAAAGCACCTAAATGCAAGTAGATCAATAGGGACCACTTCGGTGGGAAGGTAACGGCGTTCCATGCGCTATGGCGTAGAGTCATGCCGGCCACGTGACCACAGAAACCTGTCCTTGGACAAAACGTCGGCTCTACAGGCTTTGAAACGGAGATGAGCACCGCCCCCTACAGTCGGTCACGACTAGACCATCCGGTCGTGGGAAACCTTTAACCTTTAACTCCAGTTTAGGATTGCGCTCATCATCATGACTCCACCAACTATTTCCAGGTGCCACATGCTTTTTTGGGTGAGCGGGGGCCACGCAGGGAGGATGAGGGCCCCCTAGGGAAGGCTCCACATTGGGCCCCGCTGCTCCTAGAGCTGGCCCTGCCTGAAAGCAGAGAAACCAGCCAGCTGTAGTTGTCTGCTTGCTTCAAAAGAGGGTGCGCAGCCTCCAGACTCATGGGGAGGAATCTGCTTTTTTATTAGAGCACCTCGGTCCACCAGGTGCAAAACAGTGGAGAGGAATCAGATGTTTTCACAGGGGCACAATTTCAGTGCTTGCCATGGGCACTATTTTCCCTAGATACTCCACTGCTTGCAGGATTTCCAACAATGAGGGCTAAGCAGGGACTTGCCCTTTCCTGTAACAAGGTCTACAACAGCAACACTTTCCTTTTCTCCACAGAAGCAAAGAGCAATCTTTCAGTTGCACGTCATAAAAATATAAGCATGCGATCAGGGACCATATTAGAATGGAGGCGAAGGGCCTGATCCTATCCAGGCTAATGCTGGTGGTAAGCCCTTACTACTGGTTGCCCAGGGGCAAACCCCCAGTCAGCTGCAGCCCAGAAGTAAGCGCGGTGATGTCATCGTGTCAATACACAGAGGAATCTCATGCATTCCTCCGCGCATGGGAGGGACAGGCGCTGCTTCTGATGCTGAGAAGCCAAGCAGCTTTGCAGTGTTAGAAGCAGCGCCTGTCCCTCCCATACATGGAGGAATCTCGCAATCCTGCAAGGGCACCAGTTTCCAATACGTATGGGAGGGCAGGGGTGGCCGATTCGGGCATCGGCCTTGCACGGCTAGTTTTAGCCATGTGAGACCACCTCCCTGCCCCCCAGATCTGCCGACTGGGGAGGGTCGGGTCAGGTATGGGGTCGGGTATGGTATGGGGAGGTCGGAATTGGGTGGTGGAGGGGTGGAGCAGGTCCAGGCGGGGTGGAATCAGCAGTGGCCTCTCTGCCGAATCCTAGTCTCCTGGTCAGGACCACGTGGCCTGACGTAGAGGTTCTCTAGTCTGTGCTGGCAAACTAGCCAGCACAAATTTGAAGAGGCCCATTGCCAAAGCAGCATCCTTACCTGGGGGAAGGGGACAAATGTAGTAGTAGCCATTTTGGCACCACTACTCCTATGGAGGCCAGGCGGCTTAGGATTGGGCTGCCAGTGCACTCCATGGCCCCTGAGGCCTCAGCCCCTGAGAACAAAGCACACTGCTAGCTGCATAGCCCCCCACTCCCGTCTCTTCTGCTATAGCTCCAGGAGTGCAGTGGTGCCTTTCCTTCATGACTTTCCACAGCAAGGAAATGCTGCCGGACCTAAACATTTGTTGTCACGCTTGAGTTTTATATCCCTTAAAGTGGAGACCTGTTTGCCAAGAAGCATCAGCTGCAACATATTAGCCTCAGTACAAAATTCTCACATAAAATTGACAAGCAATGCAGCCTGAAACTGAGCTCAGTATTTCTTCGGAAGAAGAACGCAGGTGTGTTACACTGACAATGTGGAAGAGCACCATTCTTCTCCCCAACTGAGACCATCAGGACTCGTAATTATATTAGTAATTTTGTTTTTGTTTTTTACGGACAACTGTCACCGTAGAGAAAGCTGCAGTTCTTTTAAAGGGCTTCATATAAGTCGACTATCATGGGATGCTGGATTGCAAGCTCAATCCTATACTGCGCTGGAATGGTGAGGCCAGACGCGTATCTGACCTGTAGCCCAGGATGGCACGAGGCATGGGCGCTGGGCCCGTGCGCGAAACAGCACGCTCTTCGGCCCGCCTGCCCTCCCTGGTCTCCGTAATGCTCCAAAATGGTGCATTTCTGGGGGGGCAGGGAGGTATGTCGGAGTGACGCATGGGGGTGGGGTGACGTCCTGCCGAAATTTCACGGTTTCAGCAATGCATTCCTTGGATCTGCACAGCCTCTCCAATGGGCTTAGGATTTGGCCATAAGGTTGAATCCGATGTTCATCTCCCTCCCGGGCTGGCACGCCTGCTGGCCTACCCACAGCCTGCCCATTTACGCCCTCCTCCAAGCACTCCCTCCTTTGCGCCGACATGGCGCCTCCCCTGTGCCAGCCTCCCCAATGCACTCCTAGGCTCTGCGCAGCCTCTCCAATGGGCTTAGGATTTGGCCATAAGGCTGAATCTGATGCCCTCCTCCCTCCCGGGCTGGCAAGCCAGCTGGCCCACCCACAACCCACCCACAGCCTGCCCATTTACGCCCTCCCCCGCCAACTCCCTCCTTTGAGCCTCCCCTGTGCCAGCATGTGCCTACAGTGCCGATCTCATTGCCTTAGCACCAGTGATGTCATTCAGGGGGAACGGACCAGAACGGGCATTCTGGATCCTAACGGGCTTCGTGGCTGGTTCCGGGTTCCCGACAAGTGCCAATCAAAAGTGAGTTCCTGTTCCTAAATCATTTGAATGGCACCACTGCTTAGCACCGATGCGAGAGTGATGTTGCATCAACGTTCCAAGCCAGGCAGGATTGCGCTGTGAATCTATTCAGTAACATAGCCAGAGAGGGCTCTAACGGTGGCTGGGAGGAGCCACTTCCCCCCCCCCAGCTCTTCTATAGGCAGCCCAATCTTACGTTGCGCTGGAGCAAGCAGGCTGGTGGGCCTGCACCAAATCCAGCACAACATGGGGGGCCTGAGAAACCTTCAAAAAGGGCACGTTTGTACCTTTGCACCAGGGAAAGCTCCAGCCTCCCCAGTGGGCTCCTCAGATCTGCACCTGCTAAATAGCAGGCGCAGATCCAAGGAGGCTGTGCAGCCAGAATCGGGGCCACAAGGCCTGGGTACAGAGCCTGGGATGTTTTCCTCTCCCTTACTCTCCTAGGACTTATGCCAGGAAAATAGCTGGAATAGACAGAAAGAGATCCTTTGAGGAAGTGGAGGCTTACTCTGAGGTAAGGGAACTTAAGGAGGGCATGGGAAGACCGAGGAGGCCTAAGTGATTGCCCCCCTCCTCAGGATGCAAAGCACACCCTGTTGGCCCGCTGCATCAGCACTGGGGCAGTTAGGATTGGGCCTCTAGAAAACAATATAAGGCAGAACAAGATCATAAAACAAGTAATTCAAATAACTGAACTAACCCCCCCATCAATGCACCCCCCCCCAATCAATGACAACATGGAGCACATATATGGAAAGGGACTGTGCATATAAATAAATGAACAATTGGGAGTAAGAAAAGTCAATTTCAATTTCAATAACCTTTATTGGTAGAAACAAACAAAAGAAAAAGTCCAGGGGGGGAAACAGTATATAAACTGGTTATAAGGAGAGGGTAAGGAAAGAAGAACGTGAAATTGAAAGGATTATAGTGTAAGAGTTAATTTCAGAATTTCAGCTAGGAAACCAGCCACAGATGCTGTGATAGGGGGATGGCGATCAGACAATGGAATTGGGAAGGGGTCTGCGAAGGAGGTAGAAAAAGAAGAAAGCCAAGGTTTGAGATAGATATTGCAGAAATTTTGATGAAGAATAATATGTGAAGAAGAAGACAGTGAAGAATAATATGATCCAAAGTATCTGGGGCGAGATGGCAGAAGAAACATAGTCTTTGGTCACAGGGTACTTTGGAAAACCGGCCAAAGTGATTAGCCGAGGGGAAAATATTTAGGCGAGTGAGCATAAAGGCTCTTCGCCAAGATGGATTAATTAGTTGAGCAGAGTAAGAAAAGTAAGCATAAGAGTAAGAGTAATGAGAGTAACAAGTCAGCCCAGCAGCGGGGAACCCCCAAAGAACTGCTTGCAAGACTGGCTTTAAAAAATGCAGGGATTATATCATAAATGTGTGTTCTTGGGTATTACCAAAGCTGCAAAGCCATTGCACTGCATCATGCAGAATGGTGGGGGAAAAAGCCACGAATCTTCTGTGATAAAAGCCCCTTAACATCTCTGGCCTCTTATTTGTACTCGTCAGTCTCCAAGATCATCAAAGACACCTCTTCAGATTTCCTCAAGAAAAATCTTCTGTGTGGGCTGAAGTGCAATACAGCAAGTTTCTATGTTATGCAACACAGTTAAAAATGGAAACGTTTATGGGAATACGAGACTTCTGTGGGTGAGCCCTTTCTGTACAGTTTTTCTGCTCTCTCAAAACATTTTAACGTCAAGACCAGTAGCAGCATTGCCAGTTCAGGCTAGACCTCAAAGAGACCAATCCTATCCTTTCACCCTACCAATGCAGCCACACCAAAAGGGTGCACTTTGTATCCAGTGGGGTGATGGTGGATTACAGGAGAATTATTTCACCTTACCCCTCCATAAGCCTTCTGCTCCACGATGGTGGCCCAATTCAAAACTGGAGTTGGGCTGGCAGAGTTAGGCCAGCAAAGTTTGGCTGGCACAAGCGCCACTGTAAAGCGCGCTTGGACTACTCTTGGAGTCAGGGAGGGTGGTGCACGTCTGCGTGCTGGCCTCTCTGACTCCGAGAGTGGTCCGAACGTTTGTTAAAGTGGCCCTTGTGCCAGCCAAACTTTGCTGGCCTAACTCCAGGTTAGGATTGCACTCTGGGTCTCCTGAGACTTATGCTAGCTCTGTAGCTCGTCCAAGGAGAACAAAGCGTTGTGGAGGCTTGGAAAAAAGGAACTGTGCCATTTTGCCAGGATCAAACCCTCCCTCCCCCTCCCTGCCCCTTGTTCCTCCCCCTCCCTGCCCCTTCTTGCCCATCCCCAGCCTTTATTGCTGCCTTACCTGGTTGAGCAGGTGCTGTGTGGTTTGGTAGCAGAGCTGAAGCTCTGCTGCCTGTTGTAGTGGCACATGTACAACGGTAGTTGATGGAGAGCTGTACGCGCCATTGGTAGCCATTTTACAACAGTGGAAGACGAAGACTTTTCGCTGTCCTAAAGCTCTGCCCCGGACAGTACATCCTGGCATAGCCCAACAAAACAGCAGTAGTGATTTCTCTTGCTCTGTGTGCAAGGAAGTCAGCCAACCCTGGCCGGCTGGGTCTAACCTGAACTCTGTAACTTATATTGCTGGAGCAAGTCCGTGTTGGCCTAGGTTGGAGGATCAAGGCCTGGAAGCGGGATAGGCTATCAGTATGCCGCTACCACTAATATCACCTCCTTCTAGGCCCCAATCCGTCTTCCCACTCCAAACAAGCGTTACAGCAGTATTAGGACTGAACAGGCTTGGAATATCTCGGCTTATAGAATAGCCTGAATCGGCTTATAGGATATCTATAAAATCCTGCAGTACTGAAAGGGTCAGGTGACACAGGCAAGTAGATAGGCATAACATTTAAATTATTGAATGCTCTAATTCTGCACCAACACGCACGTGCACACACGCATACACACACGCACACGCACACAAACTTTACACCTGAAGAACAAAACAAAGGAAGCAATTGAAATAAATAATTCTGGTGATAAACTTAGGCTCTTAATTAAGGAGAAATCCGTAAATATATGTATACATCATTGGAAGCCACTTACTGTTTTCTTCAGGAGAAAAAGAAAAATGATATACTGGTTTGTGGATTTGAAGAATAAAAAGCAATAACAACTAACTGTTAAGAAGAGATTAAGTCGAGATTTAGTCGAGAGGGTTAATGCCTCCGTTTGCCTGAAAAGAAGAGCTGAAGATCTGAAGGTCGCCAGTTCGGGACTACCGGAAGTCTCTGTGAGCGGCAGACCTTGTAAATTGCGACTGATTAACAGCTGCGCTGTCTCTGGCTGCCTTGTGTGAGGGGGAGTGTGCCGGGTCAGCTGCTTCTCTGGTGGGAGCAGGGAAGACGCTTATCAGCCAGCAAAAGACAAACGGGTGGCCAGAAAGAAGACTAAATCCAGAAAGATCCATCTGTTTGGATAGAACGTTTCTGTAAAATTGTAAAAACCCTTTGGGTTTATGAATAAAGTCTGCCTATGTAAACCACCTTGAGTTAGAGTCATTAGAGAAATCTAGTGACCTAAGAAAGGCGGTATATAAATACAAGTATTATT
>JAJKFI010000101.1:4102983-4124639 GCA_029204185.1 Lerista edwardsae | reverse complement strand
TATTATTATTATTATTATTATTATTATTATTATTATTATTATTATTAGAGAAATGATAAGCAAAGGGAGACAAGTTTTCTTCAGAATAGTTCACACCCATGCCTCACGGGAGACTCAAGCCTCCCCTATGTGCTCCTCTGATATGTGCTCCTCTGATCTATCTGTACCTGCCGTGTAGCAGGCGCCGAGCAGAGGACACCGAGCCGAATTGGGGCCATGTGGCCTAGGGACAGAAGCTTGGATGCGGCCTAATGGCTGCACCCCAACCGCAACCCCAACCCCCTTCCCCCTCCCAGCACATCCACATCCACCCAGTTCCTCCCTCTCCCTCTCCCTCTCCCTCTGCCCAGAACCACTCTTGCACCAGTCGAATTTGGCTGGCACACACGTGGTACAGCTTGGCTGTCATCTGGTGCTGTTGGAGCAACGCTTCAGCTAGCATCAGCCCAATGGAACCAGCACCAACATATTGGGGCAACACAAGCGACTGGTGTTGGCCCAACAGCGCATACAGGATTGTGCCCTCAGTGTCCTCACAACATCCTGTGGCAAGGTGTTAAATAGTCAAGGATGCCAAAGAGACATACATACATGCATGGGCACCAACTGGGAGGGTTGCGGGTTTTTCAGCCCCCATGTTTTTTTTTTCCATGGGGGCAGAGCACCCATGTTCCAGCCAACCCCCACCCCGGCAGCCAGCACCCATGCCAATCAGTGGCCCGAGCACCCATTCCTGAGGCTGGGGCGTGCGATCACCATGCTGTTGGGCTGGCAGACCCCCTCCTGAGGCTGGGGCGTGTGACCCGGCCTCGGGAGTTGACAGGGGACGTGGTCACGTCAGGGGGCGTGGCCACATCAATGTCAGGGGCGTGGCCACATCAACGTAGGGGGTGTGGCCATGGATACCCCCGATGTTAGGAGGAAATCAGCACCACTGCATACATGTGTGGGCAAACACTGATACTAATTTTATTTATAAATCTTAATGCAGGCATGCCCCAGTATTTGCTGGAGTTCCATTATGGACCCCACTGTGAATACTGGGGACACCTTTTAAAGATAGGGGAGAATCAGTCAAGTGGTTTTACTGCAACAAGGTTAAAAAAAAAAGAATTTGTTTACGGTTTACTGTTTGTTTACTGTTTACTGTTTGTTTACTGTTCCCATATCTTTTTAATAGGCATCACAGTATCCATGGAGTCCATGGATAATTGAAACCGTGGATACTGAATCAGTGGATACTGGGGCACACCTGTATTATTAAATCAATTCATAGAATCAGACTGTGCAGCCAAGGGGGAGAAAATGTTTAGTTCTTCGTTTCATCATGCTAGAAAGATCAAATTCAAAGTTATTAATATTGCCCACAAGGGAGGATGTTTTCAATCATGTCTGGGATACAGCTCAGCAATTGGCTGCTCACTTACATAAGTGATATAAACCTTTCAAATCGTGCAAACCATTTCAATTTATTTGAACATTTTTTTAAACAAAATTTTACCTTCTTACCACTTTTATCCTTGGTGACTAAAACAGATAATTCATTCCCACCCCTCAGCATCACACGCTTTGATGTATAGTATTACAACATCTATTGGGTCCCCATCAGTCTTCTCTACATTAAATAGCCATGCTGCCTTTAAATTCTTCTTCAGCCCTGTGATCCACAACATATATCATTTTTGCGGCTCTCCTTTGAACTCCCTCCAACTTCTCTTACTCATTTTTTTTAAAGTAGTGACTAGAATATAAAGCAGCACAGCAAATGGATGCGTTGACTTGGGGAGAATAATTACCTTATTTGGTTTACGTGTGATCCACTTACCACAACAATCAAATAGACCTTTTTTTAAAAAAATATATGTTCCCCTGAGTTGTTGAGTGACTCGCAGTCATTTACCATCTATTGGAATGGAAAGTATTTTTGTGGTGTTATCTGCTGAAGAAGAGTTCTTGCATTCTCTGTTTATTGATGAATTGTACATCTGATGTGGCTTGCTATAATAGAGAAGCCACTTCCTCCTCCAACGTCCATCATAATCTTTAAGGTTGGCTGAGAATACCCACGTCTTGACTCAAGCATCCTGGTTCTATGTTTGCTGCAAGGCACAGAGAGATCAGCTCTCTATATTTGTCCCTTAGCTGTAGAGTCTCAAAAGTATCTGAACTGACATCAATTCAGCTATATGTTGCATCATCATCATCATCATCATCATCATCATCATCAATAATAATAATAATAATAATAATAATAATTTGCATTCTACAACAGAAGGGGTTTGCATGGTGGATTATTATCCAGCAATAATCCTTGCTGGATTATTGATCCCTTCTTTGATTGGGGAGCAATCCTAACGTGGAGTTAGGCCGGCACAGTTAGGCCAGCAAAGTTTGGCCAACACAAGGACCACCGTAAAGCATGTCTGGACCACTCTCAGAGTCAAGGAGGATGGCGCAAATCTGTGTGCTAGCCTCTCTGACTCTGAGAGTGGTGCGGCAAACATACTTTACGGCGTCCCTTGTGTTGGCCAAACTTTGCTGGTCTAACTGTGCTGGCATAACTCCAGGTTAGGATTGCGCTCTAGGTTCCAGATTTTAATGACCAGTGTTAAACATGCAGTTTTCTTTCCATTTCCCAATAGGGAGCCTAGATGGTGATGTGTCTGTCCATCAGTTTCAAAGTGAAACAGGTCACCCAAAACTAATAGTACTTTTTTGCATCCCCAAGGAACTCTATAGGTATGCAGAAATACATAACAAATTATTAACTATAATTTGTTGTTTTTTTAAAAAAATAATTGCTCCCAGGACCTCATGGAACATAAAGAACAGTGTGTGGTTGAGAGACGTGAGCAGCCCAATTCTAACCTGTGCTGGAATAGGCAGGCCAGCTCACTTGTGCTGCCTCTTAATCACGTTAGGAGGCAGCAGCAGATCAGCGCGGGGCAAGGGGAGATTTTCCCCGTGCCCTGGGGTAAGCCCCAGCCAGCCCTGTGGAACTGCTCAGATCTACGCCCGCAAAAGTCTATGCAGCCAGGAGCAGGCCAAATCAGCACCACCCAGCCCAGGGATGGGGGTTATTATATGGCCCAATGGCCCTGTCCTGTCTCCACCCATGGTGCCACCCAACGGTGGGATTCAAATAAATTAACAACCGGTTCTATGATGTCATAGCCGGAGCCAAAAAAAACCCCGAAGCCAGCCGACATAAGTGAGTGGGTGGGGCCCTGCCATTTAACAACCAGTTCTATAGAACCTGGGCGAACCCCCTGAATCCCACCACTAGTGCCACCTCATTACACCCCCCTGCCTGCCTCTGGCACACCCTTGGCGTGGCCCTGCAGCAGCAGAACTAAGCCAACACATGGTGGGTGCAACTGAAGGGCGCGGTGGCACACATGCACCGGAGCTGCTGCTTGTGCCAGCCCAGCAACCGAATCTGCAGCACACACGTTTCCAACACTGGTCTGGCGCAAGAGGGCTGCGCCGGTGCAACGCCAGGTTAGGATTGCGCCCTGGATGTAATTGTTGGGTTGTCAGTTTTGAAAAACCAAAGGAAAAATGAGGAGTAGGGGAACAGATGGACCAGGCCTGCTCAAGCCCATAAACTATGAGAGAATGTAGTAATCTCTACCATCTCTTCTAGAAGTTAGGGAGATTAGAGTTGGGGTGGAGGCATACCGTGAGGTTTAAAAAGTCCTTTTCCTGCACTTGAGGGATGTTTCAAGATGGAGGAGAGGAAAGAGCATGCCCTTTCACATTCCCATTCTCCATGATTACCCTCTTCACCACCACCCCACGAACTCCCCACTCTCCCCTGACCATATAGCAGTGAAATGCCTGGGGGAAGCAGGAGAGGCTACAATGAGATTTGCACATCTTTCGATAAAAAGAAAAAGAAGCCCTTAATAAAATGTTAGTCAAAGATTTCTCAGCGTGCTCCTAGGAGCCATGGACTCCAAGAGCACACCAATAGCAGTGTGTGATCCTTATGGGCTCTTTGTGCACAGTGGCGTCTCTACAGGGAGAGCAGAGCTCTAAGTTTTGCAAGAAGCCTTACCTTGCAGTGGAAATCACTCCACTCCTGCATCGTTTTAGCCAATCCTCACAGGGAAAAGCAACATCTTGGCGTTGCTTACTGGCTACAGCAGCAAGGGAGAGGAGGGATTTACATGACAGGCAGTGGTGTCATCTAAATGATTTAAGAACAGGTACTCACTTTAGATTGGCACGTGTCGGGACCTGCCCACCAGAAGTGACATCATAAGCCGGAAGTGAGGTCATGGCAGGAAGTGACATGAAAAAGCCCTTTTTGAGGCCTCAGACAGTTTTAAACTGACCCAACAGTTGCAACAGTATTCCACAGCACCCCCAGAACATGTTAAGGAGGCCTGGTATCATGTTAAAGTGACCCAACAGTTCCAAAACCCCAGAGCAGCTCATTTTTCAGTGGCAAGGCAAGGCAAGGCTCCGCTCGCTACCTGCCTGGCTCCGAGAACGTGCAGGCAACTCAAACATGCAGGAAATTCAAACATTGCAGGGGGCGGAGTCGACGAGTGGGCGGGCGAATGGGCGGGGCCAGCCATAATCCTAGAAACCGGTACTCGCGTACCCCCGCGTACCCCCTGCATGACATCACTGATGACAGGGTAAGGCTTCTTGCAAAACCTAGAGCTCTGCCCTCCTTGTAGAGACGCCACTGTTTGTGCACATCATAAGTGACCGCCATCTGCCCCCTTCCTGGTTTGTTCTTCCGCCCTCCTGCCTGCTCTCCTTCCTCCTTCCCTTCCTGTTCCAACTTTTCACTGGCATTTAGTTGTTGGGCATGCCACTGCACCAGTAATGGAATCTGGGAATGAACTACAGGAACGCTGGGCGGGACTTACGCGTGATTGGCAGCCCGCCCGTTCCGTTCCATCAGCTGCCCGCCGGCCGCGCGGGCTTCTCCTGGGCAGCGCGCCCCACCACTGCTTGTCTGATCACCCGGTGCGCCCCCCACCCATCCCCCCCCGGCAAGCTGGCACCCCTCCGAGGCCAGGGCAGGTGGCGGACCGAACGGACAGGCAGCCAATGATGCGTAAGTCCCGCCGAAGTCCTGCCCAGCATTCCTGTAGTTCATTCCCAGATCCCATTACTGCACTGCACCACTCTGCGCATGAGCAGAGGCGCTGGGGCTCCTCAAGTCTCCGTGCAGGTGCCAGTGGAGGCTCCTTGAGATTCCTTTTAGGAGGATAAAGAGCTCCTGAGACTGATAAGTTTGAGAATCTGCTGCTCTAGTGCCATATGTGGGGAAAGCCCCCTTTCTCTCCCCCCCCCCAGACCTGAACAGCAGCCTCAAGTGCCTGTTCCTGGCTGGCTGCAGCCTAGAACAAAGACCACTCCTTTGTTGCAGGTTCCACTTACAGTATTTTCTTCTAATATCCAAGTGAATTGTCATGCAACTGGAGCAGGAGCTGTGGGTATAAAAATAACTCCAGCTCAAACCAGCACAATGGAAAACGAGAAGCTTTCCTCTCCCTGAATGCAATCAGCACTTTGAGTCCTATTTCTACATTCCAGTCTGTTTTGAAGCATTTCCTATCTGGACCATTTCCTCCCCATTACTGCAACTCAAGAATGGTCCGGAATATCATTCCTGTGCCTCAGAGCACAATCCTAACCTGGAGTTAGGCCAGCACAGTTAGGCCAGCAAAGTTTGACCGGCACAAGGGATATCGTAAAGTGTGTTTGGACCACTCTCGGAGTCAGGGAGGATGGCACACATTGTCTGTCCCTCTTCCTCCACTGGCTCTAAGCAGAACTAGAAGAGTTTCCTGGGAGCCGGAAGTTATATCACAAGAGGCGAAGACCATAGAGAAAACCATAGAGGTTAGAGTGCCATGGGAAGAAAATCACTGGCCTAGAGCAGCATTTCATCTATTGAGAATACCACAGAAAGTAACCGGTAATGATGTCATTGCCAGTTTCTTCTGAATTGGGAGGCCAGACACAATGCAACCAACACCGGTAAGAGGCTCTGAGCAGACGGGGTGGGGGGCCTTTTTTGAGCTTGCAAAAAGCACACCCTGGAGCTCTGCCCATTGAGCTGAGCCTCCTACTGCTGCTTGTTGCATTGCATGGCTGGTCTTGCTGCTAGACAGCAGGAGCCTGAGGGTCCCGCGTGTACCATCAGACACCACCTCAAGCACCACTGGTGGTAAGAGTACCACTGGTTGAGAAATATTGGCCTAGAGCACTAGGTGGGTTATGAGCCAAATTCAGGTGGGTTGCGTAGCACCTAGGGCCGCTATCATTGAAAATATGGGAAGATGGAACACTGGAAAGGGGGAGAGCTGTGTGGTTATTTTGTTCGTGTCAATGTAAACAGGCTTTTTTCTGCTCCACTTTACTATTGGAAAATGGCTGAGAAATAACCCAAAATTATTGCTGCATTCACAGGAAAACAGCAGGCTTTCGCGTCACAATGACGGCACTTCTGGTCATGACATCACTTCTGGCGGGTCCCAGACAGATGGTCGTTCTAAAAAGTGTGTCCTGGTGCTAAAAGGTTTGGGAACCACCAGCTTAGAGCATACCCAATATCTGCTATGCTGCAGAGTACAGAGGAAGGTTAGTGGCACTATTCTGCCCATATCTTTTCATTGAGGAACTCCAACGAACTTATGAAAAGCCCCACTGGCTTGGAGGAAAGGTCAATCTTGTCTGTCACCCAGATTTCCACAATGGCCATTCAGATGGCTCCAGGAAACTCTCACAAGCAGGGCAAGGAACTCTTAACAACTCACAAGCTCTCCTCTGCTGTTCATAACCTTCAGGTAAGCTTCAAAGCATCCCAGAGTTCCTTAGAACCCCATCTGAAAACCATAGCCAAGTCAAGCCCCATGTCTTCTGAACCACAGTGAGGGTGCAGACAGTGGTGTCATTCAAATGATTTAGGAACAGGAACTCACTTTTGATTGGCACTTGTCGGGAACCCGGAACCAGCCACGGAGCCCATTAGGATCCGGAACGCCCGTTCTGGTCCGTTCCCCCCTGAATGACATCACTGGGTGCAGCCTTAACAACCAGCTTCTCCCCAGCTGGCCCCAGCCTCTCCTAACATCCTGCCTCAGAACATCCGGTCAATGTTAAACTGTTGATAAGATTTTATTTGTAGTTTTTATTACTGCCTTCACCTTGTTTCAGAACTATCATTATACAAGAAATCCTTTCCATAAAATCTTGCAAGAACATCTGGACTAAGTCTTCCAAGATTAATTATGTCAAAAATATGCTGTATTTCAAAGTCCAGATTCCTAGGATTTTTTATTTTTTTTTTTTTTTTTTTTTTGCAATTTGAGCAGCTTTGTGATTTTCTACATGCTGGCCCCTTCTTAAAATGTTACATCCTTCTGAAAAAAAAAAACACCAATGTTCAGCCTTAATTGGCAAATCATTCTTTTCCTTTGAAAGGAAGAGATACAAAGCCATATCTTTCACTTGAGCCACGTTTTGAAACATGTTTTAAGACAGCCAGTTAAAAACTTTTTTTCATGGAGACAGACTTTTTTGTTTCAGTGAAAAGATAATTCACACAAACAAGTTGCAAGAGTTGAATTGATCTCAGTGCTTGTGCCATTTGAAGGGATTTTATGAAGAAGTGGCGGCTCTGATCCAAAGGATTTTATACTCTGGGCAGGTCATGCATGATGGAGCTTCCAGTTCCTCTTCAATCCTTGGCATCTCCACTTAAGACTGGGAAAGATCCCTACCTTAAATCCTAAACGTTGATGCCGATCAGTGTAGAACTAGATAGATCATTAAAGTAAAGGAGTCCTCTGTGCAAAGCACCAAGTCATTACTGATTCATGGGGGTGATGACTCATTTACTTGGCAGTGTACGAGGTGGTTTGCCATGGCCTTCCCCAGTCATCTTTACCCCCCGCCATCTTACTAACCTCAGAAGGATGAACAGCTGAGTCAACCTTGAGCGGGTTACGTGATAACCCGATTTCCTCTGGGATCGAACTCAGGTTGTGGGGAAAACTTTTGATCTTACCACTCTGTAGGGCTCTTAGACAGACGGACGGACGGACGGACGGACGGATGGACGGACGGACGGACGGATGGATGGATGGATGGATGGATGGGCCGGCTCTAGGAGTGGCGGGGCCCAATGCGAGGCCCCCCCACTCCCCACACGCCCCCCCCACTCACCAAGAAGGGCACTTGTGGCGCCACACACAAAATGCGGCACCTGGAAATAGTTGGTGGTGACAAGATGACGTCACTGCCAATTGCTTCCAGGAGGCCCATTTTGGGCACTTCAGAAGCTGGGGCAGCTGAGAGGTCCCAAGGTAAAGCTGCTCTGCTGGCCCCACTGACCTACATACAATCCTGAGAGATCCTGACTGCAGCAGCAAGCAATATGCTCATTGCATTGGTGTGCCCCCCACCAAAGCACAGGGTCCGATGTGATGACGTTGGTCACATTGGCTTAAAGCTGGCCCTGAGAGAGAGAGAGAGAGAGAGAGAGAGAGAGAGAGAGAGAGAGAGAGGCAGGCAGGCAGGCAGGCAGGCAGGCAAGCAGGCAAGCAGGCAGGCAACTTCCTATGGTCAATAATGAGTCCCAAAGTTGCCTGCGGATCATTGAAGCAAGGTCTAGCTAAGAAACTAGAATTCCAGAAACGTATATTCAGCAAGCTCTTAAATGCCCTAGCGCAGGACTGCTCCTTTTTTCTTAAACCCTTCCAGCGGGTTAGCCAGCCAGAATCCAAGCAACAGCTCAGAAAAACCCGCGTTTCTTCACACACACACACACACACACACACACACACACACACACACACACTCCGCAACAACCAGCACCCATTGCACTCGCCTCCCCATGCAGCACCCTTCCTATGCCTCTGCATAGGCAGCCCAATTTTAAGCTGGGTGAGCACGGGCATTGAAGCTGCAGTGCCAGAACTGAGTGTTGTAAATGCGCCGTAAAGAGCTTTTGGACACTGGGGAGGAAGCAGCACTGACAGGAAGGCCTGCACAACTCTGTGGGTGCTGCACCCTGCCTGACAGCCGCCATGAAAGATAAGTGCCATGCTGGACAGCAGGAGACAGATGGAGGGTGGAATGGAGGTGGGGAGGGGGCTTCCAGGACAGAGGACAGGAAGGGGGCAGTTCAGGCCCGGGAAGGGCAGGAGATGGCGGAGGAGGTCACCACTGTGTCCATCCTGAGCCTGAAAGAACTACAGTACATCAGGCTATTCAGCTGACCCAGATCTGAGTAGCTCCATTGAGCAGACTAAGAGCACAATCCTCTACCCACTTTCCTAGGAGTAATTCCCATTGAACACTGTGGGACTTAGTTCTGAGTAGACATGAATAGGATTGCGCGGGGGAAAGTGAAGCAATGTAAGAGAGAGCAATAGGTTTGTCACAGGACTTTACAGAGCACAGATGAGTGGGCAACTAATCAGGTGATGGGAACTAGATTCAGTATTGATGCATCTGTCCCCATTTATGCTTCAGAATACTTTTTTCTGGGTCTTTTCAATTACACGCCTGGCTACTGTGTTCAGCCACTGTGACCAAATGTGACCTATCTGCAACTGAAATGGAACCACCAGTGAATGTGATGGAAATAAAGGGTCTAAAGTGGAGGATGCAGAAGCTTCCAACGTCGCACACTGCTTCTAGAACAGAAACTCCCCATGCAGTTTGCGACTCTTGTGCGCAAATTAAGTTATGGTGGATCTGGGCTTGGGAGCAATGTTTCAATGAAGCAAAATTCAAAACGAATCTGCAGGTTTCTCCCAAGTAAAGCCACACAAGTTCCTTAGATAAGTGAAATTTCTTGGAGAGTTTCTGCACTTCCCATTGAGCAAAGTTCAGAATGGGGCGAATTAGTTGTGTATTGGCTTTATTATTATTATTATTATTATTATTATTATTATTATTATTAATAATAATAATAATAATAATAATATTAATTGGATTTCTATCCCACCTTTTTGCCCGAAGGCACCCAAGGCGGCATTACAACATAAAAATACAGTAAAATATATAATTTAACATTAAAAAACAATTTAAAAACAATATTAAAACAAAACAAAATTAAAACAAAACAATAAAATTTAAAAACAACAAGCCCTGTGGATCATAAGATATAAAATATAAAAGTGTAACAAACCAGCCAGCCAGCCTGTCAACAGTTAAAAGCTTTTTGAAATAAAAAGGTCTTCAGCCCCCGCCGAAATGTTAACAAAGAGGGAGCAGTTCTCAATTCTAAGGGGAGGGTATTCCAAAGTTGGGGGGCCACCACTGAGAAGGCCCTCTTCCTGGCCGCCGCCCCTCTCACCTCTCCTGGTGGTGGCACAGTCAAAAGGGTCCCCCCCAGATGATCTAAGAGTACGGGTAGGATTATATGGAAGGAGGCGGTCCCTCAAATACCCCGGACCCGAGCCGTAAAGGGCTTTAAAAGTCAAAACTAGCACCTTGAATTGGGCCCGGAATAGAACCGGCAGCCAGTGTAGTCGCCGAAGCAACAGCTCGACAGAGTCTAGTTTGTCTATCGCATGTCTAGTTTGTGAGTCAGCCTACCTTTACCCTGCTTCATGGCCACAGATGACCTGTGCCTCCGTTGCCTTAATCCTTCTCAGTTTTCGGCTTTTCCACACATATCTCCTATGGATAAGGGGAGGGAGACGGGCAAGGGGGCAACAGAGTGGGCAAGGAGGGAAAGGGTGAGCAACTGAGCATGTGACTGCCTGCCCCTTCTGGATCTGGGAGAAAGAAGTGATTTTGCCCCATTTCACTTACCTGGAGCTTGTACGCACTCTCCCTCTTCCCTGTCATTTCTAGCATGTCCCACTGCTGTTCATTCAAAACAGGAGATGGGAAATAGTTTTATTCCTCCATCTGTCTCTGCCTGCTTGATGGTTTCTAAGTAGATGGGTAGATAGGGAGAGCCACTGCAGCTTCCCCTCCCCTTTTCCTTCTGCAGGACTGCAGGGAGAAGGGGAATGCCTTGAGCTGGAAACAGATCAGCATGCCAACCAGAGCTGATCTGGAGGCTGGAGGCAGTGGAAGCCCATGGTGGTGGTGGTGGTGTGGCTGGGGACTCATTCCTTCGTCTGCCATCCAACTTTGCTACTCTGCGCAACAGCTTCACATCATTTCATGGACAGGCTCAGCGATGTCATCTGGGCAGGACGGTCCGGAACGCCATACCGCTTGTTCCGAGGATGGGCTGCGATGGGGCGCCATTGCGCGGCAGATGCCGCACCCTTTTTTGGCCCACCCTCCCTCCCCTGCGCTTGATTCACTCCAATATGGAGCTATTCCAGGCGCAGGGAGGCGTGGCCGGGCTCCACACGGGGGCGGGGAGCTGCCACTCAACTATGCGTTGCGGTTGTTGGCGCTGACGGATGACATCACTGGACAGGCTGACTTTGTCCCTAGTCTAAACCTCTCTTAGAAGCCGTCTTTTAGGGTGCAATCCTAACCTGGAGTTAGGCCGGCACAGTTAGGCCAGCAAAGTTTGACCAGCACTATGGACACGGTAAAGTATAGTATGTTTGGACTATTCTCGGAGTCAGAGAGGCCAGCACACAACTGTGCACCATCCCCCTGACTCCAAGAGTGGTCCAAACTTGCTTTGCAGTGGCCCTTGTGCCCGCCAAACTTTGCTGACCCAACTGTGGCAGCCTAACTCCAGGTTAGGATTGCACTCTCAATTAAAATCTTAGAAAGGGGATTAAAGCATGTGGTTTTGTCAATCTTCCTTTTATACATATTCTTGGTCAACTACAGAACCCAATGAGATAGAAACATGTCTTGGTTAAAACATTTCCAGTTTTTCTTACTAGGGCAGCAGTAAGATTCAGATCTGGCCTGTGTAAAGACTCACTTTCTTTCCTGCAGCTTCCAAGATGGCTGCTCCCAGCTTTCCACAACCCATCTGACATCAGGTCGTGACCCACCAAGTGGGTCCTGATCCACAGTTTGACCCAAACTTTGCTGGCCGAACTGTGCCAGCCTAACTCCAGGTTAGGATTGCACTCTGAGGCGTGTGACTTCACTTCACTATATGGTGAAGCAATTACGTTCCACATCCTCAACTCTGTGCCAGTGTTTCTCAAACTGTGAATTGGGACCCACTAGGTGGGTTGCAAGCCAGTTTCAGATGGGTCACGTAGCATCTAGCACAGCCATTGAAAAAATGGGAGGATGCTGGAAAGGGGGAGGGCTGTGTGGTCATTTTGCTTGTGTCAAAGTTGTAAATAGGCTTTTTTTCCCTTTCTAATTCACTTTGCTATTGGAAAATGGCTGAGAAATAACCCAACTTATTGCTGTGATCTCAGGAAAGCAGCAGGCTCTGGCATCACAATGATGATCCTTCCGGCCATGACATCGCTTCTGGTGGGTCCAAGACAGATTGTCATTCTAAACAATGCGTCCCATTCTAAAAACTTCGTACATGCTCTGTACTGATCCAGGCAACTCCCATTTTCAACATATAACAATTTGTTCATATACAGTAAATAGGTCTTTAAAAAGAAAAAGTCTAGGCCTACCCGGCAAGTAGAGCAGAGTTGGGTGACTTTACTCCAAGGTAAGGATAATCAACAAAACATTGATTAAAAATGGGATTGCAATCCAGATTCTGATCTCGGAGTAAAGTCACCCGACTGCTCTACTTGCTGGGTAGGTCTAGACTTTTTAGTTTATATTAGTCCAAGAATTGATTAACTTTGCCATCCTACTCAGAAGGAAGACCCACTGAGTTCAATCATCTTTACCTCTGGTTGTGTATAGGAGTGCATCCTCAATGTGCCTCTAGGTAAAATAATAGCAAGATGCGCCCTTTCTTTGGTTTTAGATGGCAATTGTATGTCAAAGTAAGAGGGTGCTTACAGCTGCAGTTTTTAGAAATGTATTAAGAAGACAGAGAGATGGTTTGTGTCGCTAACATTCCTCCATTAGATCTTGTTCCTTTGATACAGCCTTTGCCCTACACTCAGCTCATGCATTATTTATATACCGCTTTTAAACAAAGGGTCCTCCAAGTGGTTTACATAACAAAGGAAGGAGATGCTTCTCTGTTCCAAAGGAGTTCACAGTCTAAAAAGAGACACAAGGAGACAAAGGAGGCAAGCAAGGGGAAATGGAGAAGAAGAGTGTGCACTTATTCCATGCTGGTACACTTAACCCATTTCTATAAGGACTTTGTGGACAATGAGAGGTGTAATTAGGAGCCCCGGAGCAGTGACATCAGACTTCACAGGTCATTGTGATGTCACTTCCGAGTTCTCCCAGAAGAGGTGGAGAAGGAGGTGCTGGTGGCTTCATGCCCCCGATTCCTCCTCCTCCTCCAGGGAGAACCAGGAAGTCACTGACTTGCATATTGCACCACCCCTCTTGGTGTACACCAGGGGCAGGTGCCCCTCAGGCTCCCCCCTAATGCCTCTGTGGACAGTCGCTCAGGAGGAGGGAATTTGAAATGACATCTTCTCTCGCCAGTGTTAGTGGTGGTTCTGGTTGCTCCTTGTTAGTATCCAGGTGGCCTCCACACAATTACCTCTGCTAACTGGGCAAGAGGCACTTTTTCAAGTGGTGTTCCTCTTATATTTAGCAGGGGGGGGAGTAATTGTCCCTCTTCACCCCTGTGCAGTGTCTTTTCTAGTGGCTGCGGCTGGCGGTCTGCCTTTTTTTAGACTGTGAGCCTCTTGGGACAGGGAGCCATTTAATTTTATTATTATTACTATTTGCCTGTAAACCACTTTGTGAGCTTTGTGTTGAAAAGTGGTAAATAAGTATCTGTTGATTGACTGATACTTTCCTGGCTAGTGCCTCCTCTCCATCAGGACACTTTATCAGGGCTGACATTAGGAGTACCAGGCCTTTTGACGCAAAACATTATCAGATGTTGTTACAGTACTGTGGAAGCCAACCATGAAAGAAGGATTTTGCTGCAACCACCACAACACAAGGATATCATTAACTGGCCCTTATTTTTCTCAATTAGGACGTAATATGAAGTGGCATCACTTTCTTGCCAATCTTATTCATGTAAGTAATTCATGCAGTAAAATGTGTCAAGATTTTTTTCCAGAATCTCAACTGATGAAATAAAATACAACTTGGTCACACAGGTAAAATACATTTAATTTTCACACAGGTAAAATACATTTAGGTAAAGGTTTTCCTACGACCGAATGGTCTAGTCATGACCGACTGTAGGGGGCGGTGCTCATCTCCGTTTCAAAGCCTGTACAGCTGACGTTTTGTCCGAGGATAAGTTTCCGTGGTCATATGGCCGGCATGACTCTACGCCGTAGCACATGGAACGCTGTTACCTTCCCACCAAAGTGGTCCTTATTTATCTACTTGCATTTAGGTGCTTTTGAACTGCTAGGTTGGCAGGAGCTAGGACAAGCAATGGGAGCTCACTCCGTCACGCAGTCTTGAACTCCCAACCTTCCGGTTGGAAAGCCCAGCAGCAGCGGATTAACTCGCTGCACCACCACATCCCACATTTACATTTAATTTTAAGTTTTGGATATGCACAACTTCTCTCTGGTTCAGAGGCTCAAACATCACAAATAAAACCATGAGTTTGCTGTGGTGAATGTGTGTAATTTTCTTAACGTATGAATGTAATTAAAATAATGTAGCATTTTCATAAAGAAACAAAAAAGAACAACAAATAGGTAAAGAAAAGAATAACAAATGAGGATGAAATCAGAAAGATCATCACAGTTCTCAAGAATCTGATGGAATAAAAACATGCTCATTTATTTGAAGCTTACCAGTTGTGGGGCGGGGCCTAGCATATCAATCTGGGTATTAGCAGCCCAATCAGTAGTGGGATCTGGGGATTGACTACCGGAACGCTGGGCGGGGCTTGGACGGGACTTACGCGTCATTGGCTGCCCGTACGTTCGGTCCGCAGCCCGTCCTGGCCTGGGGGGTGCTGGCTCGCCGGGGGGACGGGTGGGGGGCGCGCCAGATGATCAGACATGCAGCGGTGGGGCGCGCTCCCCCAGAGAAGCCCACGCGGCCGGCAGGCAGCCCAAGGAACGAAACGGGCGGGCTGCCAATCACGCATAAGTCCCGCCCAGTGTTCCGTTAGTCAATTCCCAGATCCCATTACTGAGCCCAATCTTATGTAACTCCCCATGTGGTGATGTAGCCATGCCAACCTGGCTTCTGCTGAATCCTCCAGATGAGTTTCAGCCTGTCGAGGACTTCTGGGGTAAGGGAGAAGCCACCATGGGGCAACTTAGAACTGTGCCAGCTCTATAAGGTAAAGGTAAAAGTTTCCCCACGACCGAATGGTCTAGTCATGACCAACTGTAGGGGGCGGTGCTCATCTCCGTTTCTAAGCCTCTAGAGCCAGCATTTTGTCCGAGGACAAGCTTCCATGGTCATGTGGCCGGCATGACTCTACGCCGTAGCACACAGAACGCCGTTACCTTCCCACCGAAGTGATCCCTATTTATCTACTTGCATTTTTAGGTGCTTTCGAACTGCGAGGTTGGCAGGAGCTGGGACAAGCAACGGGAGCTCACTCGGTCGCACAGTCTCGAACTCCCAACCTTTCAGTCATAAAGCCCAGCAGCAGCGGTTTAACCCACAGCACCACCAGGTCCCACTTGCACTTGTTGGTACAAGTTTTTGTTGATCCATGAAGGCATACCAGGCCTGGTTAGGTGATCAGGATTTGGCAGGTGCCCCCTTTCTGGACATGATCCACCCCTGTCACTTCTCCATTCCACCCTCCCATGTTCAGCCATAGCAAATGAGCTGGATATCCATTCACAATAGCCATACCATTGTTTGGCTGTAATGTCTCATCTGCAGCGATCTTCAGTTTCTGCAGCTTCAGCTTCTAAAGGCTGAAGCCATCACTGATTTCTTAGTAGAAAGTTCAGGCAGTCAACTTCAGCGATGGGATCTACAAATGAACAAGGGGAATGCTGGGCGGGACTTACTCGGGGCTTCCGCATGATTGGCTGCCCGTTCATAGCGTTCTGCAGCTGTCCTGGCCTCGGGGGGGCTGCCGCCGGTTAGCGCGCCCCCCCCCCGCTGCTCGCCCAGGCACCCGGCGCGACCCTCACCTGTCCCCCGCGGCAAGCAGGAGCCCCCCAAGGCCAGGGCAGCCGCGGAACACTACGGACGGGCTGCCACTCAAGCGGAAGTCCCTCCTACGTCCCGCCCAGCGTTCCCCTTGTTCATTTGTAGATCCCATCGCTGGTCAAATTCCAATTTGCCCAAAATTGGGATTCCAAAATATCAATAAGTAAACATTTGTTTTTTGTAGAAATCTCCTGGTTTTTATAATTGCAATTTCAAACTCCCTTCTATACTGGTCTGCATTCTCTGAAAGAGGTATGGGACCTAGATATTTGATAAAATAAACAGCTTAAAGCAAAATCCTGTTGAAGAACTACCTTATTCTGTACACATAATTTCTGGCAACAGTAACTATGCTGCACTTCACTCTGCTGAAAATGTCTTTAGATAGTTATCATCGTGCTGCGACAGAATATCAAATTATTGGATTTGCAAAATAATAGCTGAATAATATGGTTACTGCTTCCATTTGCATTTCATGAAAATTGCAACTTCTACCCAAAAGATAAGAAAGCAGATCATTAGAAACAGGTTCAGGTATAATATTTGCATAAAATTCTACAGAAAGATCCTACATAGAGAAAGGCAGATGAATATGTACAGTTGTCAGTTTTTTTGACTAGGAATTGAAAATGACGGAGAAAAAGTAGCCTGCTTTGGAGGTTAACAAGCTAGTCACCAGCTTTAAATGCTGGAATTTATTGTGATTCTTAATAAACCCAATTTTAATCCCCACAGCATCCACAAAAAGAGGGGGGACACTGCCAAAAAATGAACTCCCACATTTTTACTATCCCTCCCTGACTTTTATGAGAGCTGGCACAGAGACAAAGAGACGTTTTAGAGAGGACATCAACACAATAATATTATTCATAAATTTTCTCCTTTTGGCAAACCGGCAGACGTGCTAGTGGAATTTAACCATTGCATAGAACTTTATTTCTCCTTCCATGGATTCAGCTGATGTGTCAGTCTGAACCAAGAATCAACCAATGCTTTTCACTCCATTGTCTCAAGGGCTTATACAGTGTTTTTCTTGCAGCTACGTTTTACATGACTACAAACCCAACCTATTGATTTGTTCTTATTTCTGCCAAGACAGGTTGAATTCTTCAGTGACCTGCATAAATTACAGCAAATCTACTTGCTTATTTTGTATAATTTATTCTGCTACTGCTTGACATGAGTGAGGAGACAGACATGGCATGGAAGCTATGTTCCATGCCCTTGGAAATTCTCCACCTTCGTCTAGCTTTGGAAATTTCTCAAGGTTTCTCTTGCATGCATTCAAGCTTCTCTTTACAGAGAGGAGTGCTAGGCACTTGCTTAAAATAAATAAAGGCTTAGAAACTTTCAGGGCTTGCAAGGAGCTTGCAGAATGCATGGTGCCCGCGTTATAACAGCAACCCATTTCACTTTGTCCTCAGCCCACATTGGACAGCATGAATCAACTTACTCAAGGCCAAACATGGCAGGACATTTTTCAGATGGTCAACCTGTACAAATAAATAAGGGCTAGTGTCAGTGGTGTCATTCAAATGATTTAGGAACAGGAACTCACTTTTGATTGGCACTTGTCGGGAACCCGGAACCAGCCATGGAGCCCGTTAGGATCCGGAACGCCCGTTCTGGTCCGTTCCCCTGAATGACATCACTGCCTTCGCCCCCCCCTAGGAATCCGGAGTTGCTCCCTTTAACCCTCTGAGTGCTGGCCAACCAAGAAGAAAAGCTCTTTGCAGAGGAATTGGGAGGGGGAGGAGGGAGAGTGAAGTGGGCGGAGTCAGCCCTAATTTTAACTAGTGGAACTGAGTTCCCCCGCGTTCCCCCTGCATGACATCACTGGCTAGTGTCATAGCAAAAGGAGTGCATGGGAAGGGATACTAAGGGCACAATCCTAAGGTGCGCTGGAACAGGCAGGCCAGTGGGCCTGCGCTGTCTCCAGCACAGCTTGGGAGCAGGCTGGAGCCTCCGTGGGGCCTGGGCATACTCGCGCCCTTACCCCAGGGTAGGCGCAAATCACCCAGTAGGCTCCTCGGATCTGCGCCTGCTGTTTAGCCAAAAGGCCCCATTCCAGCTCTACCGCTGCTCCCTGGGCCGGCCCACCCCCCACCCAGAAACACCCTCCCTTCTACCCTCTCCTCACCCAAAATGCCTCTGCACCAGCCGAACTTGGCTGTCACAGGAGTGTCACGCCGCCAGCATCGGCCAGCGCTATTGGCCTACACTGGGCTGTCACAGGAGTGTCACGCCGCCAGCATCGGCCAGTGCTATTGGCCTACACTGCTGTTAGCATCAGCCCAGCGCACATAAGAAAAGCCTTGCTGGATCAGGCCAAAGACCTGTATCTCACAGTTGCCCACCAGATGCCTCAGGGAGCACACAAGACAAGATGCCTGCATCCTGTTGCCACTCTTTTGTATATGGCATTCTGAGGAAAATTTCTAAGGTAAAATTCTGAGGTAAATAATAACTTGCAACCCAATCTGGACCTTAATAATATAAGAAGCAAGGGTGCTGGTTGGTGCTCTCGCACCAGCGCTGCTGCCATTGGGCCAACGCTAGCAGCTAGCAAGCCTAACGCTGGGCCTTGGATTGCGCCCTAAATCCCCTCCTCTTTTGCCTTAGGGCCCAATCCTATCCAACTTTCCAGTGCTGATGCCGCCACCATGCAGCCCCGAGGTAAGAGAACAAATGTTCCCTGACCTTGAGGATGCCTCTGCAGGATGCAGCATACACCCCACTGGCACAGCTGCACAAGTGCTGGAAAGTTGGGTAGGATTTGGCCCTTACAGTCTCTCAGGGCCCAAATCTATCCAGCACAAGAGCCCTGGCACCAAACAGTGACCACTGTATCCTGTGCTGGATCTGAGCAGACTGGAGGTTTCCTTGGAGTAAGGGGACATTTCTCCTCTTATCCCAAGTAAGGCCCCATCCTGCTCAATGGGGCTTCTTGAAGATGGATCAGCTATTTCACTGGCACCGATTTGAGAATTCCTGTGTCAGGCTTTCAAGCCTGGGAGGGGGGATAAGATTCGGAGGAGGAAGCCTCAGCTGGTCCCACCCACCCCACCTGGACCAGTCACATCCCCCATTCAACCAGACTGACTGACTAATATACAAATTGCCTTATAACTGAATCAGACCATTGATCCATCTAACCAAGCAATATTTTTGCTGACTGCCAGTGGCTCTTGACAATCTGAAGCATCCTTCCCCCCCCCCGCCAGCGCACTGAGATCTTTCAACTGGGGGTTGTTGGTGACCAGACCAGACATGCTGCATGCAGCACTGATGCTCTGCCACTGAGATGTGGCCCTTCTCTATGTGAACATATTGACAAGTACCCTATTAGCTGCTATTCCCTGAGTTTGCCACTATACAATGTGTGAAACAGGACTGTCCATTCTTAAGAATTCATCGATATTCAACCCAACTTCAAATGCTACAAGCAGGCAGAAACATTACAAATACAGTTGGTAACTGCAGGATCCCCTGAGGTTGGTTCCTGGATTCTCTGTGGTACCAAAACTGTGATAATGGAATTGTGGTTGGGGTCGAATAGGAGCTCCAGAGGCATCTGGAGCTGCGCACATAAGAAAAGCCTTGCTGGATCAGGCCAAAGACCCATCTAGTCCAGCTTCCTGTAGCTCACAGTTGCCCACCAGATGCCTCAGGGAGCACACAAGACAACAAGATGCCTGCATCCCGTTGCCACTCTTTTGTATATGGCATTCTGAGGAAAATTTCTAAGGTAAAATTCTGAGGTAAATAATAACTTGCAACCCAATCTGGACCTTAATAATATAAGAAGAACCCTGCTGGATCAGGCCAAAGGCCTATCTAGTCCAGCTTCCTGTATCTCACAGTGGCCCACCAAATGCCTCAGCGAGTACATGAGACACACACAAGATGCCTGCTTCCTGTTGCCACTCCCTTGTATATGGCATTCTGAGGTAGCTTACAGTAGCCTCTCTGGGCCTCAGAAAGCTCCCCAGAAGTGTCAGAAAAGCAATTTGGGTTTTCAAAACCTCTGGGAAATTTGATGCTTTGCCTCCCTGGGCCTATGAAAGCCTCCTGGATGTGACCATAAGTCATTTCCAGTCACATCCAGGAGGTCAACTGAGGGCCTCCGCATGGGTCTGACACCTGCACTGAGCCAAAACCACAGACAAAGAGGCCCTACCAGTGTAAGCTTTAGCAGCAAACTGGCTGGCAGTTAAATTACTGACACTGCATGAAACTTTTAAAAGACAAGTGCTTTTTCATCAAACTAGCTTTGCTGCTGCTTGAAAACTTAGGAAACTTTCCCAGAACCACAGAGACACTTCAACAGCTTATCTATGCTCTCAGCAATGAATTCATTCTTTTTTTTTTATCTGATTTGTCAACTGATCAACGTTTCCTCACAGCTTCCAAAAACCCAATTAATCTTTCCCATATGTTAAGCTGAACTTGGGACTTTCAGACCTCTTTGGCTATAATCCTCCAAGCGGCAGCGCTGGAGCAAATTTGTTGCTGTCAGGATAGCTTGTGGTGGCGCAGAATTTAGGGGGGACTCAATTGCCTTGTTTGCTGGGATGATAATCCTCCCTCCAGAGGCTTTTCTCATAATCACTAAGCAGCATCCAATAAATTCTCATAGTTTCTTTTCCAAGCAAGCTTCCCTCTGCTTTGACTCTCCATGAGAGCAAGCAGAACTGACAAAATAGAGCAGTGTTATTCAAACTGTGGGTCAGGACCCACTTGGTGGGTTGTGACCTAATGTCAGGTGGGTCGCGGAAAGCTGGGAGCAGCCATTTTGGAAATTGCAGACCTTACTCTTGTTATATTCCTTTTGTGATTGTTAACAGTTTGAATTTTCAAGTCAGGATTTTTTTAAAAAAATTGTTTTTACTTCAGTGCTTTTACATCATATTTTACATCTTGCTTTCTGTCAGGGATGTTTCATGGTCATGCAATTGCTGCAGTCCAATAACGCCATTTCAGGAGTGTCATTTTGTTAGGTTACAATGACAGCACTTCCTACTTGATGATGTCACTTCCTGCCACAACATCAGTTCCAGGTTAATGACATCAGTTCCAGTGGGTCCCAACATGAGTCCCATTCTAAAAAGTGGGTCCCGGTCTAAAACGTTTGAATACCACTGAAATAGAGGAAAGAATCACAGCCACTTTTCAAGTTTCCATCATCTCCCAGTGCAAAAACTAATGGATCCCTGCTAACTGGGCAAGAGGCACTTTTTCACGTGGTGTTCCTCTTATATTTAGCAGGGGGAGAGTAATTGTCCCTCTTCACCCCAGCACAGTGTCTTTTCTAGTGGCGGCTGCTGCTGGTGGTGTTCTGCATTTTTTAGATTGTGAGCCCTTTTGGGACAGGGAGCCATTTAACTTTGTTATTTGCCTGTAACCCGCTTTGGGAACTTCATGTTGAAAAGTGGTATATAAATACTTTTTGATTGACTGACTGACTGACTGACTGACTGACTGACTGACTGATTGATTGATTGATTGATTGATTGATTGATTGATTGATTGATTGA
>JAJKFI010000101.1:4078153-4102973 GCA_029204185.1 Lerista edwardsae | reverse complement strand
TGATTGATTGATTGATTGATTGATTGATTGATTGATTGATTGATTGATTGATTGATTGAAAAACTATGCAGTCAATTCAGATAGTCCATTCAGGCCAGGGATATCACTAGGTCTCACTAGAAACACTGTGGGGGAAGGAGAGACAGAATAAATCTCAGCATGTGGGGACACTTCAGCAAGATTTTAGGGCACATGCTTGATTAAACTGTAAAGCTTACATGACAAAATTCATATTTAACCTTCATTAAATTCAGTGCGCAATCCCAACCAACTTTCCAGCACTGACATAGCTGTGTCATTGGGGCATGTGCTGCATCCTGCGGTGGAGTAGTAGTCATGGAGGCCTCCTCAGGGTGAGGGAATGTTTGTTCCCTTACCTTGGAGCTGCATTGCCCTTACCCTGGTGCTGGAAAGTAGGTTAGGATTGTGCCTTCAAAATTAACAGACCAATCATATCAAAACCCCAATGCAGCAATTTAGCAGCCCATTTTGGGTTTTTTTTGGCTCCTGGAAGTCCCATTGGGGTAAGGGGATATTTGGGTCCAATCTTATCCAACTTTTTCCAGCACTGAGGGTGCAATGCTAACCTGGCATTGTGCCAGTGCAGCATTCTTGTGCCGGGCATCAAGGCATCTGCGCCGCAGATTCGATCATGGAGCCGGCGAAAGCAGCTCCAGTTGAGAGCTGGCTTAGATCTTCTGGCATTGGGCCACTCTGAGGACGTGCCAGAAGTGGGCAGGAGGCATAACTGGGTGGCACAGGGGTGGAGAGGAGGGTGGAGATGGGACATGACCATTAGGCCGTATCCAAACCCCCGTCCCCAGGCTGGGTGGACCCAATTCAGGCCACTCCTGGCCATGTGGATCTGTGCTTACTGTTTTGCTGGCACAGATCTGAGCAGCCCCAAAGGGCTGGGCTGGGACTTATCCCAGGGCAAGGGGAAAATATCCCCTGAAAATATCAGCGCTGAGCTGCTACTGCTGCCTAACATCATTAGGATGCAGCACAGGTGAGTTGGCCTGCCTATTCCAGCACAGGTTAGGATTGTGCCCTGATGCAGCTTCAATGTAGCATCAAGGTAAGGGAACAAACACCCCCTTATCTCTGTAATTTGTCCCTCACCACAGGATACAACGCATACCCTATTGACACAGCTGCATCAGCGCTGGATAATTGGATAGGATTGGGCCCATTTTTCTCCTTGCCTCAGGGTAAGCCAAAGCAGCCGCAATGTTAACTTGGACCTGTGTCACAATTTTGGGAAGGAGTTTAGGCTATAGTGCAAGTCGATTCTGCCATATCTGCCTCTTCCCAAACCCAACCCACCCATTCCTACCCTATATCCTCCCCTTCCCTGCCCTCCCCATGCCCCTACGCTGAACGTTCCTGCTCCAGTGGGCATCCCATGACTGCCAACCCCAATGGGAAGGCCCCAGCACCTGAGTCTTGCACTGTCGCAAAGCACAAGCGTTAGCAGCCAGTTAGCATAAATGGCCCCCAAAAAAGTATGGTACTGATTACTTCTTTAAATGTAATGAGTATCATTGCAATGTTGTCAACACAAGTCAAACAGCCCCCCTTGTCATTCATTCTTTCTTTCCTAGCTATTATATTACAAGCAAAATTTTTGGATAACACAAAAAGATTCAGGTCTTCCTACATCATAATGCTGACTCCGGTGCTTAATACCTGGTTGTCATATAATAATATAAATATCATGACCCAAATAAGAAAAAGACCTTCTTTGACCCATATCCATTAATGTATCCACGTGTGCCATTTCATCTGGAGTAAGGCAGATTTCCAGCTTGGGACCAATATCATTTGTGCGGCTACAGAATAGTTCATAAGGAACAACTTATCTACCCTGCGCTCTTCATCTTCTAAATAATTCAAAAGAATGGTTTAAGCATCCAGCTTCACCTTCACCCCTGTCATTTGTTGCATGATTTGAGGTACTTGGCGCCAATACACTTGAATCCAAGGACAACCAGCACTCTCTTGTGCTCTTGAAGCAACGTGCAAGGTGCATAGGGTCCCCGTTTATACTGACTGATCTGATGTGCGCCTGGCTTGTTCATGCATTGCTTTTATCAGTGGTTTGGATGAATATGCTTGGAGGGGGGGGCAGGGTGAGCAGGCATAATATCTGTATGTTTAACACCTATTCAAGAAGCTCCATCCTGACTCTGCATTAGCTTCATTTGATGTTAATGGTGGCTCCATCCAGGGGCGTAGCTAATGAAAGTGTAGCCCAGTACAGAGGGCAAATGTTGCCCCAGAAGTGAGATTGCTTGTTGCCCCCCTAAGGCGTGTTGCCCAGTGCAATTGCACCCCCCTGCACTTCTTTAGCTACGCCCCTGCTCCATCCTTCCCTGATCCTGACATGTGCATAAAGCATGTTATAGCTTTCCATTTGCCCAAAATCATATGGTCTCCCCAAAATGACATCCCCAAAACATACTGGTGTAATCCTAGCATTTGGTAATACATCATTTCTGCCTACTGACAAAGCTGGTGCAATTTTGTTAGCAGGATACGTATTGTTTACCAAATTGATAAGGCCAAAGCACATACCTAAGTAAAAGCATCTTCATCCGACAAGTGACCTTTTCTCACCTTGTAATAAACTAATGATTGCACAGAAATTATATTAATCTATGAGAAGGCTAGTGGCCTATTGCAGTGGCTCCAAACTCCAGCCCACAGGCTGGATCTGATGCCTGCCTGATCTTTCCCCTGCAAGGATGGCACTGGAGAAGCTGCAAAAGACTGCAACTGCAGTCAGGGTCTTTCAGGGCTTCCCCAGTGGAATGCAAAGTGCTATTTGTGCTGGGGAAGATTTTCCCCACTGAAGCAGACTCCAGCAGACTGCTGGCCTATTGTATAATTTGGCATAAGAATATGGCCATCTCAGAGCACAATCCAAATCCCGAGTTGGAATAGACAGGCCACAATTCCTGCTCCATATCCAGCCCAGGGTTAGGGCTGGCTGCGGCACAACCCAGGGAAAGGGGGAAACATTCTATTCCCCTTTCCCCGGGTAACACTCAGCAGCCTGAATAGAGTGATTTGGAGCTGCGCTGCTAAAATTGGCAGCGCAACTCCGAGTGGCAACTCAGGCCAGGAATGGTGGGTAGGATCAGACCCAAGTGCCAGATCCTGTCCCTACCCCGCACCCCTGGGCCAGCCCACCCACAGACCCACCATAAGAACATAAGAAGAGCCCCACTGGATCAGGCCAAAGGCCCATCTAGTCCAGCTTCCTGCATATCGCAGCGGCCCACCAGATGCCTTAGGGAGTACACAAGACAACAAGATTTATAATTATAATTTAATTTAGTGATGCAACCTCCATAAGAACGTAAGAAGAGCCCTGCTGGATCAGGCCAAAGGCCCATCTAGTCCAGCTTCCTGTATCTCACAGCGGCCCACCAGGTGCCCCAGGGAGGCATGAGACAACAAGATGCTTGCATCCTGTTGCCACTCCCTTGCACCCAGTACTCTGAAGTAGCCTACTACTAATGTAAGGAGGTTACAACCCATCATTGCCTATAGCCCACAATGGACTTTTGTGCATCTCGTTGCCACTCCCCTGCAACTCCCATCCTCCACTCTCTGCCCGCCCCGTTCCACTTCCCGCCACCCTCCCCGAGCCCCCGTGCAGCCTCCAGACACCAGCCGTACCTTCTTATCCACAGGGCTAGAGCCTGGCCAGGTGCAGGGAGACCAGCACACATCCGTGCCCCGGCCTCGCTCGCTCCAAGAGTGGCACAAACATGCTTTATGACATGTTTGCAACACTCGGAGGCCAGCACAAGCAACTGTGCTTCAGACTGTGCTCTCAGAGTCATCTCTGGGTCACTAGGGCATGCCGGGCTTTTATTGCTCCGGCAGTATCCTCATATTTCCCTTTTGCACGCTATAAGAAAACACTGCTATAAAAGGGCACAGTTAACCACACTCTTAATTAACTCAATTACATTTTCTACATTAGGCTTGTACTTCCCCTGAATGCTTTCTTACAGTCTGAACTCTGGGAAGAAGAAAAAACAATACATGGTTGACAATATCAGCTCTTCTTACTGTTGAAGTAATGGTTTTAATGATAGCACTTACCATTTGACAAGTCTCTAAGACAGGAACTGCCTGTACTGCCTCTTGAAATAGCAAAAAAAAACCAAAAAAAAAAAAAAAAACCCTGCCCCAAAATAATTTATAGCATCATACAGCAGCAATAGCAGGCCGAGTGAACTTGAGATGACCCCGTGGATGGACCACCGCTGGTGCCTCTTCAGCATTTGCATCCAAATTGTGTCCCCTTTGGAAAGCACAGGCCTGGCCCATAACCTCCTGACGCCCCCAGCATGCCAAATGCGGTCATCCAATGAGGTGCTAGCTTTTGCTTTACCCACAATCCAACGTTCTCACTTCTCCCCTCTACAGTTCCTCTTCCTCTCTTTCTTCTTTTCCAATCCTGGAAGGAGAAGGAGGCTGACAGAAGTGGGTGCCTCCCGCTACCAATCTGCTGCCTAATGCAGCAGTTTCGGCTGGCCTTATATATGGGCCAAACTTAGGAATGCATGTTATGTGTGTCAAGATGGCTTTCCATTTTGAGTGTTTGACACAGAGGAGTTTCAGAGCACAATCCTAACCTGGAGTTCAGCCAGCACAGTCAGGCCAGCTAAGTTTGACCGGCACAAGGGACACCGTAAAGCACATTTGGACAGAGGCAGATCTAAGGGAGGGCAAAGCTCTAAGTCTTGCAAGAAGCTTTACCTTGCAGTGGAAATCACTCCTCTCCTGCACCGTTTTAGCCAATCCTCACAGGGAAAAGCAACATCTTGGCGTTGCTTACTGGCTACAGCAGCAATGGAGAGGAGGGATTTACATGACAGGGTAAGGCTTCTTGCAACACTTAGAGCTTTGCCCTCCCTGTAGATCCGCCTCTGCATTTGGACCACTCTTGGAGTCAGGGTTGATGGCGCTTATCTGTGTGTTGGCCTCTCTGACTCCGACAGTGGTCCAAACATACTTTAAGGTGTCCCTTGTGCAAGCCAAACTTTGCTGGCCTAACTCCAGGTTAAGATTATCCGCCTAATCACATGAAAAAACTGTACCACATCACACATGAAAAAGAGCATATATGGCAAACAGGATATGAATAGTTTTCTTGTGATATAGCTTTCCATCTTTGGCAAACTTTTGCTGGATGAATGTTTCATACAGGCAAACTCCCTAAGTTCACTGCATTTTGACATGAGCAGATGGTCATGTCATGTTCAACAACACAATTAAACCAACTCCTATCAGCTCGCGCTATCAAAACACCTTTTACCACTACAGGTCTATGTGCCTTCACTGCAGTCCAAATTACCTTCGTACCTCGGTGTTTGACCTTCTACAAGGAAAGGGAATTCTTTATTGACTAATCTTGCTGTGACTTTGAAGAAACTGCTTTGTCCTTGGTTTTATCCCTTGGCCTTCCCCCAATTGCCAGTTTTCCTGTTAATTCTGTTGTTTCTTCTTGCAGCCTCTGCAAATTCAATTGCACAGTCATCTTCATTGATATCTACAGTCTAGGGTTGCATTTTAGAATATGATGCAGGAACCTGACAGAGCTGGCAGGGGATCCCAGAAGAAGAGCTGTGTTTGCCTCTTGGAGGAAAAATGACAAGGAGTCCTTTGGATTCTCAAGACCAACAAATGCAAGTGGCACAAACTTTCAAAGTCTCCAAGTCACTTTTTCAGAGTGACATGAAGTGGCCTGGGTAAGCACACACATGGGTAATATGCAGTAAAAACAAGGCTTTCTGCTGTGCAGCCACACAGCTTAATGGGAATTATGAGGTACCTGGCCCTAATACCCACACCTGTGGCAAAGTGTGTGGGCAAGCCCCTGTAAAGCATAAGAACATTCCAACTCCAGACCTGAGCAAGGGATGTGTGTGCCCCTGCCTAGGGGTGTAAGCAGCGATGGGATTCACAAATTGACAAGGGGAACGCTGGGCGGGACTTAGGCGGGACTTCTGCTTGAGTGGCAGCCCGTCCGCAGCGTTCTGCAGCTGTCCTGGCCTGGGGGGGGGGCTCCCGCTCACCGCGGGGGACAGGTGAGGGTCGCGCCAGGTGCCTGGGCAAGCAGCGGTGGGGCGCGCTAACTGGGGGCAGCCCCCCCCCAAGGCCAGGACAGCTGCAGAACACTGCGGACGGGCAGCCAATCACGCGGAAGCCCCATGTTAGTCCCGCCCAGCGTTCCCCTTGTCAATCTGTGAATCCCATCGCTGGGTGTAAGTTTGGCTGGCACAAGGGGACACCTTAAAGTATGTTTGGACCACTCTCAGAGTCACAGAGGCCAACACACAGATACGCACCTTCCTCCCTGACTCCAAGAGTGGTCCAAACTTGCTTTACGGTGGCCCTGGTGCCAGCAAAATCTTGCTGGCCTAACTGTGTCTGCCTAATCCCACGTTAGAATTGCGCTCTCAATGAACCTGCTTAGAATCAAGTTTTATAATTACCAGTCAGTTGCGGAAGAAGATGCTCAATGACAGACAACACCAAAGAAAATGGATTTTGCAGCAGCCTTCTTGAAGACACTGAAGCATAACAAAAGCCTCTGAGGTTCTAGAAAGGTCAAAAATAGGCAAAACAAATTGGGGAAAATCTTTTTCGCCACAATTTTTTTTCTTCATTGACTGGGAACCTTGGTGGATTGGGTGCACTATCCAATAATGTAGCAAGAGTAGGATCATTTTACAAACAACCATGGTATTTTTTCCATGTGAGAAATAAATGTCCAACAAATCAATGTTATTAATAAAAGATTGTTCACTGCGTGCAAAACAATGCATTACTGGAAGGTCTAACAGGCTCTCAGAAACATTTTCAATGTGATTAGCATAAAGAAGGTATTTCCTGCAATCCGGAAGAAAGCTAAAAGATGAGTTATGAATTGCAAATTGCCAAGACCATTACTGAATTGTCGTTACGGACGTTCCATAAATTGCTCAGCTCCTAATTCATATGGGTAAGGAAATTGAGTCACAGACACAAAATCTCATTCACATGGCCCTATCATACGAGGAGGACTTCTTGTGCTTCCCACCACAACTTTCTAATAAGAAACAGAGAGGGTTAAAGAGAGATGAAATTATTGCTTCCTGAGTCATTTGTTTATCCACATGCAAGCCAAAAATGACTTTCAAAAGGTACTAGAATAGTGGTTCTCAAATCTTTTAGCAGCGGGACCCACTTTTTAGAATGACCAGGACCCACCTAAAGTGATGTCATGTCTGGAGGTACTGTCATTGTGATGCTAGAGCCTGCTGCTTTCCTGAAAATGCAGCAATCAGTTGGATTATTTCTCAGCCATTTTCCAATAGCAAAGTGAATCAGAAAGAAAAAAGCCTATTCACAACCTTGGCACAAACAACACATCTTCCCCCTTTCCAACAGGCTTCAGCAGGGATGTTGTGGTGATTACAGACAAGAAGGGTCTCTTGGTCTCATTCCTCTGAGAGTGCAATCCTAACCTGAAGTTAGGCCAGCAGAGTTAGGCCAGCAAAGTTTGGCTGGCACAAGACTCACCGTAAAGCGCATTAGGGCCACTCTCGAAATCAAGGAGGATGGCACACATCTGTGCACTGGCCTCTCTGACTCCGAGTGTGGTCTAACATACTTTACAGTGTCCCTTGTGCTGGCCAAACTTTATTGGCCTAACTATGCTGGCCTAACTCCAGGTTAGGATTGCACTCACAATAGTGATTCACCTTAGCAAAGGAGGTCTTCATTTAAAACAGGCATTTGGTGACTTCTTCCCAGAAGACGAGAGACCGTCTCTTCCTATAACAATGAAAATACTAGTCCCAGGAACAGAGCCCACAATGTTCCAGGTTGGCAGGGGAGACTGAAATCCTGGCACAGGAACAATACCAGCCATTCTTTACACTCTCAGTATTATCCCATTTTAACCAGGCTCTTTCCTATGCTACTCCCATCACCTGGGTATCTGAGCACATTGTTAACATTCGGACTACTTTCACCTAATCAATTGTTTGGGGTTTCTGGAGTGCCACAGTCAGCCGGATACCTAATGGATGACTAGTTTAAGGGCGCAATCCTAACCTGGAGTTAGACCAGCAAAGTTTGTCCGGAACAAGGGACACGGTAACATAAGCTTGTATCACTCTCAGAGCACAATCCTAAACTGCAGTTAGGCCAGCATAAACTAAGCCAGCAAAGTTTGGCCAGCACAAAGGCCACTGTAAAGCACGTTTGGACAACTCTCTGAGTCAGGGAGGATGGCACACATCTGTCTGCTGGCCTCTCTGACTTCGAGAGTGGTCCAAACATACTTTATGGTGTCCCTTGTGCTGGCCAAACTTTGCTAGCTTAGTTTATGCCAGCCTAACTCAGTTTAGGATTGCGCCCTCTCAGAGTAAAAGAGGCCAGGACAGACATACACCATCCTCTCTGACTCCAAGAGAGGTCCAAACGCACTTTACAGTGTCCCTTGTGCTGGTCAAACTTTGCTTGCCTAACTGTGCCAGCCTCGCTCCAGGTTCGGATTGCACTCTAAAAGGAATTTCTATGATGGAGTAAGAAGAGCACCCAAGCTGGGTGCCATCCAGGAAGGGGTACAAAATAACCATCAAAGATCACATAATACACTGGCAATTCTTGATCTAATTTAAACAGAATCCAAGAGCTGCAGCCTGGCAATATGTTTTATTGGGACCAGCCCAAACGACAAAGTTGTAAGCCATATGAGTCTGAGTTCTCCAGATCTCTTCATCTGGTGTGGGACCAAGCAAAGCAATGGAGTAACAACCATGACGTCTTTGTCCCAATCTTCAGTGCACCCTGAAATTAGTGGCTGGCACCTTGAATTAATTACATTTACATAGTTGGGGGGAGGGCAGTCATGGAGGGCAGTCAAGGTAAAGGATGTTTGCATCCTTATCTCAGAACTTCTTCTTACCCCTGTGCTGGAAAGTTGGTTAAGATTGCACCCTAAGTGTGCTGGAGAATGTAAAATCTCCCTCTCCTTCTTCCTGTGTTCCACTTACACAGAATTATTGTGAGGGAAAGGGTTCCTCTTGGTTGTATTTGATCCCTAATGGCCACTTCACCGTAGCACTTGATCAACAGCTTTTAGGCGAAAAAGCGATCCATTTCTTGAATCACAGAAATAACATTTTTTAAATAGGAGAAGGGATCGGTGGCTACAAAATATTTGATACTAAGTGCAAAGGATTGCAGAAGAATCTTGAGAAAGCCAAGCAAGTTTGCAATAAATCAATCCAAATAATCATGTTCTTCTTCAACAAAATTTAGCACTTGGTCGGTGTCCTTGCTCAGAGTCGAATTACATGCAACATGTTTTAAAATAATGTGGTTAGGACTGGCTAGTTCCCTTTTAAAATGCAGCTACAGGAGTTTCCAGTCTGCATTGGGGGACTACAGCAAACGGAGGGGAAAGGTTAACCCTTTCCCTTTGCATTGTTTTCCTGTAGAAAATATCCCTGACGCTGCCATGTTCCCCCAAAGCTAATGTTTGAAGCAAATGCAAAATTGCAGAATCTCTCAATGCAATCCCCAGGGTAAGGTTTACAAAAAATAAGGCAGAAGAAATCTCCCTCTAATGTGTGCAATTCATCTGCACATTAAGGGAGGAATCCTAACCTGGAGTTAGGCCGGCACAGTTAGGCCAGCAAAGTTTGGCTGGCACAAGGGTAGCCATAAAGTGTGCTTGGACCACTCTCAGAGTTCGGGAGAATGGCGCACATCTGTGTGATGGCCTCTCTGACTCTGAGAATGGTTCAAACATACTTTACGGTGTCCCTTGAGCCAGCCAAACTTTGCTGGCCTAACAGTGCTGGCCTAACTCCAGGCTAGGACTGCGCCCTGTGTGTGTGTGTGTGTGTGTGTGTGTGTGTGTGTGTGTGTAAAAACAGAGCAGAGACCTCCCTAGAAGAAAAAGATTTATACTATGGTCTCAAAAAACACAGTCTAAACGTGCATGTGGGGAGGGAGGGAGGGAGGGGGAGGGAGGATTAAGCAATATTGCCTCTCTACTCCTGCCACCATCCTTGTCCATCCACTCAAAAAAAATAAGAGAGATTTTTATACAGGAAGTGCTTAGCTTCCCTAAGGGAGGCTCTATCCATCCCCAGCCAATGAGGTATTACAGGTCATGTCAAGTGAGGCCAAGCAAGTGCTTCTAACCTCCAGTGTTCTGTTGATTTATTCTGTCAGCTGTGAGTTGACAGGCAGCTCAAGGCCCTGAGTGCACGGCTGCTGGAGCGGTGCAAAGTGATGGGAGCGTGTTGGTGTAAATAAAGGGATAGTAGCACGTGAAACCGAAAGACACACTGTGTGTCCCCCATTGGGTGAGTGCGGATATCATGGGCTGTGACTGATGAATAGTATTTTATCACAGTCAGTTTAAGCACTGTGCTGATTCCTCCTTTGGAGACTCACGTTCTGTGACATCCTCCTATTTGCTACTCCCTGGGAGGAAGTTGCATGAGGTAATTTTTGTCTATATCCTACTATGATGGGCTGGCCAGTGTGGATTCAACACCCACTCTCACCTCTTATTTTGTCCCTGGCTATTTTTGGCCAGCCAAGCAAAACGTATGGTGAATATGTGCCTCCTTCAAGTACCCCCTCTGTCCCAAGTCAAAGGGATGGCAGCTCGGGGACGCAGAGGCGGGCCGGGCCGGGAGCACGCCCCATGGCAAGGCAACGAAACCACGCCCCCAGTACATCGCCCCGCCCCTGTGCATCTCCCCGCCACACCTCCCTGCGCCCGGAAGAGCTCCATTTCGGAGCGTTCCAGGCGCAAGGGAGGGAGGGAGGGCCAAAAAGCGCCCTGACTCCGCGCAATGGCGCCCCCCACTGCCTGGCGCCCATGCGGCTTGCCATCCCTGCACACCCCCTGGATCCGCGACTGTGGGGACGGGCCTTCTCTGTAGTGGCTCCACAAATATGGAATTCCCGTCCAGAAGAATTAAGAACTACACACTCTCTCATGGCCTTTCCGAGAGGGCTCAAATCATATCTATCTCGTCCAGCCTTTGGATGATTGTGTGGCTGTCTGCCCTCTGATGTCCCTCTGGAATCCTGCCATAGTTTGTTTACTCCCCAGATGAGTGTGTGTGTGTGTGTGTGTGTGTGTGTGTGTGTGTGTGTGTGTGTGCGTGTGTGTGTGTGTGCGTGCGCGCGTGCGTGCGTGTGTTTCTTTTTAAGGGTCTGATGAAGAGAATTGGCCTTGCTTCATTCTTGAACTCTCGCCGTGTTCCTGCTAAATGTTAAATGTTAATATGTTTTTGTTTTTTTACTTATTATGGTTACATTGTACTTTGTTGTTCTCTGTAAGCCACTTTGGGCATTTGCTTCAGCATGGGAAAGGGAGGGTATAGGTTCTTCACATAAATAAATAGATATTGGCTGGGTCCAGACCTGCCTTTTCTGGCTTCCAGCCTCTAACTCTTTGCAGCAGGACACCAGGACCCTGCCTGGCCTAAGTGCTATTGGGGCTCCCCTTGTGGCTTGTCCCAGTCACTTCCCTGGCCAAAGAATTTCCTCTTTCCAGCTGGTTTGGTCCCCCTCAGTGACTTGAGGCCTTGCTCTCTGGAGCGTGTGTGTTTATTACTTCTCGGCCCTCTGCCTCCTGTCATTGAAAAGGTGTTCCTTGGCAGCGGCGTTCTAGTGGGTGGGTGTGGAAATGCAAAGTTCTGCAGGAGTCTGAGTTCCTGTGTAAAGCGGCCCCTCCACCCCTCACCACTGGAGCCATTTGCTGCTCAGAGGACTGGCTCAGAGACTTTGCTCTCCAAGCTGCGAATGGCTCTGAAGTCAAGGGGGAGGGACCACATTGCACAGGAGCTCAGGCTTCTGCAAAACTTAGCGTTCCCCCTACTGTAGGAAGGTCCACTGTACCTTGGAAGTCTGGACTTATATGAGTGGAATCAGGGGACTTGAACTCTGGGTTCTGGGATTCCTGGCAGGACTTTTGGCACCTGGGATTCCTACCAAGGAGCTTTTGCCACCATGTAGGCATCTTGTTGTGTGCTCCCCAATGCATCTGGTGGGCCACTGTGAGACACAGGAAGCTGGACTGGATGGGCCTAGGCCTGATCCAGCTGGGCATTTCTTATGTTCTTATGTTGACTTGCCACAGCAGCACCTGAGATAGGCAGTGCTGGGGCACCTTTGTGTTGTGTGTGGAGTGCTTTGGGGCATCTCCCCAAGGTTGGCAGCAGTGGCAACTGCTGCTATGGTTCACATTCCTGGGAGCCACGGGGAAGGGGTTCAACCTGGCAGCAGCTGTACATTGGACCTATGCCTGCTGCTGCCTTCTTCTTGGTTCATCCTGGATTCACTAGTCATCAGTGTTGGTACTCGGTAGGTTGCAGTGATTGGCTCCTTGCCCTTGGGAATGATGTGAGACCATTGTAGGACCATCTTGGGCTACTGCCCTGTAATTGGTGGGTGGTGATGGGGTTTCCATGGACACTGGCAGAGCTGCTGGGTGGGCTGAACCACCGTGGAGCAGACTGGTTTCACTTTCACACATTGTGCTGGGTGGGCTTAGAATATGACGGACATCACTTCGATGTTGCGCTAGCCTAGCAGGGACACAGGTTCTACTAGTAGGACTGCAATGTTGGGTTTTGGTTGATTTACTGGCTGGCATGGCATTGTTTTTATTAAGGAATTGGTTTTAGGGTACCAGTTCAAACACAGTACTGTGAGGCCTAGGTTTCCCCAAAGCAGGCCTTAAATTTGCCAGATAAAACAAATAAAGCCAACTGTCCCATGAGAATTAGCTCAGCAGGAGTTCTGGTTCCCAGGAGCTTCCTCTTTCTTTCTTTCTTTCTTTCTTTCTTTCTTTCTTTCTTGCTTGCTTGCTTGCTTGCTTGCTTGCTTGCTTTTTAGGGAGAAAAGAGATCATATGATACCAGACCTCTGTATCATCGTTATATGTAATACAACATGTACAGTAGTTCTGGGATAGGGTTACCAGATACAAACTGGGACAGAGTGCCTATACCTTTAACCATTGCATAGAAGCGGGAATATGGGCAGGTGCAGCTCATCATGGAAGGATTTCAAAAGCTGCACTTGCCAAAATTTCCTCTTCTTAACCATGGTTAAAGGTATAGACACTCTGTCCCAGTTTGTATCTGATAACCCTGTTCTGGGATACATGTCCCTGGAGAACTGGGGAAAATGAAGCAATTGCATGCCTGGCCCATTTGCCACCCAGGGCCAGGACAGCAGACTGCCACCACCACCCCAAGACTGCCACCCCCCTGACCCACCTGGAGCCTCTGCAACATGGCACAATGTCCTGTGGCCCCCTGAAAGTGTTCTGCAGCCTTTGGAACGCCTTTAGACAATACTTTCGGTTTTCCAACAAAAACCAGAAGTACTATTTAACAGTCCTCTGAAGGCTGCAGAACACCTTTGGGGGGGGCCACAGGATTTTGTGCATGGCCTGCCTGAACCTTGGGGGGGCTCTGGAGGGTGAGCGTAAGTGGCCCGCATCGGCAATTCAGTGGCAGGGGCCGCCCGCACTTACCCCCGGGGGCATTTCCCTCCCACTGGTTAATGGCAGGGATGCCTCTGAACTGAGGAAGAGAAAGGAAGACTAGGATGGAGTAACGGGAAAAGGCAAGGTATAACCGTCTATTCTTATTAGTTTCCTGGTTACAATTTCTTAACATCTTGTGTTGTGATTGAAATTCACTCACCTTCTCGTGTGCTCAGAAAACCGTTGCACTGGGACAGTGCGGCAAAACTCCCCCATTTGTTTTAATGGCATTTATCTCCAGACCTTTAATTACAGTGGTGGCAACCTAAACAATGTTAACAGTGTTGCTGGCTATTGAAGTGCCATGTCCTGGAGATCCAAATAAGTGCACTTACTCAGTGCAACCAGATACACCCGGCTTGTCCTGACATCTCGTTCATTTGAATGGAGGCTTTGTGTGAAATTACTACCTGAATGCACAGAGGATTCCGACAGCAGCAAAGACAGACAGACTACAGTCTGGGACAGCTGGATCTAGTTTTATCTCTGGGGAGATGTTCAGTTGCTTTACCCAAGCTCGGGCAGCAAGGAGCAGGAGGCTGACAATTAAAGAGCGATTATTTCCCGCCCGCCCCCAGTTCTGCTCTCAACCCATCATATCATCAAGAGTAGCTAATTGTGCATCACCTGACCACATCAAATTAAAATCCTTAATTGATGGACATCCCACCAAAATCTATTTGCAATTTCAAGGAGAATATTAATTGGCTCCAGGACTTTACATGTTTGCTTGTACTAGCTTGTAGACGGTTATTTTTACCAATGCTTTTATTAGAGATTAGCTTTCTTTGTGTCAATTGAACTTTTTGCCCCTCTTTTATAAATACAGATTTCCTGTGGGCAGCAGGCAAGGGGGAACAGTTGCTGCAATTGGCCTGATGCACAGAGCAACCTGTTATTGAGAACCATGTATTTAAAAGGCTTGGCATTTTTTTTTTCTCCATATCCACTGGCTATAAATGCTTCTCTGTTGTCACAGAAGCATATACAGTCTTATACGAATACAATGAAATAAAAGGTAAAGGAAATGCAATTGTTTGCTTATTACGATCTGAAACTCGAGCTACATGTCAGCATTTCATTCTTGTACCTCCACAGTTCAAAGATTAAGGACAAAATCTGTGGGGACGTGGTGGCACAGTGGGTTAATCCGCTGTTGCTGGGCTTTCCAACTGGAAAGTTGGAAGTTCAAGACTGCGCGACGGAGTGAGCTCCCGTGGCTTGTCCCAGCTCCTGCCAACCTAGCAGTGCGAAAGCACCTAAATGCAAGTAGATCAATAGGGACCACTTCGGTGGGAAGGTAACGGCGTTCTGTGTGCTACGGCATAGAGTCCTGCCAGCCACATGACCACAGAAGCTTGTCCTCGGACAAAACGCCGGCTCTACAGGCTTTGAAATGGAGATGAGCACCGCCCCCTACAGTCGGTCACGAGTAGACCATTCGGTCGTGGGGAAACCTTTACCTTTTTATGTACTTTGAATCTGTAGTGTTAGAAAAGAGACGTACACCACCAGGGGTGGCGCCCAAGACCTCTTGATACCTGAGACAACATGCCAAGTGAGGCATCAGCCTCTGCTCCTCCCACTTCCTGGATTGGAAAAGGAAGAGGTGGGATGGAGAAGAAGAGGAAGTCTAGAAGAGAGAACATACTCTAGCCCGCCACTCTCCTCTCCTCCACACTTCCTCTTTTGCTCCATCCTCCCCTCTTTCTTATTCAATCCAGGGTGAAAGGAACAACAGTGGAGGTGAATGGGCAGGCAGAGGTGGGAACCTATCTCCACCAATCCAGGGCCTGAGATGAGTGCCTCTGTGGCCTCATGGGTGGGCCGACTCTGTGCACCACTATCATTGTAAACCAGAAAATGACCTCCGGGCTGGAAGTCCCTCTTTTTATTAGGTTGTTCCTTACCCTACAGCAATTGGGATGTGGTGGCGGTGCAGGTTAAACCGCCAAGCTGCTGACTGGAGGGTTGGCAGTTCGACACCAGACAACGGAGTGAGCTCCCGTTGCTTGTCCCAGGTCCTACCAACCTAGCAGTTCGAAAGTACCTAAAAATAGGTACCACTTCGGTGGGAAGGTAATGGTGTTCCGTGTGCCTTGGCGTAGAGTCATGCTGGCCACATGACCACGGAAGCTTGCCCTAGAACAAACACCGGCTCTTTGGCTTAGAAATGGAGGTGAGCACCGCCCCCTACAGTCGGTCATGACTAGACCATTCGGTCATGGGGAAACCTTTACTGTTTTTTTACCCTACATCAGACTAGACATTTGAATGACTAGAACTCTTGTGATCATTTGGTAGTATTTTGACCCTTCTAAAATGACAGCAAATACTGTTTCTCATTGATGCAGGTCCAAGCTGACCCATTGTGACTGCTGAGGCTTATCTGGAGCACTGGATACAGCACAGGCTAAGATTGGGCTGCCTGCTGTGGATCATACGGAATTATTCCAAAAGCCACCAGTATCAGTGGTATGAATTCAGTGGCACATAGTTAGGAAGGAATGCAAGCTACATCTGAATGCTTTGATAGAAACAGATGCGTATATCCAAGGAAATATGCAGAGTTCATGAGAAATCAGCATTGTGATTGTGTTTTTCTTCTTGCACAGTTAGTTTCACATCAGTCCAGTAAAATAATCCTCATGTTGTCAGAGAAAACATGGGAAGCTGATGCTCTAGTTGCACTGGGGACGTGCGCAAGAATTTCCTCTTGGCAGTTCCTGTTTGGCAGAACCTCACACTGCTTAATTTTGATTTGGTCCTTTGGAATGAAGAGGAACATGGAGTCATTGGAATTAGGGTTTTTTGATTCCACCACATGGCAAGAATCCGTTTCTTTGAATGCAGAATCCCTAAAAACCCACACAAGGATCATTGGCTGAATGTCCAACCACTGCAGAAATGAACATTGCCATTTATGAATGGCTTTTCATCCAGAGTTGCCCATCGCTGGTGCATAATCTGGGAAGATATTCAACTGCCAGCTGATAATTCAGTTTAGGAAAACTTGTCTTGACCTTATACTCAAATAAAACAACAACACTGAACTTGTATTCCAGAGCATTTTTTTTTTTTGCCCAAGCAGGTCTTGTGTTAATAAAGTACCACTCAAGGTCATAGACAAATTTGCTATCTTGGCAGTGTTCCTTTGAAGAATGTTCTGCGACTGACAATGACCTTAACGTTGGCAGAGACAGCACTGCTTATACTGAGCTCAACCGTGCTCCCTGGAGGGCATACAGTAGCTTGAGACTTGAAATGGCTGTATCTCAAGACAAGATGGCATTTCCCATCCTACAGTAAAGCAGGGTCTCAAGCTTTATCACACTGAGCTTCCATGTATCAGAACAACAGCTGTCTGAGAAACCCCAGGCATCTTCCAGATAGGTCACAATACTCCAGTTGTGGAATTGCCATTGGTTTGTACAATCGTATAACTTCAGGAAGAACAGCAGAAATTGAACCTACCCAGTTTAACACCTGGTAGTAGGATCCTCGTGATAATGTTGTGGCTGGGACAATATGCAGTTTTGCCACACATGGCAGGGACAGTATGCAAGTGAAGAAAGGTGGGGGGGGTCAGCGGTGTGAACGTTTCCCAGTGTTACTGCCCTTAAGATGCTGAAGGCTTTGGTCTGCTGCTGGACATTGAATTCTGATTGAGCGGGGGCTGGCTACCAGTGGTTTTGTTTTGGCTGCAATCTGCTGTCTCATGTGTGTGTGTTCCAATAAAATGCTATTGCTCTTTTGCAGCACAATCCAAGAGCCACTTTGGGCCGATGCAAGCAGCTTGTGTCGGCCCAACACTGTTGCGCACATGCTGCAGCGTCGAGGCAAGCAGCTTGCGTCCACACTGCAGTGCCGGCCCAAGCTGCTGCCATGCCGTTCATGCAACGGCCGGGTTCGGCTGGAGCAAGGGCATTTCTGGGTGGGGGGAGGGCAGGAGGGAGGGCGGAACGGGGCGGGGGTGGGCGGGCAGAGGAGGGGGTGGAGCTCGGAGGCGGTCATTAGGCCACATCCAAGCCTCCGTCCCCAGGCTGCACGGCTCCGATTCAGGCCGTGTGACCTGCTCGGACCTGCGCCTGCTCCATAGCAGCAGGCACAGATCCGAGCAAGCCCATCAGGGCGGCTGGTGCCTACCCTGGGGCAAGGGCGTGAACGTACCCTTGCCCCATGGGGGCTCCAGCGCAGTCCCCAACCTGTGTTGGATACAGCGCAGGTCCGCCCAAGCAGGTCTTGTGTTAAGAAAGTAGGTGCCATTCCGGTGCAGGTTAGGAGCATGCCCTTAAATTTTTTGGTGTTGTAAGCTGGAACTAGGATAGCTTCTGCAGAGGCCAAGAAGCAGTGATGTCATGCAGGGGGTACGCGGGGGTACGCGAGTACCGGTTTCTAGGATTATGGCTGGCCCCGCCCATTCGCCCACCCACTCGTCGACTCCGCCCCCTGCAACGTTTGAATTTCCTGCATGTTTGAGTTGCCTGCACATTCTCAGAGCCCGGCAGGCAGCGAGCGGAGCCTTGCCTTGCCTTGCCACTGAAAAATGAGCTGCTCTGGGGTTTTGGAACTGTTGGGTCACTTTAACATGATGCCAGGCCTCCTTAACGTGTTCTGGGGCTGCTGTGGAATACTGTTGCAACTGTTGGGTCAGTTTAAAATTGTCTGAGGCCTCAAAAAGGGCTTTTTTCATGTCACTTCCTGCCACGACCTCACTTCTGGCTTATGACGTCACTTCTGGTGGGCGGGTCCCGACACGTGCCAATCAAAAGTGAGTACCTGTTCTTAAATCATTTAGATGACACCACTGCCAAGGAGCACCCTGCATGCAGTGCCAGTGAGGAGAAGACCTGCTGATGTTGCTAAGTTGGTAGGGTGGGCAGAACTGGGAGCGGGGTGGGCAGATCAAGGCAGATCAGCGAAGGATGGGGACTTGTCAGAGGCGGGAGGCAGAAACAACTTGAGTCAGATGCTCTCCTGTCCAGATTCTTCCAACATGCCTCCTTTTTTTTCCTTGGACTTGTGCCAATGATCTGGCTCAGGTCTGAGGAGACCTATTGACAGTGGAAAGGCTTACAGAGGGGTAAAGGAAAATAGGTTCCCAAGCTTACCAATCACCTCCCTCTCTACCACAACATGAAGCACAGCCTGTTCTGGTGCAGCTGCATGTTATGGGGGGGGGGGAATGATTGGGTTGTTGGGCACCCAGAAGTGAAAAGGTGGGATACACATAAAATAAGCCACAGGATCTCTTAACGGCGCAACCCTGGCCAGCACACCATAAAGTACAGTATGTTTGGACCACTCTCGGAGTCAGAGAGGCCAGCACGCAGACGTGCGCCATCCTCCCTTACTCAGAGAGTGGTCCAAACATATTTTACAGTGGCCCTGGTGCAGGCCAAACTTTGCTGGCCTAACTGTGCAGGCCTAACTCCAGGTTAGGATTGCGTCCTAAATCTAAGTGATCTGCTCTTGAATATGTTGCTACTGCAATATGGGCCCCAATCAACTAGAAGCAACGTATGTTGCCAAGGTAACACATGATTGGGCTCAAAGTCTCCGAATAATTGTGAGATTCTGGAATTGGAAAAATGGCAAAAGGAGTTGTTGCGCTACTTGACTGACATGCCTGCTCTATGTTTTATGGGGGATTGCAGTTTGAATCGCAAAATAGAGATGGGCAGCTGAAACAGTATAAGGATACAGTAAAGGCCACCCTGAAGTCCAGCAGAATTATCACCTTGCAGGGCATCGTTACTGATGGTCTGAAGGGCGTCAGGCTTGAGGCGCCTGGCAGTGAGACACTTCATGCCCTTATCTCTTGCTGTAACCGTCTAGTTACAATTGGCGTCTGCAATCACACATGTCCATCCAGAATGGGGATTTGCTCTCATCTGCCTGCCCATAAAAGCAAGGAGGATTCATCCATCACATCAACAGGAGACGCCATCAACATCGCTGCTGAGTGAGTAGTTATTCCAAGGATGGTGCCATCGCAGAACAGGAAGCAACAATATGTGTTGGCTAAAAATTGCCAGTGCACACACAGGCCAAGTTAAAACGCCTTTAAGAAGACAACTCTGCAACCATCACCTAAATAGTACTGTTACTGCAATTTCCCATCTGTACACCACTCTTCCTAAGAATGGAGAGAGCACTTTATGAAGGCTATTTCAATAAATCCTTATTGCAACGCTGCAGAGTTGGCCAGCATCAGGATTAGAGATGGGCAAGCTGGGACATTGGAACTTGTCTAAAACCATTCAAATGTTCTCAGCTGAACCCTCCATACTATGAGCAGGTAAACCCAGAGCAGGTAACACCGTAATTTTAAAAAATGGCAGAGCCAGGTTGAGCATTTGTCAATAAGGTTGAGCATTTGTCAATAAGAAGGGCCCCATAAGAAGAGCTGGCCTGAGCTGACATAGATATCCAAAAGAAACTCTGCCATAGACTATCAAATGCAGCTGTCACTCCCTATATAAGACATGGAAGATAGATCAGGTAGGTTTCTCCTAGGCACCTAGGCGTTCGGCTGAGGAGTCCGCAGGGGCATAATGACTCAGATAAGTTCGGGGATCAATGGGTTAAGTGGATATTGGAGAGGGGAAGGAATCCAGACCCAAAGTTAGATATGACAGCTGTTTCCACCCAGGAACTCCCACATCTCCAGGTTGGTGCGTGGAAAGTGCAATGAACAGTAGGACTTCAACATGGATTTTGATATACCGTTCCGCAGTATGACTTGTGACAGGTGTGTTGATGCTGTGATGCTCTCTGATCACCGGCAGCACAATCCAAGAGGCCCACAGGGCCAACGCATGTGCACTGCGACAGCCCAATGCTGTCATGAAAGTGTCATTAGGCACTTTTGCACCAGCATGAGTGACCCTGGGCCAATGCTGGCAGCAGACAAGTTAGGCCAGCCCAGGGGCTTTTCTAGGCAGGGGAGAAGGCAGTCCCATGGGCAGGGTGGCCCATGGAGGAGGGAGGAGCCCAGATCCAGCAGTTATGCCGGATCCAAACACCCATCCCTGGGCTGCATGGCTCTGACTTGGACTTGGGTCTGCTAAATAGCAGGCGCAGGTCTCAGCAGCCCCGAAGGGGTAGCCCCATGGAGGCTCCAGTGGCCTCCCAACCTGCACTACCTCCCAACAACCTACCAGCCTGCCCGGTCAGCACAGGTTAGGATTGCGCCCTTAGATACTCATGAATCAAAGTGCCAGAGCACCTCTCTTGAAACCCTACATGGGCACGTCTAATGGCCCATTTCTATCGCAGCACTGTGCCGGCGGAAAGCACGTTTGCACGCTGTTGCAAAAGTGCCATAAAGTGCTTTACGACAGCATTACTAGCCGGCATGCCAGTGGGAAGGCCAAAGCCTTCCTGTGTGCGCTGGTAGTCGCAGGGATGCTTGCAAGACCAGGTCAGTCCAGCACAGGGGTGGGGGAGGGCAGGGAGGGGGTGGGAGCAGATGGAGTGGGCAGACCAGGCCTGGGAGGGGGTGGGGTCAGCAGCACCGTATCCACACCCTCTTCCTGGGCCTGATCCACCTGCACAAATCAACCTGGACTTGTCCCAGCACCACCAGGATTGGGCTGTTAGCAGTGATGGTATCCGGTAAGCAGGATCCAGAATGCTGGGTGGGACTTACATGTGATTGGCAACCTGCCCGTTCTGTTTCGCCGCCTGCCTGCCCGCTGTGCAGGCTGCCTCTGGTTGGCGCACCCCACCGCTGCTCACCCAGGCACCCGGCACACCCCCCACCCGTCCCCCCCGGCGAGCAGGCGCCCCCTCCAAGGCCAGGGCAGCCCGCGCAGCAGGCGGGCAGGCGGTGGAACAGAACAGGCGGGCTGCCAATCATATGTAAGCAGTGATGTCATTCAGGGGGAACGGACCAGAACGGGCGTTCCGGATCCTAACGGGCTCCGTGGCTGGTTCCGGGTTCCCGACAAGTGCCAATCAAAAGTGAGTTCCTGTTCCTAAATCATTTGAATGACACCACTGCACGTAAGTCCCACCCAGCGTTCCAGATCCTGCTTACCAGATACCATCACTGGCTGTTAGTTTATTCCACATGCTTCCAAACCATGCGCAAGACCCCTACACGTGAACAAAACCAGGGAGAGGGTGATCTGCGCTGCCAGCATCCTCTTTGGTCTCTCTTCTCTATTTTTAATTTTAATGTCTGTGAGGAAACTGGCTGAACATGTAGACAATGGCCTGACAATCATTCCTGGGAGAGCCAGTGAACTTAACAAGTACGAGGGGAGATTCCTGTGTCAAGGTTAATGGGTGTGAGGTGGAAATTGCAGCCTAATGAAAGATGGTACTGCATCCTTTTGTTTGGTACTGCAGAGACAAAAATATTTAAAAGTGGTTTTGTTTTTTTAAACTGCACAGAGTATGAGAATTTCAGCAAAAGCATTCAAACCAACCTGTAACTGCAGTGCGTCACCATAAATAGCTTTGCTCTGAACAGTTGGGAAGGAACAAATTGTTGAAAATGGATGTGGATTGACAGAACACTATCAGAAAATTAGATCTTTTTTTGTTTTGTTTCTGAAAGCCATGGAAAATATAGGGGCAAAGATCTGGAATAGGAGATATTCTTACTAGAAAAATGTGTTGCATTTTAATTGCAAAATTCAAAATATCTGATCGAATGTTTAATTTCATCAGCGGAAAGTGAAATATTAAATAAACAATTGCCAGAAATCCATGCAACAACTCTGAATCTCCAAATAAAACAATGGTGTTGTTTTATTTTCTCATAGCAGTGTAAAAAAATATTTTTCAGACTACAGAAGTGGTACTGTATTTATGTTAAGATCTGATCAGTGAGGTGCTTAAAACCTCCCTATCCTGCACACGAAGACTGAGGAACACATTCGAAATAAACCAAAACAAGCACATCAGTAAGCCTCAGCATGTAATCTAGCGCTTCCAAACCCTTCATATATGTTATCTCGCTGCAAACCGTACAGCAACTGCTAAGATTGGTTAGGCTTATTATCTCCATAGAGCAGATGGAGGGGGCTAAGGCTGAGAGTAGCCTGCCTCAGACTTCCTGGTGAATTCATGGAAGAGATTCAAACAAGGTTCTTCTGATTTGTAGCTGTCATCTCCTTAGCACCATGCCACAACTTCTTCGACTCAGGACGCAATCCCAACCTGGAGTTAGGCTGGCACATTTAGGCCAGCAACGTTTGGCCGGCACAGGAGATACTGTATGTTTGGACCACTCTCGAAGTCAGAGAGGCCAACACACAGACGTGCTCCGTCCTCCCTGACTCAGAGAGTGATCCAAACGTGCTTTACGGTGTCCCTTGTGCTGGCCAAACTTTGCTGGTCAAACTTTGCTGGCCTAACTCCAGGTTAGGATTGCACCCTCACGAACAGTCGCATAGCCAGGAGACAACGATCCAACACAGAGGTTAGGAACAGGCAGTGAAGGCCCCTCTTCCCCTTTCCCCTGACATGTTCCACCCTCCCCACCCACCCAGAAATGCCTCACCACTGGCGGTGGCAGAACACACTGCTTGCCGGCTCCACAGGGGTGCCTCCGGGCGCTCAGGACTGGTGCTGGTCCAGCGTCGGCGGTAAGGCCTTACCGCCAGCACTGGAGGTGCCTTACGGCCCCTTTACAACGCCAGAGCTGGCGCTGAGAGTGCAGCACCAGTGCTGGCGAGCAAAGGATTGGGCCCAGTGGTGGGATTCTGGGGGTTCGCCCAGGTTCTATAGAACCGGTTGTTAAATGGCCAGGCCCCGCCCACTCGCTTACCTCAGCTGGCTTCAGGGTTTTTTTGGCTCCAGCTATGATGTCATAGAACCGGTTGTTAATTTATTTGAATCCCACCACTGATTGGGCCCTTATATGTTGAGGATGTATGTATCGCATACCATAACTAAACTGACTGGTGGCACAATCTTCACCTGGAGTTAGGCAAGCACAGTTAGGCCAGCAAAGGTTTGACCAACACGAAGGCCACAAACGTGCGCCATCCTCCCTGACTCTGAGAGTGCTCCAAACATACTTTACGGCGGCCCTTGTGCCGGCCAAAATTTGCTGGTTTAACTGGGCTGGCCTAACTCCAGGTTAGGATTGCACCCTGGAGCATGATCAGCATAGTATGGATGCACATGTATGGTTTATTAACCCTTGAAATGGTGAAAGACCAATTCCAATTTGGCTACAGGTAACCCTTTCACTCTGCCATCATGGTTCCCTGAGCATCTTTTATCACAATCTAATCACTTTGTAAATTTCTTCGATGAACAGAGAAGTTGGTTGAAGTTGGTTGAAGACTTATGCATATAAGGTCCATGACCATTAAAGGTCCATTAAAATCCCCACGCAGTGAAAAGTTCCGCTTTCCTACTCCATCTAACACTTTCAATAAATGAAAAAAAGAATGTGAATGTGCGCCAGCTTCCCTGACTTCAAAAGTGGCGCAAATGCACTTTACACCGTGTTTGTGATACTCGTAGGCTGACTTGCAGGATCTCTTACTCATGAATCGTGACTCAGGTCACAATCCCTTACGTGGAGTTAGGTAATACAGGTAGGCCAGTAAAGGTTGGCTGGCACAAGGGACGCCATAAAGTATGTGTGGCCCACTCTCGGAGTCAGGGAGTCACACACATCTGTGTGCTGGCCTCTCTGACTACAAGAGTGGTCCAAACATACCTTATAATGTCCCTTGTGCCAGCCAAACTCCAGGTTAGGATTGCACAGTCAAGCTTAATGGCTTCAACACATCCCTTATGTATATGTATATATTTTTAACAATGATAGTTAATGGGGCTTACTCCTTGGCGGGGATAGGGTTGCAGCCTTTGGGATGGTTGGGGAATTTTTTTTAATGGATCAGCAATGCCTTGGGAGAGTTAGGAGGCTTCTTTATTTCAAATAATTTTTTAAACTTATAAACATTTACTCAATTTATTAATTGACTTAATTAATTAATTAATTAATTGATTAATTGTTTATTTTGTAATATGGGGGTGTTACAATTTTTCCTGCTTGATGATGCCATTTCCAGCCACGACATTATTTCCTGGTTAATGCCATCGCTTCTGGTAGGTCCCGGCAGATTTTCATTCTAAAAAGTAGGTCTCAGTACTAAAATGTTTGAGAACCACTGGGCTTATTCTTGGCTACAGGTAACCCTTTCACACCACACACTCCAGAACTGGTGGAAACTGGCATTCCGTCTC
>JAJKFI010000101.1:4053468-4069177 GCA_029204185.1 Lerista edwardsae | reverse complement strand
CACACACACACACACACACACACACACACACACACACACACACACACTCCGTCTAGTATAGTTTCAACTGCAAGAAGTTGTATAATTATCCAGCATATTCTCTTAGTGAAAATGATCGTTTGAGATGCAGAAGCGGATTCTGCGACATTAACCTGGAGCAAACGCCATCTACATACCAGCAACTGCTCTGGTGTAACAGAATTAAAAATCTAATAACCCCAAATTTCTTTTTCTCTACTCTGCATTTCACCTCCTACACAGATCTGGCTGCCAATAATCTGAAATACTGGAAAGAAGGTCTTAAAACAAAGGTTTGGATTTCCATGTATGTTGCCAGCCAGGGAACGATAGCTGGCTACTCCAGGAAGCTGCTGTGTTCTTCTGTAATTTAGGGCACTCTTAACGTAGAGTTAGGCTGGCACAGTTGAGCCAGCAAAGTTTGGCTGGCACAGGGAACACTGTAAAGTATGTTTGGACCATTCTGGAAGTCAGAGAAGCCATCCTGCACCATCCTCCCTGACTCCAAGAGTGGTCCAAATGTGCTTTACGGTGGCCCTTGTGCCAGCCAAACTCCAGGTTAGGATTGCGTCCTTAATGAAACACCAAACCTTAGGCCTGACTTCCGTTCCAAAAGTCAAAAACTTTGCACCTCAACCCTTCTTCGCATCTTGGCTGGCAAAGGAGACTTTTCTATTTGCATCAGAAGCTTTACATTCCGTGCAGCAGTGCTCGCTTGATCTAGGCTGACAATTACGCTGGCGCAGTTCTAAACACCCTATTATGGTGTAAAAGGCTTCCATTACAGAAGCCGCAAAATTGCATTCAGGATTCTGGCTGGCCGTTTTGGCCGACTTGCAAACTGGCACAGCAAGATCACAACAAGAGGTTCGTGGCTCTCTAAAAGTGTCGCAGGAACCCAACAGCCCTGGACACTGGTTTCAGACGGGGGCGCAATCCTAACCTGGAGTTAGGCTGCCACAGTTGGGCCAGCAAAGTTTGGCTAGCCCAAGGGACACCAAACAAAGAAAGTATGTTGGGACCACTCTCAGAGTCAGAGAGGCCAGTACACAGAAGGGTGCCATCCTCCCGGACTCTGAGAGTGGACCAAAAGTGCTTTATGGTGGCCCTTGTGCAGACCAAACTTTGCTGGCCTAACTGTGCCGACCCAGCTCCAGGTTAGGATTGCACCCTAAGTCTGTTGAAGAAGAAACTGGCCTCTTCTTTCAACCACTAGCCAAGACAGTTACAAAGGATTCCAGCCAAAGATTCCGGCCTTTTAAGGATAAGCCCTGCCCATACTATTCCAGAGTCCTCAGAAAATGCCTCCATAGAAGAGAAATTCCCATATATCAGCCGCCACAATAATTTCCCATCCTTGCCCAGGCCCAGGTCATAGTGCTGCTTACCACTGCTAATGCCCTGTCCAGCGTTGGTCTGGGATACTGAAAGGACCACCTTGTCGCATATGAATGCAGTATGCAGGGCTTCCTTTAAGACAATATGGCCAATGTCATCACATTGGGCCCTGTGCTTTGTGGGTGGCCTGCACTGGCACGGGGAGCGGACCACTTGCTGCTGCAGCCAGGCTCTCTATGGTCTGTAAGCCAGTGAGGAGGGTGGAGTGGTTGCTTATGGGGCTGCCCCACCTGGCCCTGCCTCCAAAGGGCCTGAAATGGGCCTCCTGGAAGCAGTCAGCAGTGATGTCATCACGTCACCGCCAACTATTTCCGGGCGCTGCATTTCGAGCACAGCACCACACACACTTCTCGCCCTGGCTTTATGGTGGTTGGCGTCCCCATGGGGAGAGTGGAGGCCACACAGGAATGTCCCCACATTAGGACCTCCATTAGGACCATATGAACTTCCCATGGCGGTCCACCTTGGCTTAAGGCCAGCCCTGGTTCTTTTAATAGCAGCCATGGGAGGGGTGCTTTCCTAATCTGAATGCAAACCATGGCATGGAGTGATGGGTTTTCACTCTTTTCCCCTAGCATGATCCCATGTTATATGAACATGCACAGCCCGATCTTGAACCCAGCGGTGCCCAGGTTTCCAGCTGTGCCAAAATGGACCCTCCCCTTTCCCACCCTGTTCCACCACCCCCACCTTTCCCCACTTTTTCCCCCTGCCCTGACAAGTTGGCTGTGTTACTTATCCCTGGCAGCAGTGTGGCATCCTCTTCAGATGCAGAGGCCCAGCACCTACTTCCTGGATACCATACGGCACGTTTACGACACTCAGAGCCAGTGGTGCATACGAGCACTCTGCTGGCAATATCGGGCTTAGGACTGAGCCCTCAAAGTGGTGGCAATGCCTCCGCTTTGCTTTTACAGCCGCGAATGGTTCTGAAGGCGAAGGGAGGGGCTGCTTTACACAGGCATTCAGGAGCCTGAAAAACGTAGCCTTCCCCCTCCCCAGGAATGCCATTGCACCTGGTTTAGAGGGAAGCTACCACTGGCACCAATGGCAAAAAGCAGCAACCGGCAGGAAGGGCGTCTGGATTTGGATTGCAATGGGAGTAACCTCACTCTGCCCTCACTGTGGTCCTAGTCCAGATTATGGACGCTATAGCTGCTACGTACAAAATTAAAAACCCAGGAATGCCAGAACTAAACAACATGCTTAAATGTAATGTGTGGTTTGGCCCATAGTGGGATTACTTTCCAAGCTCACGTTTTATCAGAGCACAGTTAGTCATGACTAACCGGTTAGTCTGGATTGTGCCCTGCTGGTTTTCATGCTTGGTGTCCCAGTTAGTTGCCCTGGATTGCCAGTCAAAACGATCTGCTTCTAGGAGTTCCAGATCTGTATTTCATCTCCTCTTAACATGCCTTCTACAATCACTCTGTTTTGACATTGTGAGGAATTAAATCACACCGGCTGTTAATTTGGGAAAGATGCAAAACACTGGCATGCGCGGCAAGATGATTTACTCCTGCAGATGTGTTTGTCTGCAGCCAGATCAATCAGCGCATTGGTATCCAGTTTAATTTTTTTTTTCAGTTTTTGCCTCGGGGCACATAACTGACATTTGGTTACATGGTGTATTGTACTTCAGCATATGCCAAAGTTTAAACCACAGGCAGAAGGGGCCAATAGATTACAAAGGAAGTTGCTTACAGGCACTTAAAGTGCCTTATTATCTGGGTATGCCCATGTTGACTAAAAATTAAGCACAGGCCTCACTCCATAATGGGGCCAATTGAGGACACAATGGAAGCCTTATGCTCTCTGGTTCACAGTGGGGAATCTTCTACACTCACTTCCCAGTGGCTGCTCTTCTGCAGCTCCATTAGGATGCAATACTATTCCCAGTTCACCGAGGGTGCATTGATATGGTAGCTTCCCATATCCCTGGTCTGACATTTTAGCATAGGGGCTGGTTCATGTTGGGACGTGGTGGCGCCACAGGTTAAACCGCTGAGCTGTTGAGCTTGCTGACCAGAAGGTTGGCGGTTCAAGACCGCATGACGGAGTGATTTCCCTTCGCTTGTCCCAGCTCCTGCCAACCTAGCAGTTTGAAGGCACATAAAAATGTGAGTAGATAAATAGATACTTCGGTGGGAAGGTAATGGCGCTTCGTGCGCTATGGCGTATAGTCATGCCAGCCACATGACCATGGAAACTTGTCCTCAGGACAAATGCTGGCTCTTTGGCTTAGAAACGGAGATGAGCACCGCCCCCTACAGTCGGTCATGACTAGACCATTTGGTCGTAGGGAAACCTTTACCTTTTTTATATTCATGTACACCACTTGATTTTGTTGTACTCAATTGCTGTGTATACTCAATTACTGAAACATAGGAAGCTGCTCTAGATTAAATCAGACCATTGGCCCAACCAATGTTCAGGCATGCCCCAGTATCTGCTGGGGTTTCATTATGGCCCCACTGTGGATACCCAAAACCAGGGATACTGGGGATGCCTTTTTAAAGATAGGGGAGCATCAGTGGTTTTGCTACAACAGAGTAAAAAATTTGCTTAATGTTCCTCTATCTTTTTAATAGGCTTCCCAGTATCCATGGTATCCGTAGATAACAAAAATCAGTGGTTACCACAGCACACCTGTATTGTCTACAATACTGGTCTACCACACAGTTTTGCAGTATAGCCTGCAATAATTGGCAGTTGATTCTCCAGGATTTAAGAGAAAGACATTTTCCTAGTCCTACCTAGGAACTAAACTTGGGAGTCTTTGCCTGCAAAAAAAGTCCTCTACTACTGTGGGAAAACTGGAAGATGAATGTGTGAACTCACTTTTACTGAAAACATTGTGTTTGAAGGGATGAGACAGATGTATTGTTCCTTCTGGGATGGCCAATTGATACTTGCAGACATTAAGGACACAATCCTAACCTGGAGTTAGGCTGGCCCAGTTAGGCCAGCAAAATTTGTCCGGCACAAGGGACACCGTAAAGTATGTTTGGACCACTCTTGGGGTCAGAGAAGCCAGCACACAGACATGTGCCATCCTCCCTGACTCCAAGAGTTGTCCAACCATGCTTTACATGGTTGCTGGCCTCTGTGCCCTCAATCAATCAATCAATCAATCAATCAATCAATCAATCATACAGTATATACCGCTTTTCAACACAAAGTTCACAAAGCAGTTTACAGGCTAATAATAATAATAATAATAATAATAATAATAATAATAATAATAATAATAATAACAAATGGCTCACTCTCCTAAAAGGGCTCACAATCTTTAAAAAAATGCAGAATGCCACCAGCAACAGCCACTGGAAAGGACAATTGCTCTCACTCTGCTAAATACAAGGGGAACACCATTTGAAAAAGTGCCTCTTGCCCAGTTAGCAGGCCATTACTTTTATTATGTTAGCCACTTCAGGGCTCTATCCCTTCATGGGGATGGATGAAAAAGCAGGTTGGACATATTTTAAATAAAGGAAATGTGAAAACACACCAATTTTTTTTCTTGCAGCATCCTTCCACCCACATCATATTTACAAAGCTAGTACATTCCTTGACACTTACTGTAATCTTTGTTTCTCATGCTTTACAGTACAAATGCGGCAGAAATTATGTCACGAGTGATCACCAAGCTAAAGCTATATTATCATCAGAGATTCCCACTAACCAATTTCCATATTATGGTCAAGTCTCACAGCAGCTTATGTATAACCAGAAAAATATAGGGTTTGCTTAGCCGGAGAAAAGACGGCTTCCTTTTTCTCCCCATTGTTCCAAATTATCCCCCTTGTTTATAGCTTTGCTAAATCTTGTACATAAGGATTCCTTTTTGCCTACACCAAGGTCAGTTTGAGGTTAAGTGGTTGATGCGTATAAGGAAATAAAAATGGCTCTGTCGTATGAACAGAAATATGTAGCCTTGCAGTTGGGGCCTTTTTCCTCTCCTCCGAAGAATTCTGTGATTCAGGAAGAACAGCTCCCAAGAGGAGGGGGAGCTGCTGCTTGCAAAACGTAGTGCTGTGATCCCTAACTACGTGCGCCCCTGATTCTTTTGAAGAGCTGCACTTGGGGAAAACATTGCAATTAGGGGCAGTGATGGACATCAGTTTTGGATGCTCTTCTATGTAAAAATATCCTTCAACACACAGAACTAGTTTTTTTGGGGGGGGGAGGGAGGGGTCTAAGCTCTGCCACTCCTGAACATATGAAACTGGCCTGTACGGATTCCAACCATCTAGCCCAGTATTGTCCATAGTGATTGACATCAGCTCTTCAGGAAGGTTAAAGAGGGGTCTTTCCAATACTTTGCTGACTGATTGCTTTAACTGGAGATATTATGGATTGAACCTGGAGCATAACTAAAGGAATGAACATAAGAACATAAGAAGAGCCCTGCTGGATCAGACCAAAGGCCCATCTAGTCCAGCTTCCTGTATCTCACAGCGGCCCACCAGGTGCCCCAGGGAGGCATGAGACAACAAGATGCTTGCCTCCTACAGGAGGATGCAATTGCATTGGGCAACAAGTTTTAGGGGAGCAACAATCAGGCTGCATGGGGCTTACCACAGAGTAAGGAAACCAACATCCACTTGCTCCACTGGGAGCACCAGCTGCCTCCTAACTTGGTTAGGATGCAGCGCAGGCCGGCCAGCCGGCCTGCTCCTGCCCAAGTTAGGATTGGGCCGCCCATCAATGGTCTGATTCAGTTTAAGACAGCTTCCTATGTTCTTGTGAGATCTTGGATGATGAAGAAGGCATATCTTCATGTGCTAATTTAGCAGGGATGTGCAGTCGTTAGAGGCAAGTGAGGCTCTGCCTCACCTGCCCTCACCTCACCTTGGCTGTGCCCAATGGGGTCCTGGTGGCTTCGCTGCACCCCATCCTGGCTTCAGGGAAGCTCCCAGCCTCCCCTAAAACTGGGATGAGGTGTGGTGAAGCAACCAGAGTTCCACCTTCAGAGAGAACGCTGCAGAGAGTTCACTCCAAAATGGGGTTTCGGTGCACCTTCTCCCAGCTTCAGGGGAAGCCGGCAGCCTTCTCTGAAGCTGGAAGAAGGCACTTCAAAGCCAGGTGACCCAGAAATGACATCACTTCCAAGCAGTAGTGTCAGCCTACCGATACGCTGGGCATGTCTTCCGGGTGAGCAGCAGCACGATCGCTGCGTTCTGTTGCGTAACGGCGAAAGCCCACCCGCTGCCGCTCACCCGGAAGACACGCCCAGCGTACCGGTAGGCTGACACTACTGCTTCCAGGTCATTGTGACATCATGTGCCTCACCAGCACAAGATGTCACCACATGTCACTGTAATTTAGCAGGTTGACTGCGCTACTGGAGAGCAACAGAGTCATAGTGTTGCAATCATCGACCATATGATCGTTTAAAGCCTATCCGGTTACCATGAGTAACAAAGCAGCTCTGAACACTGCCTCTGAGATCTTTCCATTTCCCCACAAGCTTCTCCACAGCAAGCAAAACATTGTGGATCCTTATGGCTCACTACTCTAGTTCAGATCATGTTAACCCCCTCTGGAGAAACAGATTCAAATGTCATTATACTGAAAGGGGTTAGAGCTACATATGTTTTCCATTTCCAATTGGTTTAAGATAGAGCCGATACCGTCAATAATACTGGTGGTCTTGTTCCAACTTCAAATGTTGTTTAGCTCATTATCAAGACAGCAGCCCCCGATGACTGAAAAATGTTTGTTTCAAATTTCCTAGAATCTGGGTGCCTATAAGCATTTTATTTGATTTGCCTAGATGAGAATGTTGATTTGTGTCAAAACCACTTATGCTCCATTTCCATATTTCTCATTCACCGAGAATTTATTTCAAAGCTGTGTTTATTATGGGAATCTAGTTGTTGGTTTTTCCCATGTGTCTTATTTTAACTGATGATTATCTCTCAGGGCTTTAGTTTTTCCTCACATTTACACCTTGTTTACTGTACAGTCGTGCCTTGTTAACCACTAGGGGTTCCATTCTGGAACCCCCAGTAGATACCAAAATCAGTGGATACAGAAATCAGTGGGAAAATAGCTTTATAGACCCACTTTGGGATTTCTCGCTCCTCCATTGTTGCCCTAAAATGTATTGGTATAAATGGAATACCAGATTCAGACACTAGGTGGGGCAAATAATGGAATGTAGTGGAATGTAGGAAGGTAGGAAATGGGATTTTGGCCTTTCCCCCCCCCTTGTTACAAGGCATTTAAAGATGCTCCAGAGCAGGGGCATAGCTAATGAAAATGTAGCCCAGTGCAGAGGGCAAAATGTTGCCCTAGAGGTGATGTCAAAACAGGAAGTCATGTCACAGTTGTATTTTTGTTTTCTCTGGGTTTTTTGGCCATAATGTTTGATAGAGTAAAGATATTACACTCTAGTTTGTTTCCTTGCATTCTGCACTAATTAGATTTCCACTGATATATAATATGATATATAACATGTATTATTCATACTTACCAGGTTTTCACAATTTTGGCCATTAGTGTCAAGTTCAGCTTGTTGCCCCCCTAAAGCTTGTTGCCCAGTGCAATTGAACCTCCTGCACTTCTTTAGTTATGCTCCAGGTTCAATCCATAATATCTCCAGTTAAACCAATCAGTTAGCAAAGTATTGGAAAAACCCCTCTAACATTCCTGAAGAGCTGATGTCAATCACTATGGACAATACTGGGCTAGATGATTGGAATCCGTTTCATATGTAGGCCAGTTTCATATGTTCAGGAGTGGCAGAGATTAGACCCCTCCCTCCCCCTCAAAAAAACTAGTTCCGTGAGTTCAAGGATATTTTTACATAGAAGAGCATGCAAAACTGATATCCACCGCTTGCAGTCTGGTTCAGAGCAGTAGACACATCATTTGAGGCTAGTGAGTAGGGTTACCAGCCCTCTGGGATTGCCTGGCAGTCTCTGAAATTACATAAGAACATAAGAAGAGCCCTGCTGGATCAGGCCAAAGGCCCATCTAGTCCAGCTTCCTATATCTCACAGTGGCCCACCAGATGCCTCAGGGAGCACATGAGACAACAAAATGCCTCCATCCAGTTGTCACTCCCCTGCGAGTGACTACTGAAAGCTGAGATTTTAATAGTATCTCCAGGAATGTACAACGTTACACCGCATTGGAAAAGAAAACCTCCAGGAAGAGCTTCAGTGCGCAATCCTAAACAGCGCTGGATTAGCGAGACCAGCCAGCCAGCAAATCCAGCACTGCTTAGGACGGGCTGGAGCCTCCCAGTGGCAAGGCAGCATGTGCTCTCTTACTATAGAGGAGGCTCCAGCCTCCCCTATGTGCTCCTCCGATCTGGGCCCACTAAAGAGCGGGCACAGATCCGAGGAGGCTGTGCGGCCCGAATTGGGGCCAGAAGACTTGCTGAGCACTTAGGAAGTGGCTGTACGGCCACCTCCCAAGCCCTCACAGGTCCCGCCCAAGTCCCGCCTCCCCCCCTCCCACCAATCCCTGTCCCGAAACAGGACGGGGAATCCCTTGCACCGACTGTCTTCGGCTTCAGACCTTCAGCATCGACGTGGGAGTGCTGCTCGGCACTCGCACGCCAGCGCTCTGCCCCTTGCGTTGACACAATGACGTCACATCGACGCAAGGGGCACACTAGGATTGCGCTGCCCGTCAGTTGGAAACCCTGTTGCTGATTGTGTAGCATCTCTGGTAGAACTGGGGAATGAACGGCAATGAATGAAAGCCTGCACTGTTCTCTTGATTCTGATATATCAACTTTCTCTGCCCCATCTGATGCTAACAAGACACACCTAGACAATTCAAGACTCATTGAACCAGATGGAGTATTGGTCATTCTGGCTGTTCGTGAATTCTTCATGTGAGACAGTGAGCTTCTGGTCAACCCCAGGTTTCAAACACACAAGAAGAAAGAACAGATACAATGAGATCATCCAATATTTGCAGTCAACCTGCTGTGTTCAATGAACCAAGCAGCCCTGCAAATTGCTAAGATGTTTCATAGATACAAAAACACAAAGGTGGGTCATGGTGTTTCAGCAAAGGAGACGAGAAGTCTGTCAATCGGGGCTGCCATAACAGCAGAGAGAAATACAACAAAGAACAAGCACAGATGGTAGCAAAAGATCAGGAACTTTGCCATGAAGTGCTGCTCAACAATAGACGAAACACATTTCTAGACACTACTGGAAGAATCACCAAAGTCTGATTGAGGAGCTCAGGAATGTGATAGAAGTCCAAAATACATTAGACCCAGAAAGATTGCTGATGAAACGAATGCCACAATAGTTCAAAAACAAGTAAGAGAACAGATTGCCAAAAAAGGCAGGGATTCGTGGCTTGAATGTATGGAAGATTAACTGTCATACTCGTTATTGGTAAATAAACGATGGATATAATTTGAGAGACTAAAGGTGCAATCCTAATCAGGAGTTAGACCAGCACAGTTAGGCCAGCAAAGTTTGGACAGCACAAGGGCCACCGTAAAGCACATTTGGACCACTCTTGGACTCAGGGATGTGTCTGTGTGCTAGCCTCTCTGACTCAGAGAATGGTCCAAACATACTTTATGATGTCCTTTGTGCCAGCCAAACTTTGCTAACTAACTGTGCTGGCCTAATGCCAGGTAAGGATTGCACCTTAAGAATTAAAAAAAGTAGAAGACTGGGAATGCACCCATAGATGACTAACAATGTATGTGTAAAAATAGCCGAATGGGCTCCCAGCCCTGTGGCACTCTAATGCAGAGATATGTGGTAGTGGTTGAATCACTGAAAAATAAGGGACAGATGAGGAGAGACCCATCAATGAAATTTGCCTGATTCTTCTGCTGCTGGTATTTCTGTAGATTAAATAATGACAGGCCAAATGAGAAGACTATGGGGCTATTCACACATTATGTTGTATGCATGTATGGGCATTGGTGCATGCATACATAATTTGGTGTGCATAACCTAAAAGGGTTTTCAAATGATAGGTTGAACCAAGCTACATCTATGTACAGGCCATGTTGACTTGTTACATGTGTACAGTTACTCTCAAGTTCCATTCAATACAGATACAACCTGTGTACAAACTGGGTTAAAATGAACCCAGCGACAGTCACTCAAAAGGAAAAGCGTACTTGTGTACAAACATGGGAACAACCCTTACACATGATCGCTTTAAAAGCGTGGGGTGCGTCAAAGATAGGATACAGCTTCTTCATGCAACATAATGTGCAAAAAGCTGTAAACTCAAAGGATCAAACTCACAGATGTTCGTGGTGGGAAGAAGAATATGTTACAAGAACAACAATCCAGTAGAAGTCAAGCATATCTAAACTGCAATAGGAATTAATTACACTTTAAAAAATACATTTCTGACCATTTAATCTGTATTCTCCTCTTCTGCGGGGATTCCAGTAGTCTCGTATCCAAGTCGCTGTCTGATAAAGTTAATATCTGCATAATATCAATAAGGTTGCAGCGCCAACTACTCTGAGAGCATTAGACGCATAATGCATTTGTGTTCCATGCAGTACATTTAACATTTTCTGGTTCAACACATGGCTAACAGGATGTGTGTCATATTTTTCAGGCAACAGTAATACTGCAATTATCTTAGATATACTTTTTTTTTAAATAAAAAACAAATGGAAATAAACTCTTGATTTCAAGTGTTACAGCCCAATCCTATGCGGTACTGGAGCACAATCCTAACCTGGAGTTAGGCCAGCAAAGTTAGGCCAGCAAAGTTTGGCTGGCATAAAGGACACTGTAAAGTATGTTTGGACCACTCTTGGAGTCAGAGAGGCCAGCACACAGACGTGCGCCATCCTATCTGACTCCAAGAGTGGTCCAAACGCCAGTGGCATAGTGTGCCTTGCCCCTGCCCAGGGCAAGGCACGCGTTGCGCCCCACGCCGTGACGTCATGATGCCTTGCGTCATGACGTCAGCGGCAGAGGCGGGGCTTCCGTGCATGTCCCTCAGCTTCAATTGACGCGGGGGAGATGCACGGATGCTGTCCCAGCTGGCGCGCCCTTTCTGCATGGGCCGTTCTGGCGCCGCACGAGCTCTCCGTGCTCTGGGCGACTTCCCCAGAGGGAGGGCACGGGGGCACGCCAACGGCGCCCCCCGCCTTATGGCGCCCCAGGGCTCATGCCCTATGGTGCCATACCCTCCCTCCGCCACTGCCAAACGCGCTTCACAGTGGCGCTTGTGCCAGACAAACTTTGCTGGCCTAAACGTGCCAGCATAACTCCAGGTTAGGATTGTGCCCTGAGCTGCTGCATAGAGCCCATTATGGCAACAGGAGTAACTTCCTCTGTTGTAAAATGGCTGACAAAGGAGCACAGCGCTCTCCAACAGTAGCCATTTTGTGAGCACCGCTACAGGAGGCGACAGTGCTGCAGCCCTCCCACTGGATCAGCCCCATGCCTGCTGGAACAAATAAAGCAGTGGTGGGGGCAAGGTGTGTGTGGAGAGGGAGTGAATGGGGATAAAACTGGGTGGGGAGGGGAGGATCAAGGGCAGGGAGGCAATGGATCCAGTGGCAAAATGCTGGATCCTATCCCCGCCTTTTGAAGTTCACCCCTTTCCTCTCTTCAGACATACTCCACCAAAAGTGGTGGCGTATGTCTGAGGAGACCCATAGGTAGACTCAAGGCTTACTGGGAGGGAGGTATTTATTCTTATTCCTTGATTGCCCATGGGTTTTCCCCCTCCCCCGCTGGATGCCTTTTTGGTTCCTCTGCCTCGGCATGGGGGTGGGGGTAGAGCCCTAAATCTAACAAGCCAAGAGGCCAACATGGTGGTGCCAAGAGCAACCGCAACAACAGCTGCTGTACAAAAAATAACTCACGTAGGCATAACCGGTAAAAATGCCAACACCACGGTTTTTAGCTAATTGAAGAGCTGGGCTTAAACACTGTTCTCGCCTTTTAACATTATATATTTCTGTATAATTCCTTTGTCCACTTTGGCTGTTTTTGTGGTTGACAGGGCTAAATCAAGCTCATGCAGACCGTATTGAAGGTCATTTTTCTCACCTGTGTTTTAAAGCCAGGGATAAGCATATGACAAATCCAATTGCTGACTATTCTGAATGAAGATGCTTGAGAGGCCAGCTATTTAGAACCAGCTATTTCTGTTTAACCAGCATCACCTCATTCTGGCGTAGCCCGTGAACGAGGAGACACTACCAGGGCCAAGCAGTCGCATGTTATGGCCTGATAAGTCATTAAAGACCCGTTGACGCCCCATGGGCTGGAGAATTTAGACACTCTGTGTAAAGAAGCTGCCTCAGATGACACATTGCTATGGAACACATACCCTGGTCACATGGTTGCACATGGTGGTCCACATTTTCTTATAGTGTGCAAGAGTCAATTCTCATGATACACTCTTGTTCAGGCAGATCATCTAGCCCTGTGTACAAGGGTACTTTTTTTTTCATTTTTCATGCACTTCCAAAGTAATAGTAATACAGCATTTATATGTAGTAGTGTTCTAGAATTCTCCAAGTGTTTCACATATTCTCATCACAGCAATTTTTACGACATCTTTGAGCGCAATCCTAACCTGGCATTAGACCGGCACAGTTAGGCCAATAAAGTTTGGCTGGCACAAGGGACACCGTAATGTATGTTTGGACCAATCTCGGAGTCAGTGAGGCCTGCGCACAGACGTGCGCCGTCCTCCCTGACTCTGAGGGTGGTCCAAACAGACTTTACGGTGGCCTTTGTGCTGTCCAAACTTTGCTGGCCTAACTGTGCCAGCCTAACTCCAGGTTAGGATTGCACCTTAGGGAGCAATCCTATAGTGGCATTGGCTGCCATAAGTCCCAGTGCTGTTGCAAACGTGCCATAAGGAGAAGGGTGGGGGAGAGCGAGGAGAGGGTGGCATGTGGGTGGGCTGGCCTGGGGAGGGGGGAGTGCAGATCCAGCATTTAGACCAGATCATAACACCTGTCCCTGGCTGGTTGGCCCCAATTTGGGCTCTTGGATTTGCCCCGAGGTGAACTCTGGCAGCCTCCCAGCCTGCCAGCCAATCTACCTGCTCCAACACAGGTTAGGATTGGACTGCCTCTGACAGATTTGTCTGTTGAGATTTGCACCAGGCACTTAAGAGCATAAGTCTATTTGGTGGATCAAAACAATGTCCATTGAGTCCTGCCTTCGGCATCCAACACTGATAAGCCCAATGCCTCTGGAAGCTCTCAAGCAGGATATCTTTGCTCCAGCATCTGGTAAGAGCCACTCTTATGTCAGTAACTTACAGCCCAATCCTATCCTTTCCCCCTCGACAGCATTCAGGTGCTCCAAAGCAGGCTGCACTGTATGCTGGGGGGGGGCTGATTGGGAGCCTAGGGAGGTCAAAATATTTTCCCTTACCCCTCCATAAGCCTCCCAATTACCAATGGATCTCCACGGACCTGATCCAGCTCTTTCCCTAGCACAGGTCCGAGGAGACAAAGTGAAGGGGTGTACTGGCTGCCATTGGAGGGGAAAGTATCCAGCACAAGTTGCCAACACTGGCTGCCACCAGCCCCGCTTCCATCATGTCCTCAGCCCTTCCCCTGTTATGTCCTCCTCTCTTCCCATTCCAACCCCCACCAACCTATCTGCAATGGCACACCTAGTGCCACTGGTACTAAGGGCAGACTGTTCCCACCAACCCACCTTCTGCTGCTCGAAGCCATGCCCCTACTTTGCTCGAACCTGGCCCCTACTTTGAAATCCCCCTAGTTGAGGCCAAATCTAACCAGCATTTGAAGGGGTGGGGAGACCCGGCTTCAACCTTAAGATTCCCTGGGGGAGGCCAGATCTATCTGGCTTCCAAAGGGACAGGCAGGCTGGTACCCCCTTACGGCCTGCACCCAAGGTGGACTGCCCCTCCTGCTCTGCCAACTAGAGCTGGTGGGCTCTCCTGTCCCCACCATCATCTGTTGGACCTCCAAAGCCTTCCTGGTGGTGGGCAAGAAGGCTGTAAAGCATGTAAAGCATGGAACACTAGTTCTAGCAGCAATCACATGGGATAGAATTGGGACATTGCTGTCAAATAATCCATCTGGTTTTGAGACAGAAACAACTTTGGTAGACCATACAGGGATCTGAGTTGGTCCCATTGGACTTCTCAGCAGGACCTTTGACACCATCAACCATGGTCTCCTTTGGGGACATCTGGTTGGAGTAAGGCTGGGAGGCACTGTCTGCACTGGCTCCAGTCCTTTCTGGTCAGTAGATATTCTTTGGGGACTCCTGCTTTTTGCCTTAGCCTTTGGCCTGTGGCATGCCACAGGGTCAAAGGCGGATCTACAGGGAGGGCAAAGCTCTAAGTGTTGCAAGAAGCCTTACCCTGTCATGTAAATCCCTCCTCTCCCTTGCTGCTGTAGCCAGTAAGCAACGCCAAGATGTTGCTTTTCCCTGTGAGGATTGGCTAAAACGGTGCAGGAGAGGAGCGATTTCCACTGCAAGGTAAGGCTTCTTGCAAAACTTAGAGCTTTGCCCTCCCTTAGATCTGCCTCTGCACAGGGTTCCATTCTGTCCCCCATAAAACCAGTAAGAAAGGTGATCTGGGCAAGACACGACTGTTCATGACCATGTGAAACCATCACATTGAGCAGAAAAGTTGGGGTGTATGTGAAAGGACAAGACCCCTCCCCAGCCTGCCTGCTGCTCTCTCCAGCCTGCTGCCCTAGTCAGGACTTCACTCCTCTTCCAGCTCACTGAGGGCACAATCCTAACCTGGAGTTAGGCCTGCACAGTGAAGCCAGCAAAGTTTGGCCGGCACAAGGTGTTGCAGTTTCACATCTCACAGTCCAGAACTGGGTGAAACTGGCATTCCGTCTCTCCGTCTCAGAATCAGATAGAGCACCTGTGCGTCCTTCAGCAGGCAGCTTCCCAGCTTGTTAGGGCAACTAGCTTGGACAGTAGTTGTACTCCCTTTCTGATAGTGTAACATAAGCAGGCAGTTTCACACGGGAAGCCCTGGCTGCAAACACTGCACATTCCCATGAGATCATAGTGTTCTAAGGGTCACCCCATTGGGTAAGATGGGGCACAAGGGGTCTTCAGGTATCCACCTACCAGATATACTCTGGCTGCATCCCTTTGTTCTTGTGTAGAAGGAGTTTTTCACTGTGTGTGCATAAGATGTAAAAGCTGCACTGAAACGCCGCCTGCGAGCGGCAAAGACTTCACCGGCTTTCCTAGCCGGCAGACTGAAACTTTTCACCTATCTCACTGTCGCTACAATAAAGAGGCTTTGTTATGGAAATGTGGCGATCGCTTCGTTCCTTCGCTTCGGAGCGCTAAAG
>JAJKFI010000101.1:3925441-4053458 GCA_029204185.1 Lerista edwardsae | reverse complement strand
GGTCTCCAAGCCCCCAACTCTGCTATTATTCACACAAATACACAACACAAGGGACACCATAATGTATGTTTGGACCACTCATACAGGGCAATCCTAGCCCTGACATAGCGTCGATGCAACATGGTTGCGTTGACACTACGTCGTTAGCACTGATGTAGGAGCGCCAATCGGCACCCCTGCATCGGCGCTAGAGCAACAGGACCAGCGCTGTGAGGGAGGCTCCATGCCTGGGTACGAGTGTGATTGGCGGCAGGAGGGAGATTGTGGGCGGACCAAATCCTAAACCTGTGCGGGAGGCCACGCAGCCCCAATTCGGGTTGCACGATCTCCTCGGATCTGCACCTGCTGGTGGATTGGATGAGGGTGAACAAAGTTGATATCAAATTCAGCAAAGCACACAGGTCTGGAAACCTGGGATGCAGGTATTGGATTGTCATCATCAGCCTCAAATCCTTCCCTTTCAGATAAAGACACAATAGATAATCCAGGCCAGTTGGGAAAGTGTGGACAATTCCCCACCCCTGGGTTTTGCTGATCTCATTTATCTGATGCCATCTTTTGAGTGCGGCACTTTACAGAGTAACTTTTTAAAAAAGCAAGCATTGGCCTGCCCCCCCCCCTCCACCCAGGAGCTTACAGACTAAATTTAGTCGTCACTGGGGAAGAGAACAAAATGAAAATACAAGTACAATTGTGTTACCGGTTCTGGGCAGAGCTCAAACGAACGATCATAAATATTCAGAACAATTCACAGTTTTGCATTGAGACGTGCAGATTTGACTGAGTTTTTGTAAATGCAAAAAAAAAAATACTCAGATGGTTTTTAAAGGGACACTCCTCTCCTCAGGAATGACCAACATGGATGAATTTGTTGTAGGAAAACTTGAACCAATTTCTCTGTATCTGGAAAAGTGAGACAATGCACTATTTTTCAGCTGCTGGCTACTGATTCAGACCATTGGCATGTCTGGGTCAGTATGATCCACATTAAACTATCAGCATATATCTGGGGTTTTGGATGGGGATCCTGCCCTGCCCTGCCCTACCATGCCTGGAAGGAAATGGAAGCTGGCACCATTTCCAGGCGAAGCATGAGCTCTACCAGTGAACTGCAGCCTCACCCAAAGAGGACTTCTGCTGCCGAAACACTTTTGGCAAACAGCGATTGCTATCTACAACATGCTGTGTGGAGTTGCCGTTGAAAGTGTTGGGAAGCATCCGTTGGCTCCGAATGCAGCAGTCAGATTATCTAGGACAAAACATTCTGATCTTATCACTTCAGTGTTATTCTAGCTACAATAGCAACCAATTTCCTTCCAGGCCTTATTCAAGATTTTGCACATAACCTTTAAAGTCTGAATGGCGTTGGATCAGGCTATGTGAAGAACCACCTGTACAAGCCTGCTTAGGGGTTTCATTCATTGATGGTGCTTCGGAATGGCAACACGAAATGGGGCTGTGGGGCTGAGATTCTGGAAACTCATCTCTCTCCAAAGATGTTCACGTCAGCCTCATTGTTGGTTTTTCTCGCATGCACCCAAGATTGTGGATGTAATTGTGGGCTCATTTATTATGATTAATAATGGTTAGTGTTGTGATTTTTGTATTTCCTTTATTTAGGGCATAATCCTAACCTGGAGTTAGGCCGGCACAGTTAGGCCAGCAAAGTTTGGCTGGCACAAGGGACGTCATAATGTATGTTTGGACCACTCTCGAAGTCAGAGAGGCAAGCACACAGACATGCACCATCCCCTGACTCCGAGAGTGGTCCAAATGCGTTTTACGGTGGCCCTTGTGCCAGCCAAACGTTGCTGGCCTAACTGTGCCAGCCTAACTCCAGATTAGGATTGCGCCCTTATTCTATTTTGTAATTGCTGATTAGTTGCTTTTAAATTGTGTTGTTGTAAGCTGCCTTTTCCCTTGGTAAGAAGGGGTACACATATTTTACTGATTACACAAGAGTCTGTAACTTAGTGGCAGAGATGAACAGTGATGAGAAGTAGGGATGCCAATTATTCCCAGAATTGTTGTTGTTGTTCAGTACTAAGTCGTGTCCGACTCTTCGCGACCCCATGGACCACAGCACGCCAGGCCTCCCTGTCCTCCACTAGCTTCTGGAGTTTGCACAATTTCATGTTTATCGCTTCAGTGACACTGTCTAACCATCTCATCCTCTGCTGCCCCCTTCTCCTTTTGCCTTCAATCTTTCCCAGCATGAGGGTCTTCTCTAAAGAGCCCTCTCTTCTCATGAGGTGGCCAGAGTACTTGAGCTTCAGCTTCAGGATTTGTCCTTCCAGGGAGCAATCAGGCTTGACTTCCTGGAGGATTGACCGATTGGCTCTCCTTGCAGTCCAGGGGACTCTCAAGAGTTTTCTCCAACACCATAATTCAAAAGCATCTATTCTTCGGCGCTCTGCCTTTGTTATGGTCCAGCTCTCACATCCATACATTGCTACTGGGAAAACCATAGCTTTGACTATGCGAACCTTGGTTGGCAGGGTGATGTCTCGGCTTTTTATTAAGTTGTCTAGGTTCGCCATAGCTTTCCTCCCAAGAAGTAAACATCTTTTAATTTCATGGATGCAGTCATCATCTGCGGTGATCTTGGAGCCCAAGAAAATAAAGTCTGTCACTGCTTCCATTTCTTCCCCTTCTATTTGCCAGGAAGTGGTAAAAAAAAAAAAGACTATCCTGGCCAAAAAATTCCCAGATTTTTGCAAAAAATTCAGTAACCAAAAAAAAAAAAAAAAAAAAAAAGACCCCAGTATAAATTAAGGGGAGAAATGCATTAAATTCTCTTGTTGCTAAAATATAACTTATATGATGTATACAAATAAAACTAAATAATAATTAAGAAGACTTCCACTTCTTTTGGCCATTTATTCAATATTAAAATATACAAATAATTTATTAAATTGTTTTATTATTTATATTTAAAAAGGTGTATAACAAAGTGCTTATGGAACAGTTCACAAATACAAAGCAAACAATACCAAGAGCTCAAAATAATATTGAAAAAACATCAAAGAAAAAAATCATAACCCGCAATTCGTTTTAGACAATATGCATGTGCATGGACTTACTGGTTGAGGGTAAGCAAAAACTGCAGATTTTCAGAGGCAGTGCTGAGTAAGAATCAACATGGGTAGCCAATGTGGTTGTCATTCAGGAATTTAGGGTACACTCTAAGAGTGTTGCTGGGCCAATGCGTTTGGTTGCATGGGCCCGGAGCGGTCACAAATGTGCCGTAAGGTATGTCTGATTGGGCGCTGGGCTGACGCAGGGAGCAGTGTCGGTCTAGCAACACCATTGAGGAGGTTTCACAAGTCATCCCAGTGCTGGCTGAGTTCAGCCAGTGTGGAGGCTTGGGAGGTGTATTGGAAAACGCAGAAGATTAGCCCGAGGAGGCAGTGGATGGTGCTGACAGTGGCGCTTGGTTCAGGAAAGCACAGGGTTAACACCAGGGCAGTAGCAGTGGCTGGGCTGCACAGCTGCAGCCACTTAGGAGCTTGTAGCAGGGATATAAGGAGCACCTGGAGGAAGGAGAAGCTGTGGGTTGTAGTGAGAGTGGAGGTTTGCTGGTGTAGTGGACTGAATTACTGGCTTGACTGATGGGCTGGACAACGGACTGGCTTATTGGACTGGTGTGGTAAACTGATATATGGACTGAATTACTGGCTTGACTGATTGACAAACAGAGGATTATTGGACTGAGGACTGGTGATTATTGGAGGACAACTGCTCTGAAGCTGGAGGAGGAGACCTGTGGCCTACAGGCAAGCCATGGGCTACCTCTCTGTTGGTGTTGGGGTCCAGTAGTTGGCATATATTGCCAGGGCTATCTGTATCTGGGCTACTAACTAGCTTAAGCGGGCACAGCCTTTAGGAGGAAAGTTTGGAGCAGGGGCTTTGGCAAGACAGGAGGGCAGGGAGAAGGCAGGAGGGAGGCAGAATGGAGTGGGGGGAGGGCAAGGTGGCCCAGTGGGTGGGCCAGCCCAGGGAGGGGTCAGGGGTCAGTATCTCATCCAGGCCACTTGGATTTGCACCAGAGATTTCACTGGTGCAGATCCAAGTAGGCCTATAGGTAAGTAGGCCTATAGGTAAGCCTATAAGTAAGCCTGGGGCTTACCCCGGGATAAGGGGTCAGACATCCCCCCTTCCTCCATGGTGAGCTCCCATGGCTCCCTCCCCGGTGTAGCGCAGCCATGTGTACCTGTGCAAAAAAAAAAAATGATTAAGGATTAACAGGAAATTCCCAGTTTTGTAACTTTTACTTTAAAAAAACAACCAAATTCTCTTTTTTAAAAAAGAAAAAGAAACTTTCCAAAATTTGGGGATTTTTCCAACACATAAAATCCCTGGAACTGATGCATGCAGATGGACACTGGTTCAACCCTCCCTGGGTAGGGTTAGGAAATAACTCTGTGTGGAAACCATGGAGACCTGCTAGACGCTGAGCTAGATGGGCCAATGGTCTGACTCAAGATAAGGTAGCATCATTAGTAACCAAAAAACAACCCACTTATTTTAGTGCCCATTTATAATTATTGTGTTGGCTCCATTATGAGTACTTTGTGTGCTTTTAAATAAACTCCATTATGAGTATGCATATCTGCATACCGTAAGATAGCAAACACAGTTGCAAATAAACTATCAAATACCATCAAATATATAAGGTAAAGGTAAAGGTTTCCCCACGACCGAATGGTCTAGTCATGACCGACTGTAGGGGGCGGTGCTCATCTCTGTTTCAAAGCCTGTAGAGCCAGCATTTTTGTCCGAGGACAAGCTTCCGTGGCCATGTGGCCGGCATGACTCCACGGAACGCCGTTACCTTCCCACCGAAGTGGTCCCTATTTATCTACTTGCATTTTAGGTGCTTTCAAACTGCTAGGTTGGCAGGAGCTGGGACAAGCAACAGGAGCTCACTCCGTCACGCAGTCTCGAACTCCCAACCTTGTGGTTGAAAGCCCAGCAACAGCGGATTAACTCGTTGCGCCACCACGTCCCACATCAAATATATAGACAATGCTTTATAAAGAAAACAAAGAAAAGGTTTGAGCTTTTTCATGTTTTAGAGCGCAATCCTAACCTGCAGTTAGGCTGGGACAGTTTGGCCAGCACAAGGTATGTAAAGTATGTTTGGACCACTCTTGGAGTCAGAGAGGCCAGCACACAGATGTGCGCCAACCTCCCTGACTCCGAGCGTGGTCCAAAAGCACTTTACAGTGGCCCTTGTGCCAGCCAAACTTTGTTGGCCCAACTCCAGGTTAGAATTGCGCTCTTAATATCTTCTGGACATCACTATAACTGTCTGGAGAAAGGCATGATGGATTTTTCCTTTCATGTAGTAGTTGTTATGGTTATTCATTCCCAAGAATAAGAAAAGGACAAAAATTCTAACTAGGATTATTCTGGAGTAATTTGAAAAAAGGGATATATTATCCCCTTGGGTGATACAAACTGTTGGAAAGAAAAGAGGCCTGTAATAATTAAAAAGCCTCTTTTCTTCCAAGTAGTCTTAAGTTTATGACAGCCTTGGATTTTTATGGAATTATAGGAACTCCAGCTTTCTGTCTGAAAACATATAAGTAAGACTATGAAAGCACAATCCTAACCTGGAGTTAGGCCGGCACAGTTAGGCCAGCAAAGTTTGGTCAGCACACAAAGGACACCATAAAGTATGTTTGGACCACTCTCAGAGAGGCCAGCACACAGATGCGCACCATCCTCCCTGACTCTGAAAGTAGTCCAAATGCACTTTACGGTGGCCCTTGTACCTGTGGCCTAACTGTGCCAGCCTAACTCCAGGTTAGGATTGCTCTCAGATTTGGTTTGGCTAGAACCAGCAGCTGTCCTTAGCTATGTCCTTAGCTCATCCCATTTGACTTCTTCTGTAGTCATTTCACCTGGTCAGGATATAAGTTGAAAGTTTGGGTACATATATTGACATATTCCCTCAATTTTTTTTCTTTTGAATCATTCTGTTAGTGCAGTGGTCCCCAAAAGTTTTTTGTTTTGGGACCCACCTTGGGGAAAAAAGTTTCACTTTACCAGCCACTCAAGGCTGTGTGGCTATAATGATGATTGGGCAAGTAGCAGATTGTTTAACCCTTGATGCACATAGCCTAATCGACTCTATCAGTTTCATGAACCACCAAAAATGGAGTTGTGATGCACTGCTGAGCCACAGACCCACAATCTGGGAACTGCTGTATTAGAGTATAAGCCTGCAGGCAGAGGCTGTCCTTTTTTCAAATTAATGTATGGTGTCTAGAACAGTGGTTCCCAAAGTGTGGGTTGTGACCCACCATACCATATCCCCTTAAGGCACAGTGGGCACCCAGGGGCTTCAGTGCTTACCTGGGGGTTGCTCTGGGTTCCTGAAGGGCCCTCTCTGGGCCTCCCTGATGCTAAAAAAAAGCCCTAGATTGTGCAAGGAAAGCACTTCTGGGGCCCTCCCTACTGAATAGGTTCCAAGAAAGTTTTCTGCCACCAGAGACACATTGGCTATGAGCAGTGGTTTCAGAAATCAGCAGTGGGACCTTCTGTTGAGCAAGTGTCCAACAGTAGCAATCCCCAATGCAGACCGTGGCCCAAACCATGGTTTTGCATTATGTGGCCCAAACCACGGTTTTCACGTTATTTGCGTTTCCCAGCTGATGTCTGTAGAATATTCAGCACTGAAATCTTAAGGGGGCGAATCTGGAGGAGAGACTTTGGGAGCGACTCTTCTGAGTTTGGCCGACGAGGTCCTTCAGATGCTTCCCTTAAACTGCGAGCGGCCAACCATTTTCTTCGAATGAGAAACGTACGAAAAGAGTGCCATGAATAATAGATGGCTTCATCTCTCGCTGCAGCCTTCTGTTTGCCTTCCCTGCATGCATCCAACGCACTCTCCTAAACCGCTTCAATTGTCTTTCAGCCTCCTTGATTCTAGTGCTGTTTAACTTTCCCCAGGGATGAGAAATTAATCACGAGAATTCTATTACGGTCGGTCGCTGCTCCATGCGTAGAGCCCCATTCTCCTCCTGAAGCGGCAGGAGGGATGCATTCAGACAACAATCATTCTGGAGATTGCATTGCAGCCACGGAGGCGCTCTCAGTCCCTGGAGACAGGAAGGATGCTCGTTCATCTCTTTGACCGAAGCTCCCTCGGAATCGGCATGGGCTGTGCAGGCACAATGGAAAAGCTTCCTTCTTCGGGAACATTTCTCATGCATCAGGCTGCGCACTGAGCGTCCATCAGGGAAGATGAGGATCTGCTGTGTGTAGACACCATGAGCAATCCAACTCAGCTGTTCCCAAAGATAGTTACCAGGCAAAGAACTGTCCCTAGTAAATCACCAACTTTATTTGGTCCCTATTTGTGCCTTTTGCAGATCTCTTGCTAAAATGTTGTTACTGTGCACCACTAAGGGAGCAATCCTAACCTGGAGTTAGGCCAGCACAGTTAGGCCAGCAAAGTTTGGCCGATACAAGGGCCACCATACCGTTCATTTGCACCACTCTTGGAGTCAGGGAGGATGGTGCACATCTGTGTGCTGGCCTCTCTGACTCTGAGAGTGGTCCAAACATACTTTACATTGTCCCTAGTGCCAGCCAAACTTTGCTGGCCTAACTGTGCCGGCCTAACTCCAGGTTAGGATTGCACTCTAAAGTTACCTTTCTTTGGAGATCCGCTCTCTCCACCTCTAACCACAAGAAGCTGAATCTCTCACTGAAGGTGAGTACAGCTTGTCTCGGAGGTGGATTTCAGGTCGTGCAAACCTTGCCATTTCACATGCTGCTTAGGCATTTGTGGCCCAAGACAGCATGCCAAATGCTGCCTCCCCCTACCCAGTGATGTACCAGCCTATGCTCCTTCCAGTCTGCAATATCCCACTTCAGCACTCTCCTCCTCTCCACCTGTCCTCTTCCTCTCTGTTCCCCTCTTCCTTTTCCAATTCAGGGAGTAGTGGAAGAAAGAGCAGTGGAGGCAAGTACGTGGACGGAGATGGTGCCCCCCCCCAATCTGCAGTGTTGGGAACAAGTCACTAATAGGTCAGGTCCGAGCAGGGGCGCAGCAAGCCTTCCCAGTGCCAGGGGCAAGGTGGGTATTGCACACACACCTCCAAGCCAGCAGGGCCTTGCCTCCCAGGAGAACATGGCCCACGTTCTGCTGGCAGGTGGGCTTCAACGCATCTCTCCCTGACACCGGAGGAGGCACATTGAAGCCACCAGAGTCCTGCCTCCCAGAGGAATGCAGCCCACATTCTGCTGGGAGATGGGTTGAAGCTGGGGGAGGCAAGCCAAAGCTGTCAGAACCCCACCCTCGAGGAGAACGTGAGTGAGGTGCTGCAGGCTTCAAGTGAATTCTTAAGGGTGCAAAATTTTGCACCCCTGAGAATTTTGCACCCGGGGTGATGGCCCCCAAGGCCCCCACACACTATACCTCTGAGTCCAAGTTAAGTCATGAGTCACCAACGAGTCATAGTGCACGCCTGTAGCGACTCAACTCGTGGCAGTTAATGACTCGTGACTCGGACTTGAGTCTTTTTAAGGGCTGCACTCTGCTTGGGGGGGGGCTCTCTTTGAAGATGTCTGCAACTTCAGGTGGGCTCTGCAAGGCCAGTAGAACTCCCCTGAGGTTGCAGGCACCTTCAAAGAGGGGCCCTCAAGTAGTGCATGCTCCTTTAAACTGGCAGGGAGGTGCGATAAGAAGCCCGCCCCGGAACGCCCACCCCTGCCCTCCTTGGAATGCCTCTGTGCCAGCCAGCTGGTGCAGACACGATGCCCACACTCCTAGGCTGGCACTGCAGGCAGTGCCAGTCTGGGAGTTATAGCGCTTATGCAGGGGTGCCACTTGGCGCCCCCACATCAGCACTACGTGTTTTGTGTCAACACAAGAACATTACGTCGACACAAACGGGTGCTCCGGATTGTGCCCTCTGATACCTTCAAGACAATCACAGCCCAATCCTATCTAACTATTCACAACAGTGGAACACTGTTCATTCACAGGTCATGTCCCTCAGTAGTTCACAGCAGTCAGGGTCTGTCTGGAGTCGGACAATAGAGTTTTCAGCGAGCTGAAACTGGTATGATCAATCTAGCGTTACTCATCCAGTCTACACTCATTTCATTTTGTCCTTCTGTCATCTCTGGTCCAACAAAGAGCCCTGGTTCAAGACCTGCCTTTCTCAATGGTTTTGCATTTCATGGCATTCCAGTCCTTGAGGTTTTTATTTTTCCCCAGGATATTTAAACATATGCCTATTCATGTAAAGTGTGACTGTGACAAATATGTCCCCCTGCATAGTCCCTTTTCTCGTTTTGTTTAGAGGAGAATGTCTTATCTCCTGGTTTCTATGTAATGGCATCATAGCAGCTACCTAGAAGGTAGAATAGTGACAAGTTCTGAGATTACAGGAAAGTGCCAAAATCCCAGTTAAACTGTAGGCACGCGCACACACACGCACACATGCACACACACACACTCCAAAAAAGCAAAGATGCTGAAGACACATACGTCAGTTCAGGCTATAGCTACATGTGGCAACTGTTCAGAATTACATTCAATTAGCAAAGTACTAATTTGCTATTTGTTGGTATAAATTACAAAAAAGCAAAATTACTTCTACATCCTTTTAGAGAACAGTTCTTTGAAGAGAACAGTTCTTTGTTACTAGAATAATCTGCCTGATTCTGCAAACTTTTTCTTGTACCACTTGATATAAACTTCAATACTGTTGTATATATAGTAGGAAATACACCAGCTTCTATGCTCTGAGGTGTATGCCAACAGGGAAACTAGCCTTAGGTGACAATGACATAGGGCAGTGGTTCCTTTTTTTAATGATAGTCTATCAGGACCCACCTAGGTTTATGAGACTTTGTTTTTTAAAGGAGACATGGAAAGAAATAATATATTTATTTGCAGGTAGTAATAACCAGAAAAAAAAGACACTCAAACATTTATACCCCTATATTAGCACATGCTTGCAAACTGTAGGAGCTGAGCTCTTTGCTGGGGAATTGGCAGCTGTCTTGAAAACTGCAGAAGCTGAGTTCTTTGTAGGTTAATTAACAGCTATATGATTTTTTTAATAGCCTCAGAGCCTGAGGCAATCAGTTATCTGATTTTCCCATCACCTGTGTTTCCATTGGAGACTTGCTCAGTGCTAGTGGTGCTAGTCGCGACCCGCAGTTTGGGTAACGCTGACACAGGGACTTGTGGCACCTTAACAGCTAGCGCTGCATGCCTAAGTGGACTTACTACGTAATGAACTCTACTGAGATCAATGGGACTTACTTCTGAGTAAACACACTTTGGACATCATTGTAATAGATTGATTATGGGATACGCTTTCATAGACTAGAGTCCATGTCATCAGATGCAGCAAGTGTAATCCTCAGTTGGAAGACATATAAATATATACACACAGGCTACAGATGAGAAAAAAATGTAAACAGTGAGGCCTCAAAGGCATGAAACAAGGCAAGAGGTCCAGCCTGTGACATTTATACAGGAAGCTCCTATTCAAACACAGCAAAGCTGTGGCCGCTGACCATTCAGAGAAGCACAGTGCTTAGGTGACGGCAATGCAAACTTCCTAGCTGTGCTAAGTTGATTTAACACCTGTTGGAAGAAAGGAAAGCATCATCTTGAGACAAGTCCCCAAATGAACAGAATCAAACTTACTGCCACAGCCACATTGAGCCATTCACACTACTTCAGCTGTACTCCTCAAATACGGAAAGAGTTGCCAGGAATAATTTCTAGCACACACACAAATGTGCCGCTTCTACTGACTTGTAGAAGGATGTCTTCCAACAGTCTTGCCAGAAAGGAGCACAGTTGTCTGTCTATCTATCTATCTACCTATCTATCTATCTATCTATCTATCTATTTATTTATATCCCGCCTTGCTACCCCATGGCCACCCAAGGCAGCTTAATCAACCTGAACTGGGTTGATTCAGGCCCAGTTAATCTAGAGCAGAGTTTCTCAACCAATGGTACTTCTACCACTGGTGGTACTTGAAGTGGTGTCCAGTGGTAATGCGGGACCCCCAGACCTCAGCAATGCAACACAAGAAGCAGAGTGAGGCTCAGCTCAGAGCTCCAGTGTGCATTTGTCACATGCTCAGAAAAGCCCTCTCATCACAACCGGTTCCAAGAGATAGAACATGCAAAATGATGCAGGGGGCAAACATTGAGAAATGCTGATCCAGGGAATGACTACCATGAGATGTGGTGATGACCGCTATCTTAGATGGCTTTAAAGGGGATTAGACAAATTCATGGAGCACCAAGATTGCTGCTAGTCATCATAATATCTACATGATACTCCAGGGTCAAAGGCAATGGACTGGGTGATGCTGGGTGAGGGAAATGACTTCATCTCTTTCTTATAGGCTTCCCAGAGGCAACTGGCCAGCCACTGTGGAAACAGGATGCTAGACTAGATGGTGCTTTGGCCTAATCCAGCAGGGGCCTTCTGGATGAAGTAGCTTATTGTGGATGGTCTCGTCTAAAATCTCTCCCCATCTGTATAGTACAATGTTTCCCAACCTGGGAGTTGGGACCCACAAGGGGGTCACGAACTGAATTTCAAGAGATTGCAAAGAGCTTGGGGCAGCCATCTTAAAAAGCTGGGCACCACCATCTTGGAAGCTTCATTTTGGCTAGGGAAGAGGCTTCCCCCATTAAACTGCTACATCCTTATGCTTGTGGCTGCGAGGGAAATTAGTCTTGCTATGGACTCATCTTGGTGTGCACGGTTGTGTGTGAGTCTCTCCTGGGTCTCTTTCCAAGCAGGCATGTCACGCCTTCCATGTGCACGCCTAGAGTCTCAGCACACGGAGAAGAGGAACATAAATACGCTGAAGAATATCTAAAAATTGGCTTTACCGCCTTGATTAGCAATGGCATAAGGAAGCCACAATACATTCTATGCAATGTTTTCAGGTCTAAATCAATAACTAAACTCAAAACGTAAACATCACATAGACACAAAGCACTCAGAACATTCTAAAAAGAATGTGGAGTTATTTCAACTTTCTAAAAAGTATGATTTATTTAAAATAATGACTTCATTTCCTGCTGAATGACATCACTTCTGGCCCTAGATCTTAGTGGAGTCCCGACAGTACCTTAAAAGGGGGTCCTGGTGCAAAAAAGGTTGGAAGCCACTGGTAGAGTAAATCAAGCAATGAGAAATTATATGTGATACATGCAGTTGTGCACATGGATTATATGTGATACATGCAGTTGTGATTCATTCCTCTAAACAGTCTAGTGCAGTGATTCCCAAACTGAGAACAATGGTTCCCCAGGGAGCCACAGAAACCACCCAGGGGAGCCGCAGAATCCTTAAAAGCCCGCCACCCTATATAATGCATTGCAGTGGTTCTCAAACTTTTTAGCATCGGGACCCACTTTTTAGAATGCTAATCTGTCTGGGACCCACCAGGCTTGTCATGGCCAGAAGTGCCATCATTGTGACATCAGAGCCTGCTGCTTTCCTGAGAACGCAGCGATAAGTTAGGTTATTTCTCAGCCATTTTCCAGTAACAAAGTGAATCAGAAAGAAAAAAGCCTGTTTACAACCTCGACAAAAGCAAAAACAACAACACCACATAGGCCTCTCCCTTTCCAGTATCCCATCTTCCCATATCTTCAATTTGGCTGCTGTAGGTGTTTTCTGATCCACCTGTTATTGGCTTGCAACTCACTGGTGGGTCCCTTCCAACCCACAGTTTGGGAACCACTGATGGACTGAAGCCCTAATGGGGAGCCACAGCCAATGGCCCAGTAGGTCAAGGGTGCCGCCAGTCGAAAAAGGTTGGGAACCATTGGCCTTGGAGAAGCTTGAGCAGAAGCAGACATAGGCACTCAAGGCTGGGTTGTTTGCCTGTGGCAAGGTTGCCTGAGACAAGGAGGCTGGGCTTCGTAGTGGGCGGAGCCTGCACTCCTATGTCAACTTCTTCTGATCGCCATCGCGTGTATTTTACTGAGCCAAGCAAACAGGGAAACTTTCAAAGTGGGGAGGGGGGAGAGAGAGAGTGGGCCTGGCGTTGAGGAAATGGGAACCAGTCTGCAGGTCGGGAGGAAACGTGGTTGAAACCGATCGCAGCTGGGCTTTTCGGCCTCCCGGGACCTGCCCCTTTAGAAATGATGCGAGCGCGTTGGAATGGGGGGGGGAGGGGGGCGCTGCAGAATGCCCTGCGTGCGGCTCCCACCAAAGTGCGGTATTGTGTTACATCAGCAAGAAAATGTGAGCCGAAGATGCCGGGCCAACTTCAGAAGCCTTCTCCGTTGCTCGCCGTGTAATTCACGATATGTCGAGCCACTGACTTCAGCCAAGAGATATTTGAAAACTGCTGGATCTTATAGTGTTGTTTGATGGGTGGGGGGGAGAAAGAGAGAGAAAGGGGAGCCGCTTGTGTGTGTGTGTGTGTGTGTGTGTGTTTGGGTCTGCGGGCGAATCAGAGGCGGCGGCGAAGGGCGCGTCACCGAGCAGGAACCCTATAAAGACATCTCCAGCGCCGCTTCGCCGTGGCAAAGAGACCGCTAGGCGTGTGTTTGGGGCGTCTGCGTGCCCACCTCTGCCCCCTGGTGTGAGAGCCCGGTGAGACCTCTTGCGGCAGGAGTTCGCTCGCTCGCTCCGTCCTCTCTCTCTCTGTTCCCCACTTCCGATTCCTTCGGATTTTACAGAGTTTTTTTTATCACCTGGGAGGGAGGGAGAGAAAAAAGACTCGCTCGCCACTCTTGGATTTGCAGCTTCTGCGGGGCGACGCGTCCTTCCACGTGGATCTATTTCTCAGCGTTGCTTTGCCCTCGGGGCGTCGAGCGGGAGGGAGGCAGCCCGCTCGGCCGGCTTCTCGGTGCCAGCGGCTGTGAACATCGCCGCCTGCCTCCTCCCCACCGTCCCGTCCCTCGGTGGTTCGGTGCGCCCCACTTCCCTCCGGTTCTCCCTGGAGCCGCTGGCCTTGCCGGACCCCCGATGTCTCCGCTGGCCTCCCCGCGGCGGTTGATGGGCTGTCTGTCTGCGATCGCCAGCCAGGGACTTCTCCGCGGCAGCATCCGGGGCCGGCTCTTACTGACAGGCGGCGCACCCTGCGGGCAGGCGGGCTTCCGCGGCCGTCTCCCCTGAGCTTTGGGGTGGGATCGCCTGCTTGGGAGCGAGGCAAGGAAGAAGCCGCCTCGGCTGCACCTGCGGGGCCGCAGTTGGGGGAGGGCGCGGAGCAGCAGCTCCCTCCCCCGCCTCCTGGATTGTGAACTCAAGTCTGCCAAAGACAACTCTCCTCTCCCAGCCGCCCCTGCCGCTTTCCACCTCGTCGCCCACCCACTTGGAGGATCTCTACCTCTCACCCCCGGGCTCCGCAGGCATCTCGGAGCTGGAGAGGCTGGGCGTTCATGTCCCCCTTGGGTCTGCAGAGACCAGATCAAAGGTAAGGAGGAGATTTCTTGGGGAAACCCCCACCACAATCGGGCAGGGGGAGGGAGGCTGGGCAGTGCGCGGTCGGAGTGGGAGGGGGCGAGGGGGCGAAGCTGCTGCTCCCGGGGCAGGAATCGGGGTGTGTGATCCCCCCCTCCCCGAAAGCAAACTCCGCCCGTGCTAGTTTGGAGCTACGCGGGCTTGGACACCTTCACACGCACCCGAGAGCCGAACGCGAGCGGGAGACAAAACTCGCCCTTTAGATCTGAGTCGCTCGCCTCCCTCCCGCCCTGGGGCGCTGGGTCCCGCCAGCCTGTGAAGCCCCGAGGCGGTTCGCGTGGTTTTGTCCCGAACCCCCCACGGAGGTGTGTGGCGTGAGCTGGCTTGGGAACCCACCGTCACACACCCTCGACTCCCGGTCCCTTTCGCTGCCTTCGCTCAGCCTCCCTTACTTTCAAACCGGGACGGTTTCCTTTGGGGGGGGGGGGGAGGGTTGAGAGTGGCTGCTTTGGATCAAGAGTCTGAGATCAGGGGCTGCGTGTGCACCCCCAAAATGGAATCCCGGGAGGAGGAGCGTTCCACACCCCAGATCCGTCCATCATCTCTCCCCACGGCGCCTCTTTGGCAACGGGGCGCAGAAGGTTATTGCAAGTCTGTGCAACAGTTAGTAAACAGTCTGGGCAGGAGGTGTAAGTATGTCGCTTTCCTTCAGACTGTGGGTCCTGGGAAACCACCTCCTTAGATAGCGCCCTAAGGAGAAAGACGCCAGTAGAGCGAGCCGGGGATCCGGGACTCTACTGACCTGGCCTCTTAGCCCTGCTGAAGTTTGGCACGCGCGAGGTTGTGGATGCCTGATTGTGGATTCTGAGGGTGGTGGCACATGGGGCTGATCCGGACCTGCGGAGGAAGACTCCGAGCATGTGCAGAGTGCCTCCGCCTTCCTTTTTAGAAAGAACGGGGGGGGGGGGGTGGGGTTCCCCCCTATCCCGGTGGCCTCTCGTTTTACGCAGCAAAAACCAGGGAAGGAGTTGCCCGGGTTAGCGCAGAGCCAGTGGCGTTCCTTTGGAAAGCCACAAACTAGTTCCAGTCCCACCAAAGCCCTCCCGGGGGCGAGAAGCTTAAGCGGTCTGTGAAACCAGACGGAAACTTTTCCCCATACCAACCTGACAACGCCGCAGACTCGCTCCTGACTGCCCGGCCCAGCCCGGCCGGGTCAATGCGCGCTGCGGCCTCCAAAGAACGTCGGTCGAGCGCTCAGGAAACAAAACGCGCTTTCCCAGAGTTTCCCCAAGACTTGCCCGCTGGGGGTAGTTCGAGAGGGTCTTGATGGGATCCTTCCCGACCCGGGCCCAGGCTGGGATCATTCGAGCGTTTATTCCAGAGCCCTTCCCGCGTTGTTCTTCTCGGGCCAGGCCGGCTCCATCCCTGGCAAGCGCCAAATTGACCGGAGGAAACAAGACAAAAAACGCGTCGATCGGGCCCGAGGAAGCGGGGCTCCCCCACCCACCTCGCTTCAGCCCCCCACCCGCCCCAGGGCTCCTCCGCAGGTCCCCAGAGCCGCCCCCGGAAAGTTGGCCGCCTGCAAATGACAGGTCGCCTGCGCTTTGCGCGTCAGAACCCGAAGGACAGGCCGTTTGGACTGCAACTTGGGGGCTCCTGATGTCCTCTCGGAGTTTGACACGGGCTCGGGGCTCGTAGCCTGCTGAAGAACCTGCGTAGTCGAGGCAGCCGAAACACGCGCACCTTTCGGAGGTTGTGCGCTCTGGGGTGGGGTTCAGTAGGTGGATCTGGTGCAGGAGGTCATCTCGATGGAGCTGGAGGGTCCCGAAAGGCAGAGCTGTTTATGCGCACGGCGCTTTTTACCCCGGGAGTGTTGCAATCTAGAATTCAGCACATTAGGAGATAAAAGAGGAGAGGTGGGAAACGCAAGTGTCAGCTCAGCCTTTGCAGTGGCTTTCCCACAAAAGGAGGGGACGCTGTCTTGCAGGAGCCTGAGCTCCTGTGTAATGTAGGCCCTCCCTCTCGCCTCCAGAGCCATTCGCGGCTCGGAGAGCAAAGCCTCCAAGCCAATTCTCCAAACCGCGAATGGCTCTGAAGGCGAGTTGGAAGGGCCGCGTTACACAGGAACTCAGGCTCCTGCAAAATGTAGGGTTTGCCCCCCTCAAGGAACGCCACTCGCTGGAGGCTTCCCCAAAACAGATCTGAGTACAAGAGAACTTACTCCTTAGTAACCGCCTTGAACGGACCTGTGCCTTGGCGGAGTCAGAGCCAGCCTTCTGGGAGATCATTGTGACTTTATTCACCTACTTCGTTCGTGCTTTCTTCTCTCTTCCTCTCATCGCGGAGAGATTTGCCTGCGAAAAAGAGCCGAGGACTCATTTGGTTGAAAGGCAGTATCCCTAGCGGGCTTGGCTTCCCGAAGTTATGCAGAGCAGGAACATCCCTCCGAAAGTCAGGGGAAAGCGAAGGACCCGGAAGCAAGCGGCCGGTTGATACTGCCCTCTAGCGACAGGTAGAAAATAGCAACTTCACAAGGGTAATAGAACTCGCCTGCGGAATGCCCTTCTCTATAACGTGGTCCCCATTCACTTTAGTTTGGCTGCAGTCTAGTTTAGTTTGGCGTACTGTACTTTCCCGGGAGTAAGCCCCTTGGAATACAATGGGACTTATTTCTGAATGCAGCTGCTTGGGATTGTGCTGTTTGAGATCCAGGCTGAATGCTATGGATTAGCTCTCAAATGCATTTAATTCTGCTCTTTTTACATTAGTATTTTCTACTTGCTTAGGAGTAATGTTAGAGAATCTTACTTCTGGAAGCCTCAGTGGCATGCTGGTAGACCCCCCTTTTTAAAAAAAAAATAAATACTTTTAGTGGCAGCTTGCAGTGTGCCCCTGGTGAATTTAAGGACACTTTTCAGCTGATGGCAAATATTCTACACACACACACACACACACACACACACACACACACACACACACACACTATATATATATATATATATGGACAACTGAGAATTTCACATTCATTGTTGAAAACGTGCACCAGATTTGGTCTCACATTTTCACTGTAACTTTATAACGTATTATGGGAAGATCTTTACTTTTAATGGCAGTTCATAGTTCCATGGGCCAGGCCTGAAGCTGCCTTAGATGGACCAATGCTCAGCTGTGGCATAGCTAAGGGAGCACATGGGAGCGCAGCACCTCAGGTTTTAGGGGGGCAACAAGCTGAGCTTGACACTAGTGACCAAAAATGTGAAAACTTTGGTATTCATGAACAATACTGTCATGTTATGTATCATTGGAAAGGTAATTTAATGCTGAATGCAATTAAACAAACAGGGTTGGAATATCTGCATTCTATCAACTGTTATGGCCGGCCAGCCAGAAAATGTGTTATTTATTTACTAATTTAAATTTGATTTCTTTGTGGAGGGGGGGGGGTTGCCTTGCCCCAGGTAGCAGACACCTTACTACACCACTGGTGCTCAGTGCTGTATTGTCCCACTCAGTGGCATCTCTACAGGGAGAGCAGAGCTCTAAGTGTTGCAAGAAGCCTTACCTTGCAGTGGAAATCACTCCTTTCCTGCACCGTTTTAGCCAATCCTCACAGGGAACAGCAACATCTTGGCGTTGCTTACTGGCTACGGCAGCAAGGGAGAGGCGGGATTTACATGATAGGGTAAGGCTCCTTGCAACACTTAGAGCTCTGCCCTCCCTGTAGAGACGCCACTGGTCCCACTGACTAGCAGTAGCTAGCCAGGGATTCAGGCAGAGGCTGGGGATGTCAGAAAACCCAAAGTCTGTGCAGAGCAGGTGCTCTACTAGTAAGCATTTGGCTTTTATCCCCAAAGAGGCCCCCTGGCAGTCTTCCCCTGGAGTTGACTCTATATGGTGGGTCCTTGTTCCATTGCTTAGACTGAATAAAGAGAACAGCTAGATCATGTGCTTAGAAAGCAAACAGCACAGCACCACCATGTACTAGGGAAAAATTCCATTGATCAAATATTATGCGTGCAACATTCATCAGCTGGCTCCACGGCAGAATTGGCCTGGACACCCTAACTATACAAACTATTGAATAATGGAACCAGTTGACCAAGAAAGCGCTGGCATTTCTTTCTGCTGGCTTTTGAGCCTAAGAAATGCAAAGAGGTTTCATCACTGAGATACTTTCTGTTTTTAATTTTTATATCAGATGGTCTGAAGGGAGACTGTCTCTATGTAATGCACACATGAATTACAGAGAAACAGTTGGATTTGGAGTATTGGATATGTGGATTCTAAATGCTTAGTTGTCAGATTTGCTTTAGGGCTGAGATTCTATCCCACTTTCACCGGGATGTCTGAGCTAAGACTTGTAACTAAGACTTGTAACAGAGCGCAATCCTAACCTGGAGTTAGGCCGCAACAGTTAGACCAGCAAAGTTTGGCTGGCACAAAGAACACTGTAAAGTATGTATGTTTGGACCACTCTCGGAGTCAGAGAGGCCAGCACACAGACGTGCATCCGCCCTGACTCCGAGAGTGGTCCAAATGCGCTTTACGGTGTCACTTGTGCTGGGCAAACTTTGCTGGCACTAACTCCAGGTTAGGATTGTGCCCTTAGAATGGGTATAGGTGACTGCCTTTGGTTTGTTTGCAGGCCTAAAAGCACCCTCCTGCAATTTCTTCATTCAGAAAGGGAGTCTAATTCAGTGGTGAATTGTGAATAAAGAGTAATGACATGGTAGTTTAATGCAACAAGAGTTGCCTGGATTTGACTGTACATCTGCTATATGAAGGTCTTCTCAAATTCCTTTGTACCCAAGTGATATCACAGACATTCTTGTATAAGGGATTGGAGGGTTTCAGTTTCTTCCACCTGGATCCTGAACATATTGCATGGAAACTGATTTCCAAGTAGTTTGGTCAGGATTGAAACAGGACAGCAGGCAACTAAAATGGGCACATGTTCTGCAAAAACTCTAACAGAGAGCAAAATATACGCTATACAATCACTCTTGTATGGGTTAGAGTTGCTACCTGTCAGATAAAATTAAACAGGTGCAGGTTTTTTCACTACTGACTTTTCATGCTGTTTAAAGTGGCACTGAATTACTTCCTGCCATTAGAATCTTTTTCGGGGGAGGTGGGGAGACTTGATCTCATTCAGTTTTATGGAGCAGATCCGGACAATGGTTGTCATTTTTTCCCTCAGGTAAATGTAATTTTATTAATCATAGTTGAAAGGAGGATCTTTAATAAATACTTGCCAAACTACAATTCCCATGATTCTTCTGGGGAAAGCATGATGGTTAAATGATATAAGACTGTTTATAACATGTAGCATAACACATTGCTTGGTCCAATGATTCATCTGCTACCCAATAAATTAGAAGGAATGGGAATTTAAGTCCATTTAAAAAGGCCTTAAAGCAACAATCCAACATTTTTCTTCTAACAGCACACTGACCTCTATGCTCTTCTCTATGGTTCTCACCTTGTGATGTCACTTCCGGCTTCTGGTAGCGCCTTTTGGGTTCTGCAGCTCTGTTTTTAGGGCAACTATCTATAGTAACAAATTATCTGTTCATCTTACTCTGCTGGTAGAAGAGTTGCTTTATTATATGTGGAGAAGCTTTCACTCAAGTGAATCTTCCTGTTTAAGCCGGCAAAGCCTAGAAGCAGTGTTGTCACCCTACCGGTTCGCTGGGTGGAGTTCTGTCCATTGCAGGGAGGGCTTCCGCGTTGATCGGCAGCGTGATCGCTGCCTCCGGTTGCGTTATGGCGAAAGCACGCCCGTTACAGCAGGCGGGCTTCCGCCATTACGCAATGGAATGCAGTGATCACGCTGCCGATCAACGCGGAAGCCCTCCCCGCAACGGACGGAACTCCGCCCAGCGAACCGGTAGGGTGACAACCCTGCCTAGAAGCATGTGAAGCTTCAGGCTGTTACTGAAAATTATGTGGGCAGCACAATCCTAAGCAGCGTTGGAATGGTAAGGCCAGCTGGCTAGCGCCATATCCAGTGCTGCTTTGGGGAGGCTGAAGCATTTATTCATGCGGCTTGACGGTTGTGTTATAAACTGATCATTCAGAAAAGCCCTTTCAAAGCTAATGAGTAACTTCTGAGTAAAGTGTGTAGTAGAAATTGCATTAGCTGAAGTGAGAATGAGTTTGTACTGCAAAATTGGGCTCACTTCTTGCTGTCTGGTGCTTTTTATGCCCCAGTGTACATCCAAAGGGTTTCAAAGGACTCCAAGCCAGGGCAAATCATGAGTCTTAACCCACTACTTGGAAGGAGAATTACACGGAGACTAATTAGGGCAAATGTGCATTTGAAACCCTGTAGGGGGGAAAGCGCCTCTTACGTGTTGCATGTAGTTTAGGCCCATCTAATTGGTTCAGGATGTCCTGCCAATCGGGTTAAATCCCAACGTCTCATCTTCAATGGGTTGCGGATGAGGCTGTAATCCGGTTGAAATCCAAGCGCTGTGGGAAGTGTCAGGTCTCAAGGTAGTTTAGGATTCATTTGTGTCCTTTGCCTTAAAAGCCCTAATCCGAACATGGGTACTGCTTGTGGCAATGGTGAGGGAAAAGCACTTTGCACAAGCTCGAAGGCATGCTTTTCCCCATTATTTCAGAAATTATATACCTAAGCCTTGGAACTCAAAATAGCTTGGGGGGCGGTGCCTTGTTCTTAGGGCTCCCGTTTCTTCTGCCCCTTATGTCTGATCTGCTTGGTACAGATGATAAAACCTTTCAAGAAAGAGGTCAAATGAGAAGAAATTGCTCTCTGGTAGAACTACAATTTGAGATATTTACAGTGGAATTTAATGCAGTCCACACATCGGCCTGTTCTCGTGAACAAGCTGAAAGGATGGGAAATGCCTGATTGGTCCCAGATTGTTTGCAAGGCGGATAATAGTTTCAGCTGGGGTTGGAGAATCCAGCCAAAAAATGCTACATGTTCTTCCAGTTTTGCAGATGCCTCTTCTCCTCTCTCCCCTCAACCCCATTTTACCAGGCACGACTGGTACCCATATAATGTTTTATGACTGAAAGTTGCCAAATCACTGCTGCTTTGATGTGGAAGCCAAAGAGATCCTTCTTTCTGTAAACGTATCAAAGGTGCTTTAACTGTTGTGCAAAAAAAAAAAAAATCCCTTTTGGAAAGGTGGGGGAAGAAGGGATACAGAACCTTTGAGCCATGGAAACTGTTGTGCATGCCAGTGCTGACACATGGATCATCAGAGTGCCTCTGAGCATGCCTAGAGGGCCTATCCGTCATTCAATGAGCAAACCATACATCTGGTTCCCAGATCAGAGTGTATTGTCCCTTGTGTATTGTCCACCAGGTTTATTTAAGTCCCAGGACCTTTTTTTTTTTTTAAATCATGTGCAGGGTATTGTTTTATGAAGTACTAAGATGTAAGCTTCTGTGCCTTTAATAGCTGTGGCGCTTTGCACACTTGCTTGGCAGTTTGCACCTGTTTGCATTCCATGTTTGATGCAGCTATCAAAGTTCAAAAGACCCCTCCTGTCTTCCTTTGCATCTTATCACTGTAGTACGTATAATGGTTCAGCACAAGATATCCCAAATCCAGATTTTCCTGAGGAATTTTAATGCTCAAGATATAGTCCTGTCTTCTTACAATGAAGAACACAGTTCAGTGCCTTTCCCAGCCCACCCTGGTCATGACCACAGACTTGGAAGCAGTTGATGAAAGCCCGGAAACCACAAATGTTGAAACTCCTAGCTTGACCCAGTTAATTTAGTAATATAGGGTGAATCCAAGCATTATGGTTTAGCTGATTTGTTGCTGAGGCTGACATGATATGAGCAGTGCTTTATTTTAATTTTTTTGCAGGTCTCCTTCTGTTCCACGGCAAAAGCAACATCCATTTGATTTTTATAACTGGGTCTCTTCTGCTTTCAAACTTGTTACATTGTGTGCCCAAATAGAGCACAAGAGACTCCATAGTTTTCTAGGGTCTGTTGTTTTCTAGGGCCCTTAGTAAAGTAGGAGCCTTCCAGAAGCAATGAAACTAGATTTGGAAGTCTACTCCTATTTCACACACACCATAGCCCAGGGATGGGAACTCGAGTTACGTGATTCGAATCGGAATCACAAAAACATATAATATGCTTTTGCTGACTCATGTCTTGTGTGTAAACAGGGTCTCAGACACTGACTCAAGTATGAACCTGAAAAACCTGAGTCTGAAAACCCACAAGCCTGAGAATGCAAACCTAACCTGAAGTTAGGCCGGCATAGTTGGACCAGCAAAGTTTGGTCGACACAAGGGACACCATAAAGTGGGCAAGGGACACCATAAAGTTGACCCCTGCTAAGTGGGCAAGAGGCACTTTTCCAAGTGGTGTCCTCTTATATTTAGTAGGGGGAGAGCAATTGTCCCTCTTCACCCCAGCACAGTGTCTTTCTCGTGGCTGTTGCTGGTGGTGTTCTCCATTCTTTTAGATTGTGAGCCCTTTTGGGACAGGGAGCCATTTAACTTTAATGTTATTATTTGCCTGTAAACCGCTTTGTGAACTTTATGTTGAAAAGCGGTATATAAATACTAGTGATTGATTGATTGATTGATTGATTGATTGATAAAGCATATTTGGACCACTCTCAGAGAGGCCAGCACACTGTTAGGCCAGCATAAGCTAAGCCAGCAAAGTTTGGCCAGCACAAGGGACACCGTAAAGTATGTCTGGACCACTCTTGGAGTCAGAGAGGCCAGCACACAGAAGTGCACCATCCTCCCTGACTTGGTCCAAACGTGCTTTACGGTATCCCTTGTGCCAAACTTTGCTGGCCAAAAATTGAACCTCTACATGGTCTACCAGCAGCCCACTGCCCCACCCCTTGTGGAAAGATGACTTGTGGAAAGGTGTCGCAATACACAAATAGCACCAATGTCCTGGGTGTGGCTTCTCTATGCAAGAGACGAATGACTTATTTCCAAAACACACACACACACACACACACACACACACACACACACACAGAGAGAGAGAGAGAGAGAGGGGGGGGGGCTTGGCTTGCACTCTGACCTCAGACATACTGTAGATGAGCAGACAATAGGAACTATGACATACGAACTCTGCATATGCTCACAGTCACTTCCTTATTGCTTCACAAGGCTGAAACCACACTCAAATTAAGTCCTGCAAAATGGTGTGCGTGGTTGGGTTTTTACGCAAGAGGTTTAATCTGGGTGCAAAAGCCCATTCTCTTTCACCTAAAACATGCAGCTGATTTAATAACAGCCCATCTGTGATAACCCCACAATCACCTATGCACAATGTTAGTTTGATGGAGACTCCAAACCAGTTTTTGAGTCAGTTGTGCAAATGGTGCTCTTGGGGCAGGAAGAGATGGAGTTCTGTCCTTTTTGAATGAAGTTGTAGCTACTTTTGTTTTCATTTTAGGATTGTTTTCAGACTCAATTTCCTTTTTTTCTTTTTCAGAGAAAGTACATGCCTCTGTTCAATAACTCCCAGATGGGAGCTCATATCTAACCAGATTGGAAAAAAAAAAATAACAAAGAGAAAGAAGGCTATTCCTGTGCAACAATGTCTGTGCCATTTTGCAAAGCCTTCAGTTCTAATCTGATCTTAGCTTGTTAAAAGTTTAGCACTTTGGAGGCTGTGCACTCTCCCATTGTACAAGTCCTGTGCACATATCTCATCAGATCTGTGTGATAACAGTAGCTTGAACAAAGAGCAGCATAATCATTTATTACAGGTGGATAGGATATTGTGCTGTTGTGGCTGAAAAAAAAAACTGTTTGCAGAGTTATTGTGTCTTATACACGTGTCACATTTTTTATTATCATCACTGGAATGGTGAACCTGAAAGGGCTGTACCAGTTCAAACAGCAAATAAATGACAGAGGCTGCAATCCTATACATCCACACCAAGGAGTAAGTCCCATTGAAATCAGTGGGACATACATAGGCTTGTGCTGTGGGGCTGTAATCCTATACACACATTCCTGGGAGTAATACTAATGGATCACTATAGGGCTAAAGTCTAAGTAGACTTGCATAGGATTGTGCTGTGAATGCTTCTCCTGGCAAAAAAAAAAAAAAAATTAGTTTAATTCCCCAGCCTAACCATCAACTATCAAAAAGTAGCATGTCAGGGAGGCTAGACTAGAACCATTCTCCTTGCTATTCTAGTTTTCTATGTGCAAGGAAAACTTGAAAAATAACTTATGTTGCAGGGATGAGGGCAGGGAATACAGAAGCATTCAATCAACTTATCCTGACTTGCAATCAGATGTGATACAGCTCAGACACTCAGCTCAATGAAAACTAAGGGCCAAATCCTATCCAATTGTCCAGCTCTAATGTCGTTCTCCCAATGGGGTGTGTGCTGCATTCTGGGGTGGTGGGTGAGAAGTCATGGAGGCCTCCTCAAGGTGAGTGAACATTTGTTTACTTACCTTGGGACTGCAGCTGCATCAGCACCAGAAGGTTGGATAGGGTTAGGCCCTGAGTCTTTTAGGGCACATGGGGAGGAAAGAGACACAATAATAATATTTTGGAGGGCTACACGTAAAGACAACAGGAATAAGGACTGGCATAAAACACAATTTAATCTGTGGAGGGTGGCTCAACAGTTTACACAGCAGTCTCAAACTTTCCTTTTATACTAGTGGGAACATTCCTTCCAGAGTGGATAGCAGCTCGGACGGAGCGGAGGGGTGTTTCTCCACCGATATTGCAACAGGGATAAAGGGTTCAAGCCTACTCTTCCCAGCTTGCCACAGTCCTGCCCCCCATCCCATGCAAACAAATGCTTTTGACTAAGAAAAACGGGGCATGTTGGTGCTAATAATGCATTAAGGCTGCAACCCTATCCATACCAGGAAGTAAGATCCATTTACTATGGTGGGACTTAAGTCTGATTAGACCTGCTTAGGCTCTCGAGGCCCAATCCTATCTAATTTTCCACCACCAATGCATCTTCGCCAATGGGGCATGTGCGGCATCCTGCAGTGAGGGGCAGTCACGGAGGCCTCCTCAAGGTAAGGGAACATTTGTTCCCTTACCTCAGGGCTGCATTACGGCTACATCGGCACTGAAACATTGTTTAGCATTGGGTCTTAGGTGTCCTGTGAAGTTTGGCCCTTGATTGTCTTCTCCATGTTTTCGTACAGAAACCTCAACTGCCCTTACCCCTCTCTGACCAGCAGCTGAGTATAATCCTAACCTGGAGTATAATCCTAACCTAACCGACACAGTTAGGCCAGCAAAGTTTGGCCGGCAAAAGGGCCACTGTAAAGTAGTTTGGACCACTCTCGGATCAGGGAGGATGGTGTATGTCTGTTTGCTGGCCTCTATGACTCTGAGAGTGGTCCAAACATACTTTACGGTGTCCCTTGTGCCGGCCAAACTTTGCTGGCTTTACTGTGCCGGCCTAGCTCCAGGTTAGGATTGCGCCCTAAATCACAAGAGACAGCCAGCAAGAGAAGCTATTAACTGCGGCAAAGAAACAGGGCCTTGTGTTTATTATTGTAGAGCACACAAAAAGTGGCAACGGTGTCTAGCCCTGAGTGTATGCCATTTACAAGAGCCTGTTGAGACCAGGATGGGAATGAGGCCAAGGGTTGGCACATCGGTTGCATAGACGTAGGGAAGAGGCAAAAGCTAATGTCATGTCTCCTCTTTGTCAGGGTCCTGTGCTGGAAGGAAATCTAAGATGAAGTTATGGGATGTGGTGGCTGTCTGCGTGGTGCTTCTCAACACAATCTCCACCTTTCCTCTTCCCGCTGGTAAGACACCTTCTGAGAGGGGCCGCTCAGTGCGAGAGGGAACTGAAGACGATCACACCTCCAGCAGGCTGCCGACTCCCTATGCTGGCCAAATGGACTGTAAGAAAAAAGTTCCCTTTCCTCATTGCCTTACTTGTCTTACTTGCTAAGAATGGTTTCTGCTGCCATAGCCCTGAGTCTGGGCAGGCAGCAGTCTGCACAGTTTCCTAGTTTCCCAGGCTGAAGCAAGGCAGGTACAAGCACAAGGCAAATGCGTAGCAAGCTTTACTGGGAGCCCAAACAGGAACCCTACTAGGCCGAAGCCCATTGACATTCAAGAGGAGTATTGGCATTCACTCACTTGGGGCATATCCCCATCATAGATTTAGAACGCAGTCCTAACCTGGAGTTAGGCCAGCACAAGTTAGGCTAGCAAAGTTTGGCCGGCACCAAGGCCACTGTAAAGCGCGTTTGGACAATTCTCAGACTCAGGGAGGATGGTGCACATCTGTGGGGTGGCCTCTCTGACTCTGAGAGTGGTCCAAACATGCTTTATGGTGGCCCTTGTGCTGGCCAAACTTTGCTGCCCTAACTGTGTTGGCCTAACTCCAGGTTAGGATTGCTCTCTTAATGTGGTTTAATGGTCACTCCCTGTATCTAGAGTGCAATAGAACCTGTAGCTCTGCATGGTGGGGCTAGGGCTCTCTGCAGGAGAAATCTTGGCAATTTTTCCAGACTACAGACTACAATTCCCAGAATTCTTTGGGAGAAGCCATTACACTTGAACTGGTCTAAAATCAATATAGGTTTATAGTGTAGACATGCCTATGATGGTATTATCAAATATCCTACATACAATCCTCAGGCATGCCCTTGTTTGTGCAGAGAAGGTAACCGAACCAAAACTAGTACAGTTGCTACATGCTTGGTTACACCCACTATTGGAACTCCCATAATCGTAACAGCACTGATGGTGCCCTACAAATGACCAAGTACATGTAAATCTCACATTTGCACATTGCTTCCTTTTACAATATAGGCAGAGGGGCGTCTTGGTTGGAAATGCAGCAGCGTTGCTATATATGTAAACCATCCCTAATGAAGTCAGTATAAAGTTGTAGCTTCTGCAGGAAGAAGTGGCGTCCCACCTCAGCAAGAGAAAGGAACCATTATGGGCCAATACCATTATGGGAAACCATATGGGAAAAGATCAATGGCACTGGATTTAAGGGCGCAGTCCTAACCAACTTTCTAGCACCAGGGTAAGGGCAATGCAGCTTCTAGGTGAGGGAACAAACATTGAGGAAACCTCCGTGACTATTACTTCCCTGCAGAACATGCCCCATTGGCACCACTATGTCAGTGCCGGAAAGTTGGTTAGGATCGTGCCCTAACCCAGCTTCACTCAAAGTATATGAGGCTTGATCATGTTGTGGGATGCACTCTCAGAGCCTTGTCATGTAAGCACGCATTGAGTTCCTGCAGTTCTATGAGTGCAATAAATAAACTGCATATCTTGGCACAGTGATATGTCAAATATTACGGCTACCCATAATCTAGCAAGAATGTTGGTCAATGGCATTTGTAATTGCATTTGCATTAGTGCCAGGGTTCCCAAACTTTCAGCACCGCAACCCACTTTGTCCTATGCGGTGGGTCACAACACTCCTGATGGTGCTAGAGGCCTCTCCCGGCCTGGCAACATACTCTACAGGCTTCTGTGGGCTTCAGAATGGCCCTCAGAAGCCTCCATAAGCCACTGCTAAGTTTTGGAAGCAAACTGGAAGTGATGTCCTAAACCTGGAAGTGGCTTCCACTTCCTGGAAGTGGAAGAGACTTCTGAGGGCTATTCTGAGGTCCACAGTGTCCTGTAGAGTGGGACACTGGGCCAGGAGAGGCCTCCAGAGGCTCTGGTAAGGAATTGGGCTTCCAGAATGTCTGCAGTCCAAGGGCAGACAGATGGGCCCAGGTCACAACCCACTGCACTTGGGCTTGCGGCTTGCATCAGTTGGTCACAACCCGCAATTTGGGAAGCGCTGCTCTAGTGCATTTGCACTGATAGTGATCAAAAGATTGATGCAAATTGATGTGTTCTCACTCACTCTCCTCTCAATAAGATCCCTTTCCAGGTCCGATCACCCTGTTGATTTTGGACATAACTGGTGGAGAATTGGGGTGAGGGGGAATATCTGTCGTGATACCTGTAGTACTACTGCCTGTAGTAGCGGGTGACTTGATAGCCCATGATCAGGTTAAAACAGCTGGATCCTTAGGCCAACCCAACCTTAAATGGACTTTGGAGGTTCGAAACCGGCCTCCATAAATAACTGGTAGTTATAGTTGAAGTTGGATCAGCCTCAAATGCTAAAAGGGTAGGAAAATGATAAAAAGTTACAGAACAGCACATGACTGGTTGTAGCAAAAACCCAGATGGAGATTGCTTCAGAATGCAGATCCAGCAGAGACAATGCCATTACTGTCCAAACTGCTTTGCCCTGGGCGTAGGTAGAAACCCCCATCACGGCCAGTTTAAGAATGCTGACCACTCTCTCTTAAAGGAAAAGAGGTGATTCAGTGTGATTCTCATTTTGATTTTGGGGAGGGCAGAAACCAACCTTCAATAAACAGCTGGTTATTGTGGGTACAAAGTTAGCTCCAAGACTTGTCTTTTCCGAACAATGGGACTCTGTTGCTGTGGTGTGTTAGGATGTTGACAAAGAAGAGGGGGGGTAGATGTGGGGGTAGGGGTGGGGTGGGGGTGGGGGTGGGGGTAAAGGAGCAAAGCTACAGGAAAAGCCTGAGCCTTGAAAACAAACAGACAGGGCAGGACCCAGAGTGGCACCTGACAGAGCAATTGGGAAAGGAGTGGGGGTGAGGATGCAGTCTAAGACGCCATGACTGATCCCGCCCTCCTCCCAGGGCCAATCTGCCTCCTGGTCTGCCCCCTCCACCATCCAAAACATCCCCTCCCTGCTTCCATTCCACCCTCTTGTTGCCTCTTCAACCCCCTGTGCCAAGGCGTGACACACCTAGGCCAGCACAGGAGATTTGTGCCTGTCCATCTCAGTCAGGATTGTTAGAGCTAGAGCTAGGCCGGCACAGTTAGGCCAGCAACGTTTGGCTGGCACAAGGGACACCGCAAAGCATGTTTGGAACAGACATGTGCCATGACTCTGACCCCGACAGTGGTCCAAATGTGCTTTACGGTGGCCCTTGTGCCGACCAAACTTTGCTGGCCTAACTCCAGGTTAGGATTGCGCCCTCAATTAGAGCATCTGGTTTGCATCTAAAAGGTTCTAGGTTCAAGCCCTTCCTTGCATCATGTGGAAGGAGTGGGAAAGACCCACACCTGAAATCCTGGAGCACTCCCACCTATCAGGGTAGCCAATACTGAGCGAAATGGGCCAAATGCTTGATTTTGTATAAGGCAGGTTCCTAGGTTGATGTTCCTCTTTGCTGCCCCCAAGAGCTTTTTCATCCTCCATCGTATTTTTGGAAAAGGAGGGAAGGCTGATTGAAAACTGGCTTATTCAGACACTTAAATCTGCCTTCATGAAAAACAGGAGCAGCAATTGTCCACAACAAATAGAGTTTTCTGCTTATTATGGACAGGACTCCTAAAATATGAGCCCTCATTACGGCTACGAGCCCTAACCAGACACAGATGCCTTTACAGTAGGGAGGTATGCAAATATTTATGGTTGGTCTACACAGGGTGGAGGAGATAGGAATTCCCTGGCCTATTTTCCCTGTGGAGCTCAGTTTCCTCCCCTTCTCTGTCAGTTAATTCCCCTTCCTACTAGTCTACCACAGTGTTATTCAGACTGTGGGTTGGGACCCACTTGCTGGGTCGCGACCTAATGTCAGGTGAGTCGCAGAAAGCTGGAAGCAGCCATCTTGGAAACTGCAAAACATACTCTTGCTATATTCCTTTTGTGAGTGTTAACAGTTTGAATGTTCAAGTGAGGGTTTTTTAAAATTTAGTTTTGAGTTTAGTGCTTTTACATAATATTTTGTTCTTGCTTTCTGTCAGGGATGTTTCATGGCTGTACAATTGCTGCAGTCCAAGAATACCAGTTTGCATTTCAGGAATGCAAATATAATAAAATATTATGTTCCAATGACAGCACTTCCTGCTTGATGATGTCACTTCCTGCCACAACTTCCCTTCCAGGTTAATGACATCACTTCCAGTGAGTCTTGACACAAGTGCCATTCTAAAAAGTGGGTCCTGGTCTAAAATGTTTGAATGCCATTGGTCTAACAGATAAAGGGGCCTATAATGCAGAGGTCCCCAAACTGGGGCTTTGCAACACCGCGGTCAGGGAAGCCCTGTCTCTGTCCTCTTAAAGGGTGGGGCAATGATGAAGGCAGTGTCGCCATCACCACAATTGTACAGCTGCTGAGGTCAAAAGGGTTCTTTTTACTTACTTACCCCAGTCATCACTGGCCCTCCAGAGGATGTGGGGAGCCTGCGGACACCCCTGCTGTGCTCCCCAAGCCTTAGAAAAGCTCAAAATAGTGATCATAACTCATTTCTGGTTTCTGTTACAACCCGGAAGTAGTTTGCAGTATTTTTAGCTCTTCTCAGGCTTAGGGAGTCCTGAAGAGGGTTCTGCAGGCTCCAAGTACCCTCCAGACAGACAGCGCTGCCAGGGGTAAGTAAGAAAAAACCCCTTTTGACCCCAGCAATGGCACAATGTGTCACTGCCTTTGCCCCTCACCCGCAAGCATTTACGTCAGTTCCCAAACTCCCAGAGTAGCGGTTCTCAAATGTTTTAACACCAGGACCCACTTTTTAGAAAAACAATCTGTCAGACCTCTGGACGTGATGTCATTAACCTGGATGTGATGTCACAGGCAGAAGTGACATAATGAAGCAGGAAAATCTTTTAACATTTTTTACATTTCATATGACAAAGAATCAAAACAATCAAGTATTGAAAGTTGACAATAAATATGTTTTTAAAACTATTTAAACACAGAACCCTTCTATCTCTCCCAAGCAGTTGGTGATCTCTTGTTTGTTTCCCCAAACATCCCAAAGGCTGCAGTCCTATCCACTTTATCCACTGAAATCCTATCCAGAAGTAAGCCCCAAAGACAACCAAGCAGATACATAACAGCCTGTTAAAAGTACAGATCTGTAACATTTCTCCAAATGCAGTCACAAAGCATTGGAGCATCAAGTCTAATACATTAAAAATAAAATGCACATTGAAATGATTGGGGACCCTTCTGAAATTGGCTCGGTCGTGACCCACCTAGTGGGTCTTCCCCCACAGTTTGAGAAACACTGCTGTCACGAACCTAATGTGTGTTTACTCTAGTTTACTGAGACAACCGTGACACAACCCTATTCCAGTCTGGATTCCAAACAGTTTCGTTCCACTGGCTTTGCTAGACCCAACTGGGCTGAAATCCAAGAATTTCAATTTTAAGTTTTAACGGGGTTGTTTATTGAGCTGACAGATAGTTTAAGTAGTATATGCAGTATAGCCATAGTGCAATTTACGTTGGGTTTTTTTAAAAAATAAACTGACGAATTTCACATTATTGCAAACCATGGGCGCCAACTGGATTTTTTCAGTGTGGGCAGAGCCCCCACGTTCCAGCCAGCCCCCTCCGGCACCCAGCACCCCTCCCAATCAGTGGCCCCAGCATCCCTTCCCGAGGCAGAGGCATGCGATCGCCGTGGCAATCGTACACCCTGCCCTCGGGAGAGGCAGCTGTCGGGCCGGCAGACCCTTACCCGAGGACGGGGCATGCGATCGCCATAGCGATCGCACGCCCCAGCCTCAGGAAATGACAGGGGCGTGGTCACATAAGGGGCCATGGTCAAGTCAGTGTCGAGGGCATGGCCATGGGCACCTCTGCTGTTATAAGCAAGTTGGCACCCATGTTACAAACCATGAAATCAGCGTGTATAAAAATGTCAGAATAAAAGTGGTTGAGAATAGCAATCTAATCGTAATAGCAATCTACCTCTGTGGAGGTAAACATCAACATATTCTCTCCCAGAACCCCAAAGGTAAGAGCTTGCAGTCCACAAACAACTTAACCCAAGAATGTGTGGTGGTTAGGGTAGGACTAGTTCAGATTAAGAGGTTTCTAGATTATAGAAGAGGGGGTTTCTAGATGTGGTGGCGCAGCGGGTTAAACCGTTGAGCTGCGAGCTTGTTGACCGCAAGGTTGGCAGTTCGAAACCGTGCAACGGTGTGAGCACCCGTCACTTGTCCCAGCTCCTGCCAACATAGCAGTTCGCAAGCATGTAAAAATGCAAGTAGATAAATAGGTACCACTTCGGTGGGAAGGTAATGGCGTTCCATGCGCCTTGGCATATAGTCATGCCGGCCACATGACCATAGAAGCTTGTCCTAGGACAAACACCAGCTCTTTGGCTTAGAAATGGAGATGAGCACCACCCACTACAGTCAGTCACAACTAGACCATTTGGATAGTGGGGAAACCTTTACCTAGATTATAGTCAAATTGCTCAGTTCTGTGAATGTTAACTTGCAAATGAACCCATCTGAGTTGAGTCAGGCTTAGCCCAGTGGAGCAGTAGTCACAGAGGCCTCCTCAAGGTAAGGGAAGGTTTGTTCCCTTACCTCAGAGCTGCGTTGCCCTTACCCCGGTGCTGGAAAGTTGATTTGAATTGCATCCCGTGTGTGGTGAAGATACTTTTCAAGAAGGTAGTTCTTTGTCATTTCATAATGTAATTTTTCTCCAGTGGAATCCATCATGGTGGAGATCGGCAGTTGTAGGGAAAAACAGGAAGTGTAATGAAAAACATTTCATAAATAACAGCATTTTTGCAGCAATATCTAAAAGATCACAAATCTGTGTGTGAACAGCAGCACACACGAACTGCTTCTATTCGTGGTTTACAACTTGCCGGAAAGGCCTAGAATAGGCCTTAGACTGGTGAAATAAGCATAGGTTGGCCCTTGGTAACCATGGGGGAACCATTCCTGGACCCACCATGAATACCGAAACCCGCAGATAATTGAATCCATGGCTGGGGCCATCAGAGGACCTCCGTACATGAGTGCAAATACCTGGGAGGTGTTCTGGGGTGCAGGGAGGTTGCGCGGGTTTTTGTCAATTGGAAATGCCTTTCAGAAGCCTCTGCACGCAACCTCGACATGCCCCAGAACACATCCCAGGCACAACCAGGAGGCACTTCTGGTTGTGTCTAGGAGGTTCAGTGAGGGCTTCCAGACATGGGTCGGGACCCAGAGTGAGTCAAATCCATTGGTCCTGAATCCACAGGTAAGGAGGGCCCACCTATAGAAATCAGTGTCCTATCCTAAACTGAGTTAGGCCGGCATAAGCTAAGGCAGCAAAGTTTGGCCAGCACAAGGGCCACCTTAAATTATGTTTGGACCACTCTTGGAGTCAGAGAGGCCAACACACAGATGTGAGCCACCCTCCCTGACTCCGAGAGTAGTTCAAACACGCTTTATGGTGGCCCTTTGCAACTCTTCCAAACTTTACAGGGTTCCTTGTGCTGGCCAAACTTTGCTGGCTTAGCTTATGCTGGCCAAATTTCAGTTTAGGATTGCACTCTGAATGATGGCCATCACTGACCCATTTAGGCCCAGTACTGTTCAGGCCCATACACTCAACCATTCATACAGGCCTCTGTTGCAAAAGCAAGAATGTTTCCTTGACTAACAGCCGAATCCTAAGTAAGGCTGATCTAGTAAGGTCGACATAGCAGGGCTGTATCCTAAAGCCCATTAGGAGGCAGCAGCAGCAATGTGCGGGACAAGGGGAGGTTTTCCCCTTGCACCCATGTAAGCCCCAGTCTCTCCTATGGGCCTTCTTGGATCTGCGCTGGCAAAATAGCAGGTGCAGAGGAAGGTGGACAGGAGCAGCTCGAATTGGGGCTGCCCTGGCCGGGGACAGGCTTTAGAATTCAGCACTATGGCCGTCCCGCGTCACAACCCCCGTCTCTGCCCACTGCGCTGCCCAGTTACGCTGCCGGCACACCTCTGGAACACCCTCGTGGTGGCCATGCGCTGACCGAGCGCACCGACGCTCGACTGGCACAAGGCCGGCGCTGCTAATGATAGCAGAGGCGCCCGAGCGCCAGCACTGCTGCCTGAGCCGGTCCAGCACCATAGGGCTGACGCGGACGCACTTGACGGCATGTTTGCGACAGCGTTCAGCCAGCACAAGAGCGTAGTGCTGGCGCAATGGCAGTGATGTCATGCAGGGGGTACGCGGGGGTACGCGAGTACCGGTTTCTAGGATTATGGCTGGCCCCGCCCATTCGCCCGCCCACTCATCGACTCCGCCCCCTGCAACATTTAAATTTCCTGCACGTTTGAGTTGCCTGCATGTTCTCAGAGCCAGGCAGGCAGGCAGGCAGCGAGTGGAGCCTTGCCTTGCCTTGCCACTGAAAAATGAGCTGCTCTGGGGTTTTGGAACTGTTGAGTCACTTTAACATGATGCCAGACCTCCTTAACATGTTCTGGGGGTGCTGTGGAATACTGTTGCAACTGTTGGGTCAGTTTAAAATTGTCTGAGGCCTCAAAAAGGGCTTTTTTCATGTCACTTCCTGCCACGACATCACTTCCGGCTTATGACGTCACTTCTGGTGGGCGGGTCCCGACACGTGCCAATCAAAAGTGAGTACCTGTTCTTAAACCATTTAGATGACACCACTGCGCAATGGGGGTATCGGATTGCGCTCTAACTTACGTGGCCCATACGTGGTCCTTGACTAACTTACGTGACTCACCCTGCAGCCTTCTGAGCTTGCCTCTTGAAAGGACAGCACATAAGACACAAGTTATTTAATTAAACATTCTCATATTAACGAGTAGTTAGAAAGTGTGTTTACAATACGCGGCTTAGAAAGTGTGTTGCAGAGCAGCTTACTGGCAGCACCAGTCCAATCAGCCATCACTGGCTGAATCACAGGTCTCTAATTCTGTTTTCCCACACCAGCCAACTGAACATTCTGTACTTTGCTCCCTGTGCGCACTTTCCTGAGAATAAGCCCCAGCAAAGTGGGACTTGCTTCCCACGAAAGGTACAGAGCTTTGCAGTGTAAGTCTCCCAGCGAGCAGGTTTAAACTACTTGCTAGGAAAGAAAATGTGTGTGGTCTGTTTTGTACCGCGGTCCCTGCTGGACCTGGGTTGCACCGTCATTCTGCAACCGTTTACATGACTGCTCCTGTGCATTGTCCTGATTGCTGTAGCATAGTGGCACCAGCCAGAGCAATGATTATCAACCCTTTTCATCGCACGGCACACTGACAAGGTGCTTAAATTGTCAAGACGCACCGTCAGTTTTTTGACAATTGGCAAGCAACACTGTGCTGCTAGCTGGGGGCTCACTTCAATAAATGACCCTCCCCAAACTCCCACAGCACCCCTGCAGGCCATTCATGGCACACCAATGTGGCACACTGGTTGAAAACTGCTGAGTCAGAGAATGCGTATTTCAGAGTGCTCACTGTCGATTAGTCATGCTTTCAATGAAACAGGCAGTGCCTATAAAAGCCTCTCATGCATTTATTTCTCCCTCCATTCTCATTTTCCCTGTCACATACGCCTATGGTCTTGCCAATGTCCAGTTTGTAATTTGGCCCTGGGCGTGCTTCTGTGAAATGGATTCATCTGCATATCATTTATTGCTTTTTGTCATTCATCTGGAATGCAGAATTTTGCTTTTGTGCAAAATTTGGTTATTTATGGCATTATTGTGAATATTGCTCTTGTGAAAGCCTTCTTACTGCTGATATGTTCTTTTACAGCACAATCCTAACCTGAAGCTAGGCCAGCACAAGTTAGGCCAGCAAAGTTCGGTTGGTACAAGGGATACCGTGAAGTATGTTTGGACCGCTCTCAGGATGCAATCCTAACCTGGAGTTAGGCCGGCACAGTTGGGCCAGCAAAGTTTGGCTGGCACAAGGGCCACCATAAAGTGCGTTTGGAACACTCTTGGAGTCAGGGAAGATGGTGCACGTCTGTATGCTGGCCTCTCTGATTCTGAGAATGGTCCAAACATGCTTTATGGTGGCCCTTGTGCCAGCCAAACTTTGCTGGCCTAATGGTGCCGGCCTAACTGCAGGTTAGGACTGTGCCCTCAGAGTCAGAGAGACCAGGACATAGACGTGCACCATCCTCCCTGCCTCTGAGAGTAGTCCAAACACGCTTTATAGTAGCCCTTGTGCCGGCCAAACTTTGTTGGCTTAACTGTGCCAGCTTAACTCCAGGTTAGGATTGCGCTCTCAGTTTATGTTACTTGCAAGAAACAGATTTTATTCCGTGTGTCAACTGCACTGTCTCCAAGGCAGTTGAAGTCCAGCATAGCAATTCTAGTATTCGTTGCTTGGACAGAATGAAGTTGGGGAATAAGTATATAGCGCTTAACAAGAGAGTGAAACTGGGTTGAGAAAAGGTGGGCAACATCTCCTTATTGAGTTATAGCTGCAGTATTTGATGGAACACCCCATTGAGCAGCAACCAGAGCTATGAACCAAGAGCCATGTCAGAAAAGTAGCAATCATTCTGTTCAGCTTTTTGGCAGGGTGAGGTGGAACTCAATCCAGTCACTCCCACTATCCCAAGCAGCTGATTGGTGCTATTATTGATTAGCCCTGGTGGCAGATTCGAAGGCAGGAACAGCATGGGGGGAAGCATTGCTTGTACACATGATTCCTCATCCAACTAGGGCTCGGCACGCAGAAGCTGGCTGCCCCATGCGTGTGGCCCGTGGCCTGATCAGGGCGGATATAAATACCCTCTCACTTCCTGAATGAGATACTGATTCCGCTTCGAAAAGCAAGCTTCATAGCAGAGTGGGGATTGAACGTTGGCTTCCTGTCTCCAAATCCAGTATGCTGTAGGTTTCTTTGTTTAGACCCAAGTCTGCTCAGATCCCATATAAAGCAGGGGAGGGCAAATTTCATTGACTTTGGGGGCTTTTCAGTCTAGAAAGAAGGCACCTGAGGGGGGACATGATTGTGGGTGCAATCCTAACCTGGAGATAGGCTGGCACAAATTAAGCCAGCAAAGTTTGGCCGGCCCAAGAGACACCGAAAAGCATGTTTGGACCACTCTCGGAGTCAGGGAGGATGGTGCACGTCTGTTTGCTGGCCTGTCTAACTCCAAGAGTGGTAGAAACATACGTTACAGTGTCCCTTGTGCAAGCCAAACTTTGCTGGCCTAACTTGTGCCTGTCTAACTTCAGGTTAGGATTGCTCTCTGAGACACGCAAAGTTATGCAGGGGGTGGATAGAGTAGGTAGAGGGAATCTCTTTTCCCCTCTCACACAATACCAAAACCAGGGGGCATCCACTAAAACTGAGTGTTAGGAGCGTTAGAACAAATAAAACATTTCTTTACCCGTCGAGATACAAGTATCTGGTTGTCTTGAGTGCTCCCTGAGGCATCTGGTGGGCCACTATGAGATACAGGAAGCTTGACTAGATGGGCCCTTGGCCTGATCCAGCAAGGCTTATTATGTTATGACTTGTTTTATGGATCCCCCATCTTTCCAGCCCATGGTGGCCTGCAATATATTTAAACATATTTAAAGCAATATTAAACAGAGTAAAAGGCCATCCAAGAGGAGCCAGAACGGGCCTTCCCATGGCTCATCCTCGCAAGTAGACCCTCTCCTGTGCATTTTAGAAGTTGATGGAATATGAGAGAGAATCCGACATACTCATATGGGAGAAGGTGGCCCTTCAGTTAAATCTGTCCCCAAAACCATTTCTCGAGCAAAAGCCCTTCTCTAGCCCATGATTTATCTATGCACCACAGCTTCTCTTCACAGTGACATAGCTAAGGGCGCAAGGGGTAGCAATTGCACCAGGCAACAAGCTTTAGGGGGACAACAAGCTGATCTTGACACTAGTGGCCAAAATTGTGAAAACTGGTATGTATTAATAATAAAGGTAAAGGTTTCCCCACGACCGAATGGTCTAGTCGTGACTGACTGTAGGGGGCGGTGCTCATCTCCGTTTCAAAGCCTGTAGAGCCGGCGTTTTGTCTGAGGACAAGCTTCCGTGGTCATGTGGCTGGCATGACTATACACCGTCGCGCACGGAACGCCGTTCCCTTCCCACCGAAGTGGTCCCTATTTATCTACTTGCATTTAGGTGCTTTCAAACTGCTAGGTTGGCAGGAGCTGGGACAAGCAACGGGAGCTCACTCCATCACGCAGTCTTGAACGCCCAACCTTCTGGTAGGAAAGCCCAGCAGCAGCGGATTAACCCGCTGCGCCACCACATCATATTAATAATACCATCATGTTATATATCAATGTTTCTCAACCAGTGGTACTTGTTGTTATCTATTTTGGTGTCTGCTGGCCTCTTTCGCGTTTTTCAACAATGGCACACCCCGCAGAGCAGAGGGTAGAACTTACAGCCTGTACGTGGGAATGAGCCCAAGATCTTCGAGTGTTCATACTACAGAAAGTTTCAAAAAAAAATGCCTGTATTTTGGGTGTCCAGATGAGGGATCATTTACCTGTGCTAATTTATGTAGGCCTCTGAATGCACACACTATTATACAGTATTTATCACAACCACCATGTAATGGGAGATTACTTCAAAGTTCATGTTTAATATTATGACTCGTGTATAGCAATATACCCCGGCTAACAGGGCAAAGAGGCACCTTTTAAAGTAGTGTCCTCTTATATTTATTGGGGAAGAGCAATTATCTGTCTACACCCCAGCACAGTGTTTTTTCCAGTGGCTGTTGCTGGTTTCTCTTCTGTATTTTTTTTAAGATTGAGCTCTCTAGGGACAGGGAACCATTGATTGATTGATTTTATTATGTAAACCACTTTGTGAACCACTTTGGTTGAAAAGTAGTATATTACTACTGCTGCTGCTGCTATTACTACCAATAATAATAATATAATATACATGTGATATGCCCTTTTGTCCTCACAACAACCCTGTGAGGTCTGTTGGGCTGAGATCATCCCAGGGATTGCACAGCGCTGACGCCAGATAGTTGCGTCGTCGCTACATCCTTAGTGCCGATGTGGGGGCGCCAACCGGCACTACCGTGTCAGCGCTAATGCTCTCAGGCCAGTGTTAGCTGTAGCGCCGGCCTGGGAGTGCGGGCAGAGAGCTGCCCATGCACCACCTGAACTCGGCTGGCACAGAACCGTGCTGGGGGTGGGCGGAACTGGGCGGGGGTGGGCATCTCAGGCCATGCAACCCCGATTCGGTCTCCAGTGGGCCTGCCTGCTCCAGCACAGTTTAGGATTGGGCTGCCCCAGGGACGAATGGAGCCCCGAGTGCGCCCATGGCAGGACGACGAAACCGCGCCCCCAGCACGTTGTGCCGCCCCCGTGTGTCCTCCAGCCACACCTTCCTGTGCCCGGAATAGCTCCATTTTGGAGCAGAAGGGATGCCAGGGAGGGTGGGTGGGCCAGACAGTGCGCGGGTTCATCCACGGACTCCGTGCAATGGCGCCCTGCTGCCCCACCGCTGCCGGCACCCATGGCGCATGCCACCCCAGGCTATACCCTTCCTCCGCCTCTGGGCTGCCCTTGAGTGTTGTGGCTAAATGGAGGTTTGAACACAGGCCTCCCCAGTCCTGGTCCAGCACTCTAACCACTGTATCACATGGGTTCTCAAGGTGGGTGGTTTTTTTTTCAGAGGAGAGATTTAAACCCAACACTTTCTTGGACCACACGGCTATATGTGAAAATATGGATTATAGGACCAAATTCAGTGTATTGTAGCCTGTGGTTTTAACTCCTCTTGCCTTCAGGGTGACCAGATTATTCAATGTAAGACAGAGTGCATACACCTTTAGTGGTTGTTTAGGAATGTTGGCAGGTGCAGCTCATCATGGAAGGGATTCAAAAGCTGCACCTGCCAAAATTCTGTCTTCTATGCAGTGGTTAATGGTTACAGGCCCTCTGTCCTCCATTGTATCCAATCACCCTGCTTGCCTTATGAGACCTAAAGTTTCATAGACCAGGAGGTGTTCCTAAAACTGCAAAGGGCCAAGTCACCAAACTGGTTCAGTTCAGTTTTTCCAATGCTGGCTTTTTCCAGTACTGCCCTTCATGTAAGTGGATCCGAAATCAGGTGCATCAGGACATTTAACGCCTCACTTTGGCGAGAGAAAGAGACGACACTGCCGACAGGGTTGGATTTTGTGGGAATCCTAAACTGCCCTTGAGGGCTTTTATTTGGCAAGCCGGCAAGTCAGTGAATGAAATGGACTAGAGCACCATCAATCATTTACAGATTATTTGACCCCTGGTGGATCTTTGATGTTATATTTCATTAATGAATGCTATTAAGGGGTTTCCGTTTCACCCTCAGCCTCACACATTCTGCTCTCAAGCCAGGTCTTAATTTTAGATGTTGTTTTAATTGGTTAAACCCGGTAATATTTCAGCATGCCAAGAAGTGCATTTTGACTCCTCTTTGAGAACCTCCATTACTGCAAATGGCCTGGGCAGGCATTAGTGCCTCTATTACCGACCAATTCTTAGCCCACTTGGGTCTCCTCTTTCAAACCGTGGTGTGGAATGACTATAAGATGAGAACTGTTCATGAGGATCATGTACAATTCCATACGCCAGCTGCGTAAAGTGCATCTCAGTGCAGTGAAAGGAAGGGTGTGTTCTAGGGCAGTGGTCTTCAAAGTCCTACTTTGAAGCTGCAGTAAGTGCTTGCGGGGGCCGGGCAGGGTTGGAGGTGGTCCTAGGGGGAGTGCCACAGTGATTGCAATGCTGCAGGCATTGAGGGGCATGTACCCTACCTGGAGGGTCCTGGGGGAGTTCAGAAGGGTTGGAGAGGCCCACTGCCACAGGCCTCCCACATCAGTGGTGTCATCTAAATGATTTAAGAACAGGTACTCACTTTTGATTGGCACGTGTCGGGACCCGCCCACTGGAAGTGACATCATAGGCCAGAAGTGATGTTGTGGCAGGAAGTGACATGAAAAAAGCCCTTTTTGAGGCCTCAGATGATTTTAAACTGACCCAACAGTAGCAACAGTATTCCACAGCACCCCCAGAACATGTTAAGGAGGCCTGGCATCATGTTAAAACTCCAGAGCAACTCATTTTTCAGTGGCAAGGAAAGGAAAGGCTCCGCTCGCTGCCTGCCTGCCTGCCTGGCTCTGAGAACATGCAGGCAACTCAAACATGCAGGAAATTCAAATGTTGCAGAGGGCGGAGTCAACGAGTGGGTGGGCGAATGGGCGGGGCCAGCTGTAATCCTAGAAACCGGTACTCGCATACCACCGCGTACCCCCTGCATGACATCACTGTCCCACATGCTGAAAATAGGTCAACTGTAAAATTGGAGATCACTTCCTGTTCGCGTCAAACAGGAAGTAAGCTCTGACTTTACAACAAAGCTATTTTCAGCATCTGGGAGGCCCATGGAGGTGGCAGTGGGCCTTCCCAACCCTTCTGGACCACCACCACCCCAAGGTTGGGCACATGCTCGTCAATGCTCGGGGTGCTCAGGGCACCGCCAGGCAATGCTTCCTTAGGCCACCCTTTAAGGGGAAATGGTCCCTCTTTTGTGCTCTATGGTGAGTCATGCCCCACCATTTGAAGAGCACTGATCTAGGGTACAATCCACCATGAAGTTCTCCTGCATAAGCCCCCACTGAAAAGAATGGGAGCGTCTCAAGATGGCTTATGTGGGTGGGTCCAAGCACACTTTTTCTAAAGGATAGCATTGCTCATGCATGCAGTAGCGAGAGATTGCGATGGGACTGCAGCACAATTTGCCATGTCACATCAATCTCTCTGAACCCTGGATCAGGACCATTTAATCTGGATTAAAAATCGCAAGTATTCAGATGGGTAAACGTAACGTAAAAGCACTTTTCAACCAACTCCCTGCTCAAGATTTAAAGAAAGCAAAAGGTGGAAGAAAAGTAAAAGCAATGAATTACCAAGTTTTACAATTGCCCCCCACCCTCACAAAAAAAATCCTTGTATCTAAATGCAGATCTGGTTGCAAAATGTTGAAAATAGGCCTTGTAGGACATTTTAGATCTGCAAGAACCAGAGGCGGATCTACAGGGACGGCAAAGCTCTAAGTGTTGCAAGAAGCCTTACCCTGTCATGTAAATCTCTCCTCTCCCTTGCTGCTGTAGCCAGTAAGCAACGTCAAGATGTTGCTATTCCCTGTGAGAATTGGCTAAAATGGTGCAGGAGAGGAGTGATTTCCACTGCAAGGTAAGGCTCCTTGCAAAACTTAGAGCTTTGCCCTCCCTTAGATCTGCCTCTGGCAAGAACTATGAAATATCAAAGCAAACATTTAATAAAAGGATTGAATTTTGCAAACAAATGGCTTCAATCCCAAGCACATGTTTCTAGGAGTAAGCTACGTTGAACACAGTGGAGCTTACTTCTGAGTAAACATGCATAGGGTAGTGCTGCTCATGAGTGTAATGGTTACCTGAGGCCTTGACAAAGGGCCAATTCAAAATTTAAATATATAAAAGTGTTTTTATTTGGATAGTCACCTGACAATTTTTTTCTGTCTTTTCCAAACAGCTAATATGCCTGAGGATTATCCCAACCAGCTTGGCGATGTCATGGATTTTATTCAAGCCACTATTAAAAGACTGAAGAGATCACCTGATAGACCTGCTCTGTTTCTCTCTAAACGGGAAAGGAACCGGCAAAATACCGCAAAAAACACAAATAATTCCAGCAGCAGGAAGGGGCGGAGAAGGGTGAAAAATCGGGATTGTGTCTTAACTGAAATACACTTAAATGTGACTGACTTGGGTTTGGGATACACCACCAAAGAGGAGCTGATTTTCCGGTACTGTAGTGGTACGTGTGAGTCCGCTGTAACCATATATGACCAAATTTTGAACAATTTGACCCAAAATAGAAGATTGGTCAGTGACAACATCAGACCACAGCCTTGCTGCAGACCGATTGCGTACGACGATGACCTTTCGTTTTTGGACGATGACCTATCAACGTACCACGTACTGCAAAAACATTCCGCTAAAAAATGTGGCTGCATCTGACGTCCTTTTGTGGGTGGACATGGCGAGGGTCTGGCATTCCTGATACAATGGCAAAGAAGGGACCAGGGCTCCCAAGGAGATGGAACGATGGGTTAGAGCAGAGATTCCCAAACCGGGGCGTTGTGACACCCCGGTCAGGGAAACCGTATCTCTGCTCTCGTGAGGGGCGGAGCGATGGCAGTGACGTGATTGCCACAATAGTTTGCAATCACAAAACCAGAAGTGGGTCACGATAGTTATTTTTAGCTCTTCTGTGGTTTGGGAAACTCTGCAGAGGGTTAACTTGGGGAACTCTGCTGGCTCCCTGCACCCCCCGAAGGCCAACGCTACCAGGGGTAAGTAAAACAAACCCTTCTGTCCCTGTCAGCGGTGCAGTTGTGGCAGTCGCATAGATGCTTTCGCCCCTCCCCTGCAAGCACTTACAGCGGTTCCCAAACTCCCAGAGAATTTGGGGACTGCTGGGTTAGAGTGAAAGAAATGGACCAAGCCTCCAGGAGAACAGCGGTCGTGGGAGCCTGGTTGATTGAAATCCAGCACGGGATACGTGGAGAAGATACAATGATTGGGTTTTTTGTTTGTTTGTTTCTACAGGAAGGCAAATAATAAGCATTGATGCTCAGGGGCGGAGATCCAGGATGGATAGAGTCCAAGTGGTTCCCGACACCATTTGCTTTGAGTTGATCCTCCATTGGCTGTACTTGGCTAGACAGGTGCTTAACAACACAACCTCTGTTTGAGAACTTGCTTCACTCAGGCTGCAATCCTATACACATTTTCCTAGGAGTAAGCTCCATTGAACACAATGGAATTTACTTCTGAGTACACATGCATAGGATTGTGCTCTCAGTCATTTCCCCAGTTCTGGGATTTGAAGGAACAACCAGCTACTCCTGAACCTAATCACAATATATGGGCACAATTTGAGCTTCATGTTTTAGGGATGGTGAATTCAGGCTTGCCCCTGTATCCACTGATTCAGTACCCACTGTTTCAGTTATCCATGGATACCGGAATGCCTATTAAAAAGATAGGGGAACTTTATAAACAAATCTCTTCTTTTTTTACCTTGTTGCAGCAGAACCACTGATGTTCCCCTTTCTTTAAAAAGACGTCCCCAGTATCCACTGTTTCAGGTATCCATAGCGGGGTCTGTACATGCCTGTAGTGGCAATTTGAGGGTTTCATGATTTTTGGCCAGCCCGGCCATAATATTCTAAAACATAGTAAGGAAAGAAACTACGGCAAAGGGGTGGTGAAGTCAGAGATAACTCTTAGACCCAAATGCAGGTATTATCAATAATACGTCCTGGCGTAATCACTATTCTCCCTTCCCACTGCTCCCTACGTCTTTGCCACTTACTTTTTCCACCAAGGTGATGGCTCTGTTCCAGCCTACCCAAGATAGATGAATACAACCCTGTATAGGGTTCTCTACCCTGTATAGATGAAACACCATTTGTCTACCCTGTATAGATGAAACAAATGCAATGCCTATATGAGGCACACCTTCCCTACCTGGAACAGGTGACAATCCTAAGGGCAGAGCAGGCAGAAGCATGGAAGGAGGTTGAGGAGAAGGCAATCCCAATCGCATAAGGCAAGGATCACAGATTTGAAAGCGGGAATGAGGCATATTTGGGGAGCAGGGCATGAGAAGGCCTCGTCACCATTGAGGCGTGGTTGTTTAAAGCAGTATACTTCAAAATTCTTACTCTCGGGTAACCCTTCCACATCAGTTTGTCGGCCAAGGGAGCCTTGCTTGTTGCATGTCTGTGTGCTGGCCTCTCTGACTGAGAATGGTCCAAATGCACATTACGGTGTCTCTTGTGCCGGCCAAACTTTGCTGGCCTAACTGTGCGGGCCTAACTCCAAGTTAGGATTACCCTCTTCATGTGTGGCTATCAAGAGTATCTAATTTAAACCACTCCTTCCCATGCTGCCAGGATAACATGAGAGCTGTTCCTTCCGGCACCCCCCAGGGTAACATGAGAAGCCCCAGAGCATGCAAGAGCGGGCCCTGCTACAGCCCCACCCCATGCCATTGTCAATCTTCAAAAACCAGCCGAGGAAGTGGAAGTACCTTCCACATGGTCTGCGGCTTCTCCTGTTACTCAGTGGCACACAGCGTAGTGGACCGCTTGAAGACCCCATAGTCCCAGAGTAACTTGAGACCAGGTCTAAGATGTAAGCGGAAATATTTTTAGTATATGAGTCAGGGTGCAGTCCTAACCTGGAATTAGGCTTGCACAGTTAGGCCAGCAAAGTTTGGCCTGCACCAGGGCCACCGTAAAGCGCATTTTGACCACTCTCCGAGTCAGGGAGGATGGCTCACGTCTGTGTGCTGGCCTCTCTGACTCCGAGATTCATTATGGTGTCCCTTGTGGCAGCCAAACTTTGCCTGCCTAACTTCAGGTTAGGATTGTGCCTTCAGAAATATTTTTTAGTTAGCAGAAGTTCTGCATGGCCGTAAAAACAAATCCCAACAAAACTGTTATAAAGAGAGGGGTTAGTTCTGGTAATTCTGTCCCATGTTTTTTCCTCTAAGACTGTCATCTGTTAAAGTCCAGTTATTTCTTGTTCTCTGAGAAGACAAGTTGTGTTTTTAATCACTTATTTCTGCCTCGGCTAAAATGTGGATCTTTTCAAGGGAGGGAGTTGTGTTTGTTTTTTGGTTTACAAAAGGACTTAATTACTTAACTACATTTCGATATGGGGTCGTCATGAGTAAACAGAGACTACTTGATGCAATGCATCCAGTCAGAGACAAATCTAGAGAAAATATTTATTGAGATTTAAGTTATTACGATGATTATTTATTACAGTTCAGTCATGAGTTTCCTTTCCTTTATTTATTAAAGCTTCTTTCTTCAAAACAGGTGCCAAAGTTACAATGAGACAGTGATGCTGGGAACAAAGGTTCATGGTGGTTGTTTAAGTATTTAGAACCAATAATATAAAAGCAAACATTTAGCAAAAAGAAAAAAAAATCACTTACTTTACCTTTTGAATGCAAAGAACCTCAAAACTATTTGACCTGTTCTGTAGTACTTCTAAAGATCTTCCCACTTGCCCCATATGGTGATGTCATCCCCCATTTCCAAGTCAGTGTGACCCACCCACCAATGAGCGGCTAAGGTCTTTAGAGCAATGGTTCTCAAACTTTTTAGACCAGAACCCACTTTTTAGAAAGGCACTCATGTTGGGACCCACCGGAAGTGATGTCATTAACCTGGAAGTGATGTCATAGCCGGAAGTGCCATCATCAAGCAGAAAGTCCTATCAGTGTGACGTAATCAAATGACACTCCTAGAACGCAAACTGGCATTCGCAGAGGAGCAAAGCACATGCTAAACAGTTGCCACACTAAAATTGATAACAGTTCAGAGTGCTTTCTTTGGCGGGTTGGCTCCAATCACGGCACCTGGAGCTATTTTCTTCTTTGGATGGAATGCAAACATTTTCCTTTTATTTGTACTTGGTACAATTGAAACAGCTTCACTGGCTGTTCGCTTTAAAAACTAATATTTATATTATCCTGATGAAGGGTATAATAGGGCTGGAAAAATGGAATGCATTTCTCCAAAGAGGCTTTGATTCCCTTCTCATTTTGATTGTGTCTGCAAATACCTTTCATAGGCCTCGGAGTATTGCTGCTACTTGGTTTTTACTAAAATTAATTTTGATTTTAGCTATTTTTGACCTTGGCTCTTTGGTGCACTCTGTAGGAATTGAAGGTGCCTTCCATGGAGTCAGAGCATTGGTACCCTTTGCCCAGTGCTTCTGAAGTGGCTCCCCAAGCTCATAGGCAAAGCTCCTGCATTGCCCTGTTACCTGGCCTTGTTTACCTGGAGATGCCAGGATTGAACATGGGACTTCTTCCTGCATGCAAATCCTGTGTGCTCTGGGTCCTCCTCCTGAAAGTCAACCATATAATCCTGACAAAGGTTATTCTCCCACTGCCTCTTCCACTTTTACTGCTGTCTTTTGCAATATGCTCACACACCAGCTGCTTAGGCACTTTCACACCAAACTGGGACAAAGCACATGTGGAGATGTTCATCTCTTGCCAGCAGGATGCTGGTGCACCTGTTGCCACCTGGTATCCTGCACCCCAGGGGCATAACTAAAGAAGTGCAGGGGGGGTGCAATTGCACCAGGAAACAAGCTATAGGGGGCAACAAGCTGAGCATGATACTAGTGGCCAAAATGGTGAAAACTTCGGTATGTATGAATAATACCATCATGTTATATACCATTTGATGTGGCATTTAAAGCAGAATGCAGTGAAACAAATTGGAGTGTAATATTTTCATTCTATCAACATTTATGGCCGAAAATCACAAGAAAATGAAAATACAAATATGTTGTCACTTCCTGTTGTGACATCACTTCCAGGGCATCATTTTGCCCTCTGCACCGGGCTGCACTTTCATTAGCTACACCAGTGCTGCACACATATTAATTTTGCCAGCAATGGTTGACTAAGAAGTGCATATATGCAGAGGCATCACCAGGGTTTGCGGCACCCCCATGATGGATCTGGACCAGACCATACAGAATAAATTTCAATATCATACACACAGCCTAAATGCAGTGGCATCACTAGGGTTGACGTAGCCCCCATTAACTTTATTTTAATACAGAACAGTACAGGTGCACTCCACACATCAGCAACCAACAAAAAAACTAATGGCCAACTTGATCACGCTCCCGCCATTGAATAAGAGTTCTAGAATTAGTGCTGATACATGGAAATGAGAGCTGACTCAGGGTGCAATCCTAACCAACTTTCCAGCACCAGGGTAAGGGCAATGCAGCTCTGAGGTAAAGGAACAATCATTCCCTTACCTTGAGGAGGCCTCTATGACTACTACTCCACTGCAGAATACAGCACATGCCCCATTGGATCAGTTATGTTAGTGCTCGAAGGTTGATTAGGATTGTGCTCTCATACTAACATGACTCATACTAACTCCCTCCTGTGTCATATTAACGCCTCATTGGCTCTTGGAACAATCCATCTCATTGGTCAGTTTTGAGTTAAGGACATCACTTTTTGTTACATAAGGCAGTTGTGTTTTCTATTTCTAGTTATTTGGTTATAACGTTTGATAGAACATAGATATTTCAATGTGGTTTCTTTCATTAAATTATTTAAGTACTCATGGAATGATATATAACCTAATGGTGTTATTTGAAAATACCAAGATTTTCACAGTTTTGGCCACTAGTGGTGTCACCTCCCCTTTGAGTGCATCACCTACCCAGTGACCCACTGCAAATTATATGAACTGTGTGTACATCCATGCTTCTCTTCTCAGCTCTGATCATACAGATGAAACCTGCTAAAGAAAACACTCCAAGTCCTGGAGTCTTAAATAGTGCTAAAATAGCAATGGAACTTTGGGACTCTTCCACACTAAGAAGCCCATATGGATTATGGCCCCAATTGATTCATGGAAATCAACTGGGCAGAAATTCATAGGAGTGCTTCTTATTGCTGATAGAACATCCATTTATTCACAGTTGCATCACCATAGAGAAAACAATCTCTAAAAGTGACTGATTGATTATTGTCCCCAGTTATTCCATGACATTGCGGGGGGGGGGGGCTAAGCTGAAAAAAAATCTCTGGATTTCTTACTTTTGCCAAGAACTATAACAGTAGAGAAGTAAATCTCCTAGTTAAGAACCAAGTTTACCTACGGTTAAGCCGTAGCAAACCAATATGCTAACATACAACCCTTTTTTTCAAGTCAAAGAGGCATTTGTACTATTTAACTGTTCATTCCCATTCAGGGAAATTAAACTCCACTTAGATGTGCTACAGAACTGGGACCACAATTAATTGTATGGCAGGAAGGGGGGATGAAACACATGTAATATCAATATTTGATGTGCAATTTCTATTCTTAATTACCCTCTTGCTTACTTTATACCACTTATCTGTTATAATCAGAAATGGTTGCAATCCAGGGAAGGCTTAGCATGTTAAATCACAGTGAATTAATTAATAATATTCAAATTCAGTTGATTTCAGGGGGATGTAGAACTAGTTTAAACACGATATGGGGCATGTTAGGGGGAAAAACCTTACATATGAAGTTTCCCCATGTTATGAATAATATGGATCATTGGTACCTTTGCATGCCACATTAGCACACCAGACATCCATGTACATTTTGCTGAAACAATGCATAATCCAACCATTGCGTTCTTCAATATGCAAGGGTTGCAGTAGGATAACATACACAAAAGCATGCAGTTATTATTTTGTGCATCCAGGACATTCTGAAGAGTCTAATGGTGTTGTAACTTTTCATTTCTTACCAGTTCTTTGTTGTGGATCAAATTTTCGGGGTTTACTGTAAAATTCCCATTGTTTATTAACAGGAGGGAGGTACACATTTTCTTAATCAATGGAATTTCATGTAGCTGGACTGTGCTCAAAGAATAAGACTGATACTGAAAAGACCAACAATGGTCAGGACAGACAGTATAAAATATTTCTGTCCAGGTCACACCAAAAGAGTTTATAGTACCTTTATTTTGCACACACATGAACCCATAGCAATATCGAGACCCACACACACCTGCACAGATACCAACAGCAGATTGCATGAAAATTGAGGGACTGAACACATCCCAAGTCTTGTTTGTGGCAAGTCAGTATTGTGATGTTGCCGATAGAGATACATCAGTAGAAAACCCAGAATCACCTGATGTTTTGTCCTCTGAACACTTCCCTAGGGAGCTTAAATGACTTTTTCTCCTTAGCGTACATGGCAGGTTGCAGGCCAGAATGATCTGGGGCATTAGAGTGTGCTTTGAACTTCTTGTGTGTTACATTAATGATCCCTTAGGAAACACTGTGTTAGAACGTTGGTTCCCACTCTTATGTTCCACTGTACTCTAGTGTAGTGTTTCTCAACCAGTGGTACTCGTACCACTGGTGGTACTTGAGGTTGTGTCTGGTGCTATGTGCAGGACCCCCACTGCCTGGCAGCAAGACCAGCAATGCAACGTGACAAAGCAACAGCAGAAGGCCCCGGCTTGGTGGGCAGAACTCCAGCATGTGTTATTCACATGCTTGCAGCTTGACAAAGCCCTGCCATCAAACCTGAGCCTCTTACCAGTGTTTTTTGCAAAACGACTGGCCTCCTAATGTGGAAGTAACTAATGATGACATCATTGTGACATCATCTGGTGACTGCTGGTGACATAATCACCAGGTACTTCCAATAGGTGGACCATGCTAAGTGAGGACAAACATTGAGAAACGCTGCTCTAGTGTGCATTATGTATCACCAAGGAGAGTCTGACCACATAAAGTGTGATCCCTGAGTAATACTGTAATCCCTGAGTAATAAAGTCAGGTTACAGCACCTTAACTGGAGTAAATTTGGCATCTGCTGTGGGCCTTCATTACAGTGGTTGTCCTCAGTCTTTTTTTCCAGATTATGTTTCAATCTGCAAGGACAGCCTACGGCTACCATTCAAAAACTTCCCAAAAAAGGTAAAGTTTGTGATTTTTTTTGAATTTCTTTTAAAGGAGAACACATTTCTCTAAGGATTTTTACTTCACCTACAATTTACGTCTCAAGCATATGTGTTAATAAACCAAAGTTCTCTACAGACTTTATTTTTGTACAATATGCATTTTATAAACTTTTTATGAAATAAAGCTCATTTCTATTGTTACCTGCACATTCGTGTGAATTCTTCCATAATATCTTTGAGCTATTAGTCATCTCTCCCTGTTTCAAAACACAAAAGTGAGTAGAGTATTATTGGAAATCACATGTTACTGTAGCATAGACCAGTGGTTCTCAAACTTTTATCATCAAGACCCACTTTTTTAGAATGTCAATCTGTTGGGTCACACCAGAAATTATGTCATTAACCTGGAAGTGATGTCATGGCCAGAAGTGACATCATCAAGGAGGAAAATGTTTAACACCCCCATATGACAAAATCAAAGTAAGTAAATTCAGGCCGTGCAGCTTCCTTGGCTCTGCCCCTACTATACAGCAGGCACAGTTCTGAGGAAACCAATGGGCAGGCTAAAGCCTCCCCTGGGGTAAGGGTGGGAACATGATTCACCGGTCTCGCTAATCCAGTGCAGTTTAGCTGTGCGCTCTAAGTAAGTAGAACTGGGATTGATCTATAGCAGGGCCGGCTTTAAACCAATGTAATCACATCAGGCCCTGTGCTTTGGGGGGCTCCACACCAGTGCGGTGAGCATATTGCTTGCTGCTGCAGTCAGGATCTCTTAGGATTGTATGTAGGTCATGAGGCAAGCACAGCAGCTTTCCCTTGGGCCCTCTCAGCTGCCCCAGCTTCTGAAGTGCCCCAAATGGTCCTCCTGGAAGCAATTGGCAGTGACGTCATCCTGTCACCACCAACTATTTTCAGGTGCCGCATTTTGTGTGTGGCACCACAAGTGCTCTTCTTGGTGAGTGGGGGGCCCTGTGGAGAGTGGGGGGGCACCCCACAGGAATGCCCCACATTGGGCCCCGCCACTCCTAGAGCTGGCCCTGACCTACAGGATTGGGCTATTCTGCTATAATAATTTGCGGCCGGCATTCTATCCTCTTTCCCGGCTGGCAGAATGGCCTGCTCAACATCAGTTGCCAGAGACTCCAGATGTGCCAGAGCGCACGCCACGGCCTGTGCCCAGCATTCTTCCAGAGCCATTTATGTAAGAAGATGAAATACAGAAACCCACTCCTCCACTCCCTGTTCTTGGGTACGTCGAGCGTGCATGTTGTAGGTCACTCCTCCCACACTTTTTCACCAAGGTGGTTTATAAGAATTAAAACAACAACACGCATTAACAACTCAATAGAACATCATAAAAACTCCAATACAAACAAATAACAAATCATGGAGAAACGTCTCTGTGTGTATAGCTGCCATTGGATGTTCAGGGGTGGCCCCAGGAGCGGTAGGGTTCAATGTGGGGCATTCCCAGTGGTGTCATCTAAATGATTTAAGAACAGGTACTCACTTTTGATTGGCACGTGTCGGGACCCGCCCACCGGAAGTGACGTCATAAGCCAGAAGTGATGTCGTGGCAGGAAGTGACATGAAAAAAGCCCTTTTTGAGGCCTCAGATGATTTTAAACTTACCCAACCGTTGCAACAGTATTCCACAGCACCCCCAGAACATGTTAAGGAGGCCTGGCATCATGTTAAAACCCCAGAGCAACTCATTTTTCAGTGGCAAGGAAAGGAAAGGCTCCGCTTGCTGCCTGCCTGCCTGCCTGGCTCTGAGAACATGCAGGCAACTCAAACATGCAGGAAATTGAAACGTTGCAGAGGGCGGAGTCGACAAGTGGGAAGGCGAATGGGCGGGGCCAGCTATAATCCTAGAAACCGGTACTCGCGTACCCCCTGCATGACATCACTGGGCATTCCTGTGGGCCACCACCCTCTCCACAGGGCTCTCACTCACCATACTGACATGGTGAGAGAGAGCGCTTGTGGTGCCACTCATGAAGTACAGCACCTGGAAATAGTTGCTGGTACCATGACGACATCACCGCCAGCTGCTTCCTGGAGGCCCATTTTGAGCTGTTTGGAGGCAGGACCAGGTGGGACGGCCCAATGAGCAGCCACTCCACTTACCCCACCAGCTTGCAGCCGAGAGAGATCCTGTCTGCAGCAGCAGGTGATCTGCTCGCCCATCCCAGCGCACACACCCCCGAAAGCTCAAGGCCCAATGTGACGACATTGGACACATTGGCTTAAAGCTGGTTCTGTGGATAATGTCTGCAAAGGGGTTAGGAACATAAGAACATAAGAAGAGCCCTGCTGGATCAGGCCAAAGGCCCATCTAGTCCAGCTTCCTGTATCTCACAGCGGCCCACCAGGTGCCCCAGGGAGGCATGAGACAACAAGATGCTTGGATCCTGTTGCCACTCCCTTGCACCTGGTACTCTGAAGTAGTTTACTACTAATGTAAGGGGGTTGCACAATCCATCATTGCCTATAGCCCACGATGGACTTTTCTTCCAGAAATCCGTCCAACCCCCTCTTAAAGGCATCTAGACCAGATGCCATCACCACCTCCTGAGGCAGTTTCATATATTAACTACCCACTGGGTAAAAAAGTATTTCCTTTTATCTGTTTTAACTCTCCCAACCCTCAGTTTTAGTGGATGCCCCCTGGTTCTGGTGTTTTGAGAGAGGGAAAAGAACATCCCTCTATCGACTCTATCCCTTACATGCATAATTTTGTATGTCTCAATCATGTCCCCCCTCAGGCACCTTTTTTCTAGGAAGCATGAGGATCCCTGAATTAGCACAGACTAATTCAAACCTAGTGGAGGACAGAGAGGCCTTGCGTGCTGTGGTCCATGGGGTTGCGAAGAGTCGGACATGACTTAGCGACTGAACAACAACAATTCAAACCTATATAAGACTGCTGGGCTCTTAACACACATGATCTATGCATTTGCTCTGGTTTTCATTTGGCAAGTAGCAGAGAGACAGAGAGGGGAGAGGTCTCCGATTCAGTGCTGCCTGTCACAGTGCGAGAGCTACCTTATATAAATTCCCCAATATTCAGAGAAGGCTGGCATTTGAAATAGAAATGCTTTCCAGAGAGGCCTGACATCTGGGATGTTAGCCATGTGAATAAGGGAGCGTTCTTAAGGGGTGGTGAAATAGGGTCATGCTAGCAGCTTGGCAGGGAGGGAGACCACTGACAGCTTTCAAATCAACAAACGAGAACACCCCAGTGCAAAGTGCTGGGGGTTGGAGAACAATGTTGAAGCCCTTGGATTCTATCATTATGAAATCATTGGCCTTCATCATCAGACACTACCTTGCTCTGTCCTTCAAAAGCTGAGGGAGGGATTAGGTCAATGCCGAACACATCTACGTTTGGCCTTAGCTGGGACTGACCCTTTGTTACATAAAAAGGCTCTGATGAAAGATGGAAACTCAAGCTATTTGGCTGCTTTTTCCTCCTGTCCTATCCTACTGGTCTGGAGCCAGATGTTAATTTTTGCAGGAAGCCGATGGCAGTACAAAATAAACATTGTTAGCACAGGGTGTGCTCCCAGCCCAGTGTCGTCTAGTGTCGTTAAGTAGGTTTTGCAGGTTTTTGTAATAAGCCTGCAGAACTTGTTTGATCAGACAGTGAACCAAAGGAATGGCCATGTCCACTGCAAGCAATGATGCCTGCATCATAACTCCTTTGACAAATGATTGCCTGTCTCCAGCCTCCAGTTTTCCATCCCAAGGACGTTTTTTACTTGGTAATGTGCACACTCATTTATAGCATCAATAGGGCGAAATGAGTGGGATATCATCCATGCGCTGACTTCCCGAACTCCTGACCCGTCATAAATGTGCTTATGGCACGTTTGTAACATTCCTCAGCCAGCACAGGTTTCTTGTGTCGGCTTCAAAATTGCGTGCTCAGTAACCAATGACAGCTATTAATGCATTAAAGATGTTTTATCCAATTAAACTTATGATTTTAAATCAATTGGTTAATTAATGGATTTCATTAAATACATTGGCATATGACTAAAAGCTTAGTGTAAGGGCGCCATCCTAAATTGAGTTAGGCCAGCATAAGCTAAGCCAGCAAAGTTTGGCCAGCACAAGGGACACAGTAGAGTATGTTTGGACCACTCTCGGAGTCAGAGAGGCAAGCACACAGACGTGAGCCATCCTCCCTGACTCCGAGAGTAGTCCTAACACGCTTTATGGTGGCCTTTGTGCTGGTGAAACTTTGCTGGCTTAGCTTATGCTGGCCTAACTCCAGTTTAGGATTGTGCCATATTTAGGTATGCAAGAAAGTGTAAGAACGTATGTTCTGCCAGAAACTCCTGCTGGGCCTCCCTGAGGGCCCTGATGCCCACACTAGGCTGACTGGTTTCCCCTTTAAGCAGCCCTGGTGCAGTAATGGAGGAAACACAACCGGGCCTTACCTCTTTAAGCACAGCAGCCACGCCACTCAACGTCAGTCCCGAGCCAGAAAGTCCAAAATTCAGTTAGTCCGTGATCCAAGTTCCACAGTCCATAGGCCAGTCCAATGATCAGTACGCCAGGTCAGTCCAGGTCCAAGTTGTGCCAAGCCAAATCGGAATCCAAGCTCCTAGTCAGTAGTCCATGCACATGAGTCATATACAGGTTTGCCAGTCCATGCTCTCCACTTACACCAAACTTTGCTCCTACCACACCAGTATGCTGCTCCAGCCTCTACATTTATACATCTGCAGGCCTATCAGAGACTGTTGCTGGGCAGGCTATAGCTAATCAGCCACACCCATCTGCACCTGTGCTTCAGTCACTCAGTGTGCAGTTAGTTAGCACCTGCTGAGTGACTCAGCACTTCTGCCTCTAACCAGCCCTCATTAGCCTGCCTAGGCTACAGCTGTGCTCCTGAGGTCAGCAGGAGTTCTGGGATTAACCCTGTGTGCTCTGGAATCAGCAGGGAGGGCACTGCTGACACCACAAGCTATGTCCATTACAACATGCGATTTAATTAACAGTTGCTACTATCTGTAGTTTTTTCTTCTTTTTCATATTCCCTACTGAACAAAAAAACCCACCAGAATTGAAAAAAGTATTTTAAAAAATCCTGTAACCGTTCACCAATTAATCAGCTAACACGTTCAATATACAGTATATTACAAATCATAACCACCTGTATTTATGTTCTTCCAAATGATACTCAAAGCATGTATTATTGTTTTCGGTAATTGCATGCCTTCCATAGACTTTGTAACACGGGGTCCTAAAACATACTTTAAAATGACACCAAATAATACTTTAAAGTGACACTTAAAAGAATGTATAGTAACACCTGTCTTAAAAGTAAAAGTACATCCATCACCCCCTACCTCAGTATCCCTTGGGTTCAGCCGTGTTTATTCAACTCTTCCAATTGCTGGAGCTTAACTAAAACACCACTAATGTATCGTTTTATGGCCAAGGGCATTCCCTGGTGCTCATTCAATCCAGTGTTTTATTGCCAGCTCCTTTTAAACTGTCAAGTGTCGTTCCTGAGGAAATGAGGAGCTGACTTATTTACTTGTAATTCCCTGGTCCTTATGTGGTCCCCTTGGCTTCCCACCCCCCACCCCTTCTGCATTTGTAATTTTATTGTTACTTTTGTAACATTTGACATTTTGTGAATTCCAGAGTGCAAACTGCAGACACTGGAAAACCAGCATGATGCAGCGGTTAGTGATAGACCAGAACTGGAAAGACTGGTGTTTCATAGAATCACAGAGATGGAAGGGATCTACAGTCCAAGGTCATCTAGTCCAACACCCTGCAGGAAATCCTAGAGCACCTCCAGGTGCCTGTTGAGCCTCTGCTTGAAGAAGGGAGAATCTACCACCTCCCTCGGTAATCTGTTTCACTGTTGAACTGCCCTTATCAAGGAATTCTTCCTGATGTCCAAAAGGAATCTCCTCTTTTGCAGTTAGTACCTATTGAACCTAGTTTGAAAACCCCAACCATGTCCTGAAGATTCTTGGGATGACCCTGAGAGCTCAATCCTAATCTGGATTTAGGCTGGCACAGTTAGGCCAGCAACGTTTGGCCAGCACCAGGGCCACCGATATGCGCATTTGGACCACTCTTGGAGTCAGGGAGGATGGCGCACATCTGTGTGCTGGCTTCTCTGACTCCGAGAGTGGTCCAAACATACTTTACTGTGTCCCTTGTGCTGGTCAAACTTTGCAGGCCTAACTGTGCCAGCCGAACTCCAGGTTAGGATTGCACCCTAAATCAATCACTGTTGTTCAGCCTAACCTACCTCACAGGATTGTTGTGATGATAAAGGGTGCTGGGATGAGAGCTGTCCTGAGCTTGTTTGAGGAAGGAAAAGTGGAAGTGCTTTCCCGATACCTCCAGGGGGCTTTCTGAGGCCCAGAGTGGCCACATGCTAAGTAGCATGCATAACAGTATTTCATGGGAGTGGAGCGGATGGTTTGAAAAGTGCCCTTCACGTAACTGCATATTTGAGTCATTCCACTTGTTTAAAAGATACAAACAACTCCATTGAACTTAATGTCAAATATGAAATGAAAACACTAACTGAGAAGCAGCTCCACAAAGAGTCAAGCTCTTGAACTAGAAATAGCTGATTTTTTTTTAAATGGTTCATTCCTGTTAAATCTCAGCCATCTCAGTGCTGAATGTGGCTATGATTTCATGACTGCTCAGTTGGTCCTGTTCCCTGACTAAACCTGATCATAATGAAGGGCTCAGTAAAGAGGAGTGACATCAGCGGCCCAGTGCAGTAGTTATTCAAACCAATGCCTCCGACCCCTTATGCAACTCCCTAATTTTAGACTCTGACGGTTCATTGGACAATAGCATGCCTTAGAACAAGCCACAAGGAGCTGACCAGTTTCGGTTTACAAGTTTCAATGTTACTTTATTTTCCAAATGCTTCATTTATATAAAGTAGGAGGCATATTTTTTCCTATTGAAGAGAAATGCCTTATAACTCATCCATAGCACTTTCCTATTGCTAGGGGGGTGCATTTTTGGTGATATTTCTTCCAAAATTTCTTGATTAAAATAGCAAATTGCGGTGTTTTTATTCAGATATTTTAACCACCAATGCCCAAAAAGGCAGTTTTCAACAACAACAACAACAACAACAACAATCCCTATACATGGGAGAGGAGCAGATTGCCAACTCTTGCATCTGGATAGCTTTTCTAGTGGAAGTGAAAGAGAGAGAAAGCGAGATCCAATGATTGCAGATATTTTGGGTTTGGAATGGAGAGGGAGGAAATGCAGGTCTGTTGATCAGTTTTGGGCCTTCTAAATCTCACTTTGTTCCACCCGTCCAATCCAAATAGCCATGACCTACTTCATAAGGTTGCTGTGGCAATAACATCTGTGAAGCACTTGGCAAATGAGAAGGGCTGTATAATTAAAAACAACAACAACACTGTGCAAGGAGAAACCTGCAAACATGTGTTGAAGGCTTGAGCCTTAATTAGGTCTGCATGACGTTACTCACCAGGGAGCTCAATACACACATCTCGAGTATTTTCTTTTTCATTACCTATTACAGCAACCCACCAGGACCAAAATTAAAAGAACAATGTTTAAAAGTCTGGCTACTGCCTGTCATTAAAATGTCCCCACCCCCTGATCAATCATATAAGGCAGTGGTATTCAAACTTTTTAGACTGGGACCCACTTTTTAGAAAGGCAGTTGTGTTGGGACCCACCAGAAGTGACGTTGTGGCAGGAAGTGACATCATCAAGCAGGAAGTGCTATCATTGTAACGTAATAAAATGACACTCCTGAAAGGCAAATTGGCATTCTTGGACTGCAGCAATTGTACAACCATGAAACATCCCTGACAGAAAGCAGGATTAGGACAAAACATTATGTAAAAGCACTAAACTAACAAAAGGAACATAGCAAGAGTAAGGTTCTGCAGCTTCCAAGACAGCTGCTCACAGCTCTCCGCAACTTACCTGACATCATGTCACGACCCCCCAAGTGAGTCCTTACTCACAGTTTGAATAACACTGAAATAACACATTAGTTGATGGGAGCCAACATTCAGCTGACTAAGGTTGCAGCCCTTAGAATATCATGTCATAGATAATAAGTGAAGCACAAAACACTGGCCCAATCATTCTTTCACATTATGAGAATCTGAAGAAAAAGATTGCAACCCAAGATTGTTAAATGCAATGAAATTCTACAAAAACCAAAATGAACTTAAGCATCTGTAACCAGTGGTGTAGCTAGCGAGGGGACAGGTGTGTGTGTGTGTGTGTGTGTGTGTGTGTGTGTGTGTGTGTGTGAGAGAGAGAGAGAGAGAGAGAGAGAGAGAGAGAGAGAGACCACTAGTGAACAAAATTGTGGTTTTAAGGAATAATACCATCATGTTAAAAAACAGTCAATGCGCAATTTCATGCAGAAATTAATGAAAGAAATTATCGGCGTTCTATCAAACATTATAGCCAAATAAATGGAAAAAAACCCACAACTGATAGTTCAATCAAAACTGGCCACTCAGTCAGCACAAGTCCCTTGTGCCAGCCGACAAGTGTAGCAAATGCACTGTAAAGTGCATTTGCGTCACATCCGGAGACAGGGAGGCCAGCGCATGGAGTTATTCATAATAAGCAGAGAAATCAAAACTGTGCGCACAACATGGGTTTCTTTTTCACGTCTACAGTTTTAACCTGGCAAAGGAAACACAAAGATGATTACTAGCAATAGGTAGGGTTAGGGTTTTGTTGTTGTTGTTGTTGAAAACCCCTTTTTGGGCGTTAACAACCGCTTTTTGTCGGTTAAAATATCTGAATCAAAACACAAAACACCACATTTTGGTATTTAAGGTATTTTCCAGAAATTAAAATAGACTACTTTTTCAATTAGAAACAACACTGGCTGCATCTGCTGACACTGTATCACCTGTCTCATCTACCTAGTACGCTTTGAAAGCATTTAAAATTAAGAAAAATGAGAACTTGGGTTGAGAATGTAGAATAAAAACACATAACACTGCAATTTGCTATTTTAATCAAGAAATTTCGGAAAAAATATCACACACACACACACCAACTCATGTGATCAACAGCCACACCTCTGAGATATGCTCACTCCTTGGTCCTGGCCTCCCTCTCCAGATCACACCTCCCAATTTAGAATACTGCAGGTGGAAAATGACCAGCCAGCCTATAATCCTGTCGCATCCCTGGCCTGTGTACCGTCAGGGGACCAGGGAGCAGACTGCCCCCCCCCACTGACCTATTATGCTCTGGCGTATCACGAGACATTCCTGCCCTTCTAAAAGCTGTCTAGAACCTTTGAAAGGCTTTTATATAATACTTCCGGTTTTTGTCAGAAAACCGGAAGTAATGGTTAACAGCCTCTGGAAGCTTCCAGCAACTTCCGGAAGGCCAGGGACACTGTGTGCATTCCTGCTGCCCTGAGGCTAATGGCAGGACTGTCACTGCTATCAAGTTCAAGGCAACTTCCTAGGGCTGCTGGCTCGGATCTGCCTAGACTTTCATTTCCCCTCACTAATCCCAGTTCTCACTAATTCTAGATGTGTTTACCTCACAAATTCCAGGACTGAACCTTGGTACGACAAACAAGTTCGAGAGTCACCCCTACCTCACACATGTAAATGTTGTTGGTTAAAAAATGGGTAAGGAGAAGCAAACACCCAAACATGAGGCTGTAGAGACAGTTTCTGGTCTTCAGTTTTTCTTTTTATCAGCCTTCCTTTCTATAAGCTGATGATTCCATATATTTGTCATATACAAATTTTAATTACATCAACTCTACCGTAAAGCTCCAAGGGTTAAGCACAGGGTTGGTGTGGAGCTACCGAAATGGAGCCTACCATTGCAGATGTCACTTTTGGCTCTTCTGTGGGTCTTCTGAGCTTCATCTCTTCTCCTGCCCACCTGTGCCATCGTCTTTCTTGACTCACTTCCATCTACTTCTCTTCCTTTCACCACAGTATTTCGCTGGTATTTGAAATTTCTTTTTCTTTTTCCTCTAGCAATTCAAGATTGTTTAAGTATCCCTCATCATAACGGCCGCCTGGAAATGACTATCATATCTCTCTCTCTCTCTCTCTCTCTCACACACACACACACACACCCCAAAACAAAATGCCAAATTCCAAACCTCACTGTAGCTATGCTGAATGCAGCCAAGACTGGTCCAAGTCGTCCTGATGCCTCAGGCAAGTGTCCCCCTTACCCGCTGTCCCCCTTACCCGCTGATGCCTCAGCTCCTCCCACTCTCTGAATTGGAAAAAGAAGAGGGAGACAAAGCGATAGAGGAAGTGATCTCACCAGCCCCCAATCTTCCAGTCCAGGGAGTGGGAACAGGAGCAGCACTGGGAGGCAAATGGGCAGATGGAGTTTCCACCCTGCCAATATGCTTTGTCAGTCAGTTGGCCTCATGAATGGGCCAGCTGTGAATGCAGCCATAAGAGTTCTCCCCCAATTTCATTGATCAGTCTCCAAACTGGAGACTGCTGCTGCAGGAAAAATAATCCCTGGCATGAATGACGCTTTGCGTTCCGCTGGGGACAGTGCAAAAGACCCCTGCCACAGCTCCCAGTGGCCTTCGCAGCCAGCTGCACATGCACAGAACGCCAGGCGCGTGGTTTGCTGGGGCGGCAGAACACCACGTTCTGGCCACAAACACCACGGGGCTATACTGGGGTCTTTCACACCTTCCCTGGCAGAACGCGAGCCTCTGCTCAAGCCAGGGAAGGAAAAGGGAGGTGTCGGATCCAGCCCATGGGCTGGAGTTTGGTGCCCCCGTTCTAGATCTTTTTCAAGTGGTAGATCCTTTCAGACATTCTCCTTCAGTGAATGTGCAGAGGAAGAAGTGGGATGGTGGCCCTAGCCCTGATGTCACGGTGGCTATCACAGCCAGTGCTTGCCCTAGAGTGTCTCTCTCAGCACAGCCAATGGACCTCCCAGCCGAGCTCTGCCCAACACTTGGCAACCAAATGTCCTCGTCGAATGTCCATAGCGTGGTGACTTGTTGCAACACTGTGCGACTAGCAGAAGGTCCACACACAAGCGTGGACCCCGTAGAGGCAGTGGGGTAGCTAGCAAGGGTGGGGATGGGTCCCACACCGAAGAGGAGGGCCATGTGAGGCCTTGCCAAGGTGGCTGCTGCTCTGGTCTCCCTCCCTCTCTTTGAGCCTCCAAAGGAGAGGGAAGGGGAAGGCAACAAGCCACACCGACTGCCACTGCCTCTGCAACACAAAGGCACCATTTATCTAGCATATGCAGAACAAAGTAGTCTTGAGTTTAGCATATTGAAAGGAGGAAAAAGCAATAGCTTTGTGTTTCTCAAACTTTGGGTCAAGACTCACTTGGTGGGTCACAACATGTCAGGTGGGTCGCGGAAAGCTGGGAACAGCCATCTTGGAAGCTACAGATGACCTTCTCCTTGCTATAGTCCTTTTGTGAGCATTAACAATTTCCATTTTCAAGTGAGGGGTTTTTTTTATATATTTTGCTTTTAGTTCTGTGTGTTTACATATTTTATCCTAATCTTGCTTTCTGTCAGGGATTTTTCATGGTTGTGCGATTGCTGTAGTCCAAAAATGCCAGTTTGTGTTCCAGGAGTGTCCTTTTTCATTTACAATGACAGCACTTCCTGCTTAGTGATGTCACTTCTGGCAATGACATCACTTCCAGTGGGTCCCGATATGAGTGCTATTCTAAAAAGCAGATGCCAGTCTAAAAGGTTTGACAACTATTGGCTTAGAACTTAAAAATAATGACTGTGTTTTTTACACTGATCTGAGATGGATCCCTCTTTTGAGAGAAACTATTTGGATTGTGTTCTGTGATCTAAGAACATTCATGTTTTGCCATGAATCAATGAACATTTTTAAAATGCACATAGCATCATTTTCTGTAGCACGTTAACAACTAATCAACTTTCCTAGCCCGGGATTGTTTTGATAAAAATGTATTTTCCCATAAAAGTGCAGTGAGTCTAGAGTAGCTGGCAAGCCAAGTATCTGACCTACCTTTTACAATGATTGTATATTATTTTGTTTGAAACATCCATGAAATTGTTTACATATTGGACAGCAAATGCTTCAAAGGTTGCATTTCCAACTGTGAAAAAAAAAATCACTTCAAAAACATTCACGGGAAGTGCTACAATAAAGAACACATGGACATGAATATGGAAGGCAAAGTGAAAAACTGAGAGCACAATCCTAAACTGGAGTTAGGCCGGCATAAACTAAGCCAGCAAAGATTGGCCAGCACAAGGACCACCATAAAGTGTGTTTGGACAACTCTCGGAGTCAGGGAGGATGGCTCACGTCTGTGTGCTGGCATCTCTGACTCTGAGAGTGGTCCAAACATACTTTACGGTGTCCCTTGTGCTGGCTAAACTTTGCTGGCTTAGTTTATGCCAGCCTCAGTCTAGGATTGCGCTCTGACTCAGAGGATAGCAGTAGCCAAGCCTGATGAGGCTATGTCGTTCTTTTGGGTCCCTGCTCTATTGCAGACAAAGTGCAGGAGACTTTCAACACATAAGAGACAATTTGACTGTTGAAGAACATGCACGGGTTGAAAATTAATGAGTTCATAGTTCACCAGAGATGAGCCTTCCCACTGGTGTTCCGGCAGCGCACAACTTTGCACGCTGCTGTAAAACACTTTGCAGCAGCCTGCACTGGTGGAACAAGCATTCCGCCAGCATTCACAGCCCATAGGGCAGGACCGTAGCGGAGGCACTTGGCTCAGCAATAGCTCAGAATGATCATTGCCAATTGGCAGCGCCCTTCCAGAATTTTGAAAGGAGGTCCCTTACTAGTGAGCTACAGCCCCAATTCCTTTCCCAAAGCCCAAAGTTAAAATTTCTGTGGGACAACTCAGATGAGCAAGATTCAGTTTTGGAAAATGGCTCTGAACACCTTAAAAAGGGCCATTTATGACTGAGTCTTATTTGATAACACTGATTTCTAAAAGTCATTTTCTGCTAAGGAAAAACGTGTGTATACATGGAACTATCAAATGCATGGTCTAATCTTTGTAACAGATTAAGTCCTTTTGTTCATTTCCTGTCTTTTCCTAACCATAATAGTTTAAACAGTTCTCAATTTTCATCTGCTAATTTCATTATTATGCAGTTTCAAATGAGCTGGGAAGGGCGGAGAAGCACGATGATGATGTAGAGCAAGACCAGGCAAAGTCTTGTGTTGCATCTCACTACTAATCATTTCCTCCTCTGTCAAGAAGTGGCTGTCTATTTTATGACCTGCCCACCCACCTATGCACCCATCCCAAGCCCACTCAGCTTTGCTGCTTCAAGAGAATTCATAGCTCCTGTAATAGCATTGATAGTCCCAGACACTTCCTATTGTCTTTAAATAATTCCCAGAGTCCCCTTCTGCTTGTTCTCTGTATCCTGGGATGGTGGCAGAGGTTAGAAATGTCTGATTTTCCTTGCTGATCAGATATTGTCAGCTGCTGATCTGGTAAAAAAGAAAAGCAGGGAGTAGGAAACGGGACATTAATACTAACCATTAGGCACTACTCCCTTCAGCTTACTTTGTCCTGGTACAATCCTTGATTAAACCTGGACTGTTACCATCACGGACCAGAAGACTGAAGATTAATGGAAGGGCTGCTCCTGTGGTTTGGCATTGCAACCATCAGCCTGCCTTCATTCTATACAGTAGAGCAGGGGTCAGGGAACTTTTTTACCTTTTACCCCAAAATATATCTAAATACGCCGCCGTTACCCCGCCCCCCGCCAGAACAAAAGAAAAAAATTACATATTGGAACCCATTGCTTTTTATTTGATTAATTAATGAGCTTAATTAATGCTATGTAAATATGAAGTTGTAAAGGGTTTGGGAGAGTTAGGAAAGTTCTTTAAATATTTTTTAATCTTACTCTTATTGTAAATATCTAACCTGCTTAGTTAGATTTGATTTTGTCATATGGGGTGTTAAAATATTCTTGCTTGATGACATCACTTCCTTTGGGCCCCGGTGATAAAAAGTTTGAGAGCCATTGTACTGGATTAAAGAAAAACACTTTTAAGGTCAGAAAGTAAGATAAAGGGGCAGCCTCCAAAGACTTATTTCAGAATTTAAAAGATTTGTTTGCAACTCTGGATCAAACCAAAAACATGATAGCAGTAGCCATTTTTTTTATGTAGATATCAGTTTCATGCACTTGTCAAACAGGGAATACCTCATTTTTACATCACAAGGAGTGTGCATGTAGGTAAGGAAATTCAGCTTGCCTCATACAAACATCTCTTAATGTAAAAAATTAGATCCTCTCCACTTTAAATATTAACGGGATGAATGGGAGCAAAACAAATACATCCGTTGCCCGATTAGTTTGACCCCCCCTCCCCTCCCCACTTCACAGAAACATAGCTGTGGAGAAGGCAAGGGCCATTCCTAATGTGGGCTAATACAAAGGGGGCTATGCAATTTAGCAGCACAGTATCTGCTTTTCCATTCTGGAGAAGGCAAATAGTACTAACACAGAAACGCAGCAAGCGTTCCTACATTTTGTCTCCTGCAGCTCGCTTTTCCTCTCGCTTCGCCTCATGCTGTATGCTTGCCTGGCGCCTCTCTTTGGTGTCCTGCGCCCGCGCATGTGCCCCCCACACCCCATGACACGCTGAGCCCCAATCCGGATTGGAGGATCCTTGCACCGGGCTCCAGGTTGAGAGGGAGGAGGACAGTCTGGTGTCTGCTCAGACTGTTACTCTGCAGCCAGTCGCGTCTGCCCCAGCCTGCACGCTCCTTACGTTCAGTGGCCAGCCGGTGTCTGTCAACTTCTGTTTGCTCAGAAGTAAGTCAGATTGAATTCAATGTGCTTTACTCCTGGGGCAGTGTGTGCATTGGACTGCAGTTTTAATTAAGATGGTCGTGCTGCCAACCGTCCATTACCCCCAGGAATTTCATTTTTACCCCATTTGGGGTAATTTACCCCTGTTCCCAGACCACTGCAGTAGAGAAAGGAAAAAAACTGGGAAATGGACTACTGTATATTACCAAGTGATAGGGAGACTGCCATACACACACCAATATATCCCTATGGGACCTTTTGGGGATTTTAACAGTAGGTCATTTTGGGTGCCAGTTTTGGCTGAAAGGTAGGCTATAAATACAATACATAGACAGGTGGCGCGTTCTCATTCGTGGTTTTCCCATCAGCTAATTTGACTCAGCATGACCGTAGAACAGAAGGGCTCTTTGTTAAACAAACACGTGCTGTAAATTAAGCATTTTTTAAAAAGTATTTTTAAAAAGCTTTTCTTACCACAGCAGCTGCAGCCATGAGATCGGCAATCAATCTCATTAGCTCTGAGATAACACCTCCTCCCTGATTAAGTGATTAATCACTTCTGTTTTGCATTTTTTGTCTTGCTCCAGGGCAAAGGGAAGAAGTCTTATATCAGCTAATGGATACTAATTGCTCTAAGCCCCTGGAGAATGGCTGCAGCCTGTTGCCACGGTAAGACTTTTTTAAAGGTTGAATGCTAATTAACAGCATGAGTTCATTTAACGTTTTTTGTTTTTTTTGCATCCTTAAAGTTCCTGGTTCTTGGGAAGGAGGTGTGGACTGATGGTTGAGCTGCTGGTACTGCTTGAGGATTCGGTGAATCGCAGAATACTGTACATTTGTAAAAAAACCCATTGGAAAATGGTGGTTTAGACTAGCCTGCCCATGTAAGCCGCCTTGGGCATTTGCTTCAGCATGGGAAAGGTGGGGTATAAATTCTTCAAAATAATAATTAAAAAAAATCCTCCTGGATAAAAAGTCTCCACCTGTATAAAGAAGATTCCACAAATTGTTGATATTTCTACATTGCACATTCTTCATTATAGATAATTGGTGGCTATAGTGTGCAAGCTTGGAAATGTGCCATTATTACAGACAGAGATCTTTCTTGCAGAATTAAACACTTTGCCCAGGGTTCCAGAAGTGGAATTTACACATCAAGAAGTGAGACTTTCCTGTTGCCTTGTGTTCCTTGTTGATGTTAGCAAGGCGTCAAAAGAAAACTTGAACTTTTGGTGACTCTTTTCTGGGTCCTTTTCAATCTAGGGAACCTGTTTTGGGGGTTGAGAAGAACCTGCTTAACAAAGACCAAAAAAGAAGCTTGGTCCAAGCAAGACAGTCTTTTAAATCAAAAGATCCCTCCAGCTGGAAAGTGGTCTGTGGGAAATGATCACTCTCCCAAATCTAAATGGGAAGAGAAAGTGCACTAATTAGCTACTAATTATGGTAATTGAATTAAGTGTAAATGTTCTCAGACAATCATAATGGGATACTTGACATACACTCTTTTGCATCAAATCCAGTTACACAGTCCTTGAATGACCTCCAAATACACCTTTTTTCTCATACTTGGGGGCTTCCCAGAGGCAAGAGTTGGGGCACTGTGGGGAAAAAAAGTACTTGGCTGGACAGGTCTTTGGACTGATCCATCAAGGCTTTTCTTATGTCAAAGAGTAAGAAATGGATGGTATCAGTTTTCCTTTAAATGAGAGACAGTCTAGTCTAGTAAAAATAAAAAGAAATAGGATTTCCACAAGTCAATCTTTAAATATAAGCTTTTATTTATGAGCTCAGGTCCTATACAAAATGCATATTTAATGTGAAACAATTTTGCTTCAGTCTACGGAAAGTCAAATTCTTTCAAGTTGGTGAAAACAGCCCCATGCATGAAAGCGATTTTGCTTGCAGAAATGGAAAAATAACGCAGTTTTGTCTCAGATCCCTTGAGAGACTCCTCCAACTTGGAATTCTTCAAATTTTACGTTTTTTCCACTCTGGTTTGTCATCTGTTTCATCTTCATCCGATTCTACTTCTGCAAAAACGGCTGTTGGCTGAGTCCTAAAAGGTATTTAAAAAGCATAATGATTAAACAGCAGCTCTGCAACACACATTTAGCCTTACTAAGAAATGAAATCACATATAAAAGACTTGGGCATAATTCATTCACTTACAGAATGAACACTGAGAAACAAAGACAAATGCAAGAAATGAATCCAACAAGACATTGCTATGCTTGGGGCAGACTCCCCATTCCACACTTATACATGCGCAATGCACAATACAAATTAAGAATGACTGCAGGGTTTTTAAGAGAACTGCTACTGAAATCCCAAGCTCTTACTGATCAAAACAAATATATATATGCTTTTGACAAGAGACTTCTGTGCAAAAAGACCTGCTAGTGAATACTATCCAAGTTGCATGTCTCCAATGTTCTCCTCCTCTGCTATTCAGGGCGCAATCCTAACCTGGAGTTAGCCTGGCACAGTTAGGCCAGCAAAGTTTGGTCAGCACAAGGGACACTATAAAGTATGTTTGGACCACACAGACGTGTGTCATCCTCCCTGACTCTGAGAGTGGTCCAAATGCACTTTACTGTGGCCCTTGTATCAGCCAAACTTTGCTGGCCTAATTGTGCCAGCCTAACTCGGGTTAGGATTGTACTCTCAGTGCTTAGAATATGCTTTTTGTGTTAGATTGCAGAGACTGGACCAACAAGGAGCAGCATTGTTGCCACTTATCTCAATATGTCACAATCCTACATGTGTCAACTTGGAAGTAAGTTCCGCTATGTTCAATAGGGCGTACTCCCAGGAAAACTCCTAGTTAGCTTTTTACCAAGTTGCTACCTAGCTTTTCACCTATTACCCTGAAAACAAAGTAATTATTCCAGACAGGAAAAACCAATGATTGAATAACAGTCAATATATTACACCAGCAGTTCTCACACATTTTGGACCCCAGAGCCCTTAACACTCCTAAACAGAGTCTTGGGGAGTCCCCTAGTCCAGGCATAGGGAGCCCCAGAGCCCCGAGGCATGTGGGAAGTGGTAGAGTACCAGGCCCTATGCCAAACACCAGTGAAGAGCCAGAGCAGAACAAGAGTGAGGAAGGAGAACCGTGGAGGGGAGTTGGGAGTGATGGATGCTCCCAAGCAACTAGTATTCAGAGACATCTGAACCTGGAGGTAGCATATACTGTAGCCATCATCGTCCTGCACTAGTTATATATTGGATGTGACAAATCTTTACAGCTCATCTGTTGCTCTACTTACTTTTTAATTACATTCCAGATATAACATCAGAACTCACATCTCGTTTGTATACGTTTGTGTATCTCATAGTATCTGTACTATGTACACTACATTTTGTATGCTACATTTTGTACGCTATATTTTGACAGCTACCAGAAAATAAGCACAAGGATACCATAGTTTGTATGGTACAGTTTTTGTATAAAGAAACATTGTCTGTAAAGAAACATGACTGCACAGAATTCTGATGATTATTTTCATACGAATCTATATCGTGGAGATCGCTCCGTGCATTAAAGCAAAATTGCACACAAGTTCAACCCTTGGGAAATCCGACTGGCCCACCCACCAGCCAACCTTTATTGGCATACAATACACAAGACATAATAGACAATACACAATGCAAGGGGTTTAAATAAAGTAATATAAGATGGAAAATGAAAATAAAATAAAATATGTAAGATATAAAATGCTAAGGCAAGGGTACTAAGATAGCTTGTCTCTAGGATGTAGCTTCTTACATTTCACAAGAAAGTGCAAAAAGACTGCTGTCTTCTCAACAACTACAGGATCAAAATCTGATCAAGGTGTGGCTTGAATACAGTATCAGATTTAATACATAGGACTCACTGGCAACAGTTTGTTAAGATGACACACAGAGAAAACTATTTCAGCATTTAACTTCACCGTCATTTTCCACTTTAATTAGTGCTTCATTAACATTTATTCATAAGCACTCTATTGAAATTGGTCTAGACTCTAGAAACTTCAGAAGTGCTCATGAAACATAAGATGGTTAAAACTGCACCACTGCTGTGCAACACCAGAATGTAATTTATACTACACAAGGCAGAAGTGTTTTAGGCTTACGAATACTAAAAGAACAAAAGGTACTAAGTAGGATTACAGTTACTTTTGGCATGTTACAAGAAGCCCAACAAAATTCTGCATTTATCTGTTGCTAAGTACCATATGTGCTAAATGATGCTGATAAGGACCACATCCTGAACTTGCCACTTCTGGCTTTCAAACAACCAAAGCTCTAAGTGGTGCAATAATACAGGAAGAAGAACAAGCAAAGGTTGACATCCTAAGCTCCATTTATAAATGACCTTCGCTGAATTACGGCAAGGGAGTTCATTCAGTGAACTACGTCTCTGTGTGTAGATTACGCTGAGATGCAACATGTGCACACAAAAGGCTCCTGAACAAAGCAAACCTCTCATACATTTCTCATGCAGGACAAAGGACTGTGATCCTTGCTTGATTGTGTCCATACGCAAACAAATTGTTGGTGCAGAGCTTTGAATCCAAGTAAATGGGCCAAAGGTCTGATTCAACATAAGGCAGCTTCCTCCTCCTCCTCTCCTCCAAAAGAACTGGCATGGATGGGAGTGTCAGATATGCTGTGTATCTCCAAGCCATATTGGACTTGTTGTAATTTGCATATCAGCTCAAATTTCTTACAGCAATTTCACAGTCATAGGATAAATTCTTGATGGTTATTACTCACATGATGGGGCTTTTCCACAAAGAATTAAAACCTGCTCCAGGCAAGCGGTTTAACATTGTGATGAGCAATCGCTTGTACCGCTAGGCTAGTAACCACAACTTACTTGGCAGTGGGCTCACAGGCCATTATGAAAAGGAGACTGAAAGGGCCATGTCAATTATTAGTCATGGGTTGATATCTGATAAGCTAATTGACTGACACAACCACTATGAATCAAGGGAAAAATGCAATCTTACTCATATTTCACGAGCAAATAGCTGAAGGAATTAACAACAAAACAAAAATAGATCCAATTGTGCCTTGTTGAAGCTGTTTATTCCTTTCTTTTAAAGTAAGTTATTAATAAATACCTTTTGAACACTTATACAGAAATACCTTGCACTTTTGTCTGGTTAGGAACCAGAGCATGGATGAAAGTAAAACATGGGTGAATGTCAAAACAAAGTCTTATTTAGCTTGCAAATTTATTTTGGCAGGCAAAAAATATAAATAACTGTCCTATATACTCATGTATAGGTCTAAAAATGTATACCTGAAAATTTGACCCTGAAAACATGGATCAACTTATACATGAGTAAATACGGTTAATAAAACTTCTGACAGCAGCTGGGTGGGGCTGGGCCAAGAAGCAGAAAGCAGGGGGTAGAAAAAAACAGCCATTTTACTTACCAGTAATTGTTCTCAGGTACCAATGGACAGCAAAAAAAAAAAAAAAAATACCTGTAGCAATTTTCTTTCTTCAAATAAACAGAGAGGTGAAGATGCATATGGGAATTGTAGTCACTATGAGGGTGGCTGCTGCTATGAAGATACTGTACTGTATTCCTCTCAAAGTCTACATAAGCACTACATAACTCTCATAAGCCCCTTCACCTCTCTTTGTTCTTGTTTGGAGAATAGCGCCATTTTAGTGCTGTCTCAGAAGAAGTGCTGCCTCCATTTTTTGGTTGACTTTCTGTTGCTGCCTCAGAACAATTACTGGTCAGTCATTTTCAAAGAATTTCATAACCCCTGCCCCCTCCAGTTTTATCCCTGACTTATCCATGGGTCATAGCAAATTCTAATAATTTTGGCTTAAACAGTGCCCTCGACCTATCCATGAGATTCACTTATACACGAGTACATATGATACATAATACATGCAAATGTGTGTGAAACCTAAACAAACAGAAATAAAAGAAAAATAAACTTAAGAAGATTGACAAATGTGATGGAATCTGATGAAAGGGCAAAATTTGAAATGTGGTTATAATTGAAAATGGCTGAGAGAGCAAAGCGATGAAAGTCAATGAGCAATCTTAGTTGAGACTGGCTCCAAGTTTCAGGGGGCTTTCAACAAACTCCATGTGCCTCCTCCGACCCAGATGGACCCCCAGAATATACAGTACAACCACGAGCATCACCACCACATAAAGGTTAGGGGCACAGAGGTAATTTCAGGGGTCAGCAGCATGACTTTCTCAGGGCTCTGGGTCCTCAGGAACTGCTCAGCAATGTCAATCCCAGGTGTTGGCCCTAGAGTGTGGTTTCCAATTTGGAAAAAGTGCATAGTGGAATCCTCCTGAAAGAAGCTCTCATAGCAATTATGATAGTTCCTTTGCCATGAATCATCTTGCTCCTAAGCCACATCAATGTGATGCTTATTACTGTACCAGCTTTTCTTTCCCAAATGATTTCATCTGATGGGCTTTTGAAAAGCACGTTGAACTTGCAACTTGCCGACTTCTCACCCACTTCTATGTTCTTAACGAGAAACTGTAATGTGAACCTGGCACAGTGAGCTTTCTGAATTACTACTACATCCTAAAACATTCATGCTCATTACACCATAGGTGCTGGGATGAAATTTAATACACAATCAATGAACTACTGGGACAGGCACACACTTGAGATCACTATCAGTGTAATGGAATGAAATGGAGTGCTGGCTTTTAAGAGGGAAAAAATACATTCTTAATGAGAAGGGAATTGAGGTATCAGTAAATGTTCCTTCCTAAGGAAAGGGATGGGAACAATTGTAATAATCTCCTGATTACTGCTTGGCTTGGAAATCAGGCTGGGCAATAACTGCACAATAAGGACCTGTAGCCTTTTAAAAGTCACTGCAGCACCATGGAAAAGGAGCTCTCACACTGGGTACCTTACAATGCACAAAACTGAGACAAACAAATCCTAGCTGAAAGTAGCTGACAACCTGTCTTTCTACAATACAAAGAGATTACTAGACTTGCCGTAGAAAGGGGAAAGTATTTACAAAATGACAAATCTGTTTAACTGTCCGTTCATGCTCCTAGAAAAGTCACCTAGTGGTTTCTGCCCCCGTTTGAAGAACAGTTCTTTTATGAGAAAAACATAAAGATGTTTTAAAGATACATAAAGATATGTAACATCCCCACATCTACAGATAAGAGCTAAAGGTAGGTTTATGCAAAAATTAAATTAAAAAGCTTATACTACGGAGGTGGGGCCTGAAGTCAGAGTGGAAAGTCAGGTTTTCCCGGTCTCCGGGACCCTGGCTTGAAGCCTTCTCCTTTTAGGGGGTCTACTGGAGAGCTTGACCCCCCCTTTTCTAACTCAGGAGAGAGTGAAAGGTTTATGCACATTCTGAGCTACAGAGAAGACACGGAGGTGCCATTTTGAAGGCTCAGAGCTGCTTTTTGCGGGAGAAGAGTCTGCTTCGAGCAGCCATTTGCTCGGAAAGCTCTGGCTCCCACCTTGCACGTTGAATTACGGCACTGAAATTACTAAGGAAGTTTAGATTTCTGAAGACAAAACTGACTACAATCTGGAATCATCGCAATGAAACTTTTCTCCTCTTTCTTTTTAAAGTGGATGGAAAATAAGGAGCCTTGAAGGAAACGCAAGAGAAGCGACGGGAAGAGGAGAGGGGGGAGAGATGGGTGAGAGATCAATCCGCATTTTCAAACATCAGAAACTATAGTTAAAAATTCTAACCATTGACTTATTGGATTTTAATTTGGGGCAATGACTGATTTTACTGTAAGAAATCTCAATAAAGAGAGACTTGGAAGAATTTTTAGAAGAAATGCTGAACTTTATTATGAAGTCAACCCCCCTCCCCCCATTGGAGATCTGTTTATGCTGTTAAGCTTTTAATTCTCTATTTTTAAAGTGACTGATCGATTAAAACGTAGCAGCTATTGGAGTTTATTCTTGGATGAATATAAATGGATATGACTGGATGAATTATGGTGCGCTCTTTTCCCATTTCTCTTCTTTTTTTTGGAGTTTACTGTGTCTTTTCGGAACGCTGAGGCCCCTTGCAACGCGGATTGATTTGGTTTGCTTTGCTTTCTCTTCCTTATTTTTTCAATAGTTTTGCGAGATTTTAATGGATTAGTTTGGATACTGAAAAAGAGCAATTGGGGATATACTTGCCTGTCTTTTTTCCCTTTAATATTGCTTGGATTCTTTATTTATGGTGGTTTTTCTCTCCCTTTCTCTTTTGGGATGATCACTTGGGACTACTCCCCCCTCTCTGTTGGAATACCGTAGTTTTTGTGCCTAAAGAACAGTAATTGTGGATCTACATGGCTTGGTTTTTTATTCTGTATTTCCTTTTGGGTCTTCTTTTCCTCATATTTTTACATATTTTTACTTTTGGCTTGTTTTTGTTTTGAGAATTTTAGTTTTCCCTTTGGGACTACTTTTCTCCCCCTCTGTTGGAATATCGTAGTTTTTGTGCCTAAAGAACAATAATTGTGCATGTATATGGCTTGTTTTTTTATTCTGTATTTCTTTTTGGGTCTTTTTTTCCTCATATCTTTACATATTTTCATTTTTGTCTTGTTTTTGTCTTGAGGATTTTAGTTTTCCCTTTGGGACTATTTTCTCCCCCCACGTTGGAGTATTGCAACCTTTTTTTTTCTCGTGGATTTATTATGGATTTTTTCCTTCTTCCTTTATCTGGTTTTGGATTACTTTTTCATCTGTTTTTGCTTTCTCCCCCCCCCCCAATATTTGAAAGCCTTTTTAATATATATTTTAGTCGGATTATTACCTTATTGTGTATGGAGTATAGCCTATGTGGAATTGATTTTATTGATTGAGCTTCAATGTTTTTGAAGATGAGAAGATTTAAACCCATTTAAAATATTTGGGATAGCTTGTGGATGTATACAGCTGGATCTTCATTTATTGCAACTGAAGGATCATACTTTATATAGAGCTTATTTTAACGATACGTATACTGCATAGCAAGAATTCAGAATAAAAGTAAAAACTATTTAGGAAACATTGTGAAATTCTGCCACCTAATGAGGATCAGCATTTGAATTGCATAGACTTTATAAGGTGTGGATAGAGGCCTCAATTATAAACCAGAGGTAAAAATTAGACCAAATTAGGACAGTTTGGAAACTCTGTGAAAGTGACAGCAGTTACCAGTATAGAATTTAGACCTTCTCCTACAGACTTTGGAAGATTAAAAGGAAGCCTAGAAGACACAGCTGAATCTTAAAGCAAGACTCGAGAGTAAAAGATTAGGTTTATTTTATTGAGACTTGGAACTTTCGGAACTTGGAACTTTTAACAAAGATTAAAACATTTTAAAAAGGGAATTAACTTAGAATAAATTTGATATTATAGAGTATAATTTGGATTGATGGATATAAATTTTATATACATGATTTAAGCTACATTATTTTAAGTTATAGTATTTCTATTTCTGATTTTCATATATGAAATTCTATAGACTAAGAATTATTAAATTTTATTAGACAATTTTAAAGGACTTTAGAAGACGTTAGCAACACTTTTGTAACACATTTATTTGGGGCTATCTGATTGAATTATTGAATATATATATATATATACACCGTATATTCTGCTGTTAAATAATAGTGGATGAACAAGATGACTTCAAAAATTGGTAAGCCAGCTGGGAGAACATCCCCACATGTTCCTTCTCAATTGACCACATTACAAGGACAAGAACTATGTGGACCAGAAAGAATACAAGAAAGTCGTACCCAGGAAAGGAAATATGATCAAGACATTTTTAGCAGCTTTTGAAAGGGATGCAGGAGATTAAAGATGAACTAAAAGATGTTTAAAAAAAAAGGAAATAAGGTCTCTAAAGACGTAGATAAATTAATGGAGAATGTTAAGCACTTAAATAAAGCAATGACTACAGTTCAGGATCAAATTGCTAAGATGAAGACTGATGTAAAAGACATTAAGAAAACTGGAAAACAAACAGCAAAAAATAGGACAAATGCAGGAACAGATTCAGACATTACAGAAGGTCAATAGAGAATTAGAAACAACAGTACTAAGACAAGAATTAGAACAATCTATGTTCATAATGTGGGATGTGGTGGCGCAGCGAGTTAATCCGCTGTTGCTGGACTTTCGACCGCAAGGTTGGGAGTTCGAGACTGCGTGACGGAGTGAGCTCCCGTTGCTTGTCCCAGCTCCTGCCAACCTAGCAGTTCAAAAGCACCTAAAATGCAAGTAGATAAATAGGGACCACTTCGGTGGGAAGGTAACGGCATTCCGTGCGCTATGGCCTAGAGTCATGCTGGCCACATGATCGGACAAAAACGCCGGCTCTATAGGCTTTGAAACGGAGATGAGCACCGCCCCCTACAGTCGGTCACGACTAGACCATTCGGTCGTGGGGAAACCTTTACCTTTACGTTCATAGTTAGAATTCAAAACTATCCGGAACAGAAATAAGAAAATATCAGAACTGAGATGGAAAATTGATTGGCAACTGAAATGGGATTGGAACAAGAGCTTTTCAGCAATAGCATTGATACTGCTTATCGAGTCAACACTGGTTATACGAGAAGACATAAACTGCCAAGAGAAATTGTAATTAGGTTTAATATGAGAAGAACCAGAGATACAATTTTAACGGCCTTGGATGGGAAAACATTACAATTGGACAATAATCCGGTCCGTCTCCTGAGAGAAGTTCCTTGGAAAATTCGAAATAGAAGACTGATTTATAAACAATTTGCAGCAATTTTAAGAGGACATCAAATTTGTTACAGATGGGTCCTCCCTGAAGGTTTGGTTTTTTATCTGATTTTAAACTGATTTTGAGACTGAGATCCTGCCAAATACTTTTGCTGATCATAATCCCTTGAGGATGACTTTAAATAGAAGGAAGATAAGAGGAACATGGCGAATAAATATAAATCACTTGCAAGATCAACAGTTTTTAAAGTATGCAAAAAAGAAAAGAAATGGAGTGGTTTTTTAAATTGAATATATAGCCAGGAATCGAAATGCAGACTATTTGGGACACAAGTAAAGCTTATTTCAGAGGTCTGGCAATCAGGAATGCAGCGATGTTGAAAAAGAAAAAGAAATGCAAGACTTAATGGACAAATTAAAGAAGGAAGAAACAAAAAGCGCAGATAGATCAGATGATGGAAGAATTTTACAAAGATAAAGATGTTGCAACATGAAATTAAAATAAAACAAACAGAAGAAATGGAAAGAAAGCTGAAATTAGCCAAACAAAATTTTTTCGAGAACGCGAATAAACCAGGGTTAGCCTATAAATTGAAGAAGCAACAACAGAAAAATCAAATTTTAACATTGAAAAATGAAATAGGGGAAGAGAAAAACTGGCTGGAAGATATGAAGAAAACTGCAGAAAACTACTATCGAGAACTCTAGAAGGAAAAAAAAAGATTGATAGAGAGAAACAATTAGAATATCTACAAGAGAATAATAAATTGAAGTTAACTGAAGAAGAAAAGAAAAATTTGGATCAGAATATAACAATGGAGGAAATAGTAGAAGCAATTTAAAAACAAAAGAAACAAAAAGCGCCGGGTCCAGATGGTTTACCGTCGGAGTACTACCAAAAGATGGAAGAGGTATTACTGATCCCATACAAGAAATTAATAGAAAACATCTGGGAAACAGGACCGGATACATGTACCGGATACATGGAAAGATGCAACGATAACTTTAATACATAAAAAGGGAACAGTTAAGAATGATATAAACAACTATAGACCTGTTTCTCTGTTGAATGTAGACTACAAAATTTTTGTTTCAATTTTGGCTATGAGACTGAAAAAGATTTTAAATAAAATAATACATCAAGATCAATCAGGATTTCTGCCAGGAAGACAATTAAAAAATAATGTAAGAACTTTGATTGACACTTTGGAATATTATGAAATGAATCCAGGAAAGAAACTAGGATTAATATTTTTGGATGCCCAGAAAGCCTTTGATAATGTAAATTGGAATTTTATGACAGCACTAATGGAACAGATGAGATTTGGCGATAAATTTTTGACTGTGATTAGGAATGTATATACAAAACAAAAGGCAGTAATAAGAAACGTAACACTGAAAACGTACAGATACAACAAGGCACTAGATAAGGTCGTCCACTCTCTCCATTGCTATTTATAATGACATTAGAAATATTAAATAACACAGTGAGGAATGATGAAAAGATACGAGGATTAAAAATAAAAAATGAAGAATATAAGATACAAGCTTATGCCGACAATTTATTATTTATTTTGGAGGATCCAAGTAGCTTTTTAAACCAACTGATGCAAAGACTGGAAAGATATGGTGAAGTGGCCAGACTTAAGATAAATTATGCCAAAACAAAGCTTATAACAAAAAATATTAAACCAACAGAAATAGAAGAATTAAAAAAATATGGATTACAGATTGACACAAAAGTAAAATATTTGGGCATCACAATAACGAAGAGAGTCAGTATACTGATGGAAGATAATTATCTAAACTGTTAAAAAAATTACAACATGACTCAAATAAATGGATGAAGCTTCAATATCTATGATGGGGGGAAGCGCAGTTATTAAAATGAATGTTTTACCCAAGGTATTATTCCTTTTTGAGACTGGTATAGTCTTCATTATAATAAAGAATGGTATAGTCTTCATTATAATGAAGAAAAACCTCTTTTTGGAATTGAATAAAATGATAATTAGATTCATCTGGAATGGAAAAAAACCACGGTTAAAATTGTTACAAGATCATAGAACTAGAGCAGGACTTGGTGTACCAGACTGGGAACTTTATTACCAAGCAGCTACATTTAATTGGATAAAAGACTGGATTACTTTGAAGAATCAAAGACTGCTTAGTTTAGAAGCATTTGATATGCAAATTGGTTGGCATGCGCTTTTGATTTATGATAAAGGAAAATATTATGGAAACTTTAAATGACATGCTCCGAGAACAGCATTGTTATGGATATGAGATCAAGTACGATACAAACTATATTCTAAAATACCAAGATGGATTAAACCTTTAGAAATTGTGACTAAGCCAGACTGGTTAAGAGAAGACCAAAATGTTATACAAGAATTTAATAAATCAAAAAGCAGAACTCCTAGAGGACGTTATTTTAGAAAATAATCGTTTTGGATTGGTGGACAAATCCAGTCAAGATTAAAAGAAGATCTTAAGATAGGTATCTGTGAGCAAGAGACAGAATTTGATGAACTTTTAATGAATGAAGACAAATATATATAAAAATGTATGAATTTTTGCTAAAAATTCAAATGGAAGATGAATCAGTTAAGGAGATCATGATTCAATGGGCTAGAAATGTTGGACATAACATTGATTGGAATGATTGGGAAAAGATTTGGATGATTAATTTGAAATTAACGAAAGCAACTAATCTAAAAGAAAACCTGTATAAGATGTTTTATAGGTAGTATATAACTCCTGACAGATTAGCTAAAATGTACCCTGGTTGCACGAGCAAATGTTGGAAATGTAAAGATAAAGAGTGGACTTTTTGTCATATGTGGTGGACATGTGAGAAAGCGAAAAAATTTTGGAAAATGGTTTATATGATTTTACAATAAATTTTACTCTTTAATTAGTTAGATTTTAAACCAGAGTTATTCCTATTAAATATGATGAGCAATGTTCAAGATAAGCAAATGGAATATATTATAACACATGTTAACACTGCAGCAAGGCTGTTGTATGCCCAGAATTGGAAAAGTGAAGAAATTCCCAATGTTGCTCAATTAACAGAGAAAATATATGATATAGTTGAGATGGATGTATTGACTTAAAGACTGAAGGAAGGAGATGTAACTAAGATACAAAAATTGTGGAGACAGTTTTATGGGTGGAGAGGTAAAAGAATATTAAATGTAGACTTTGAAGATATATTAATATTCAGATTGTAGGATTTAGATTAAAATTGTATTTGAATTTAGAAATATTACGTTTTGTATGCATTGTGGATTGAAGATATTTAGATGAGAATAGATTGTATACAAACAGTAACGAAATGATGAGGAGGTAATTGCTGTAATACAACCTATGTATCCCCCTTCTATGGTTTTTCTTCTACTCTTACCCATCTCTCTCTCTCTCTCTCTCTCTCTCTCTCTCTCTCTCTCTCTCTCTGTGTGTGTGTGTGTGTGTGTGTGTGTGTGTGTGTGTGTATAAAGCTACAATCATTCTTAATTTTAAACATATTTTCCCTCCAAAGGAACATAATTTAAAGTTCTATTTGATGCATTGCATTTATGTTGCAAAATTGGTTTCCCTAGAATAGCTGACATTTGATCAGTTTTCCACATTAGTGGCAACAATCCAAAAAGGGGGGGGGCAGAAAACAGAGTTGTTAAATAGGTCATCTGCTTATATTCAAGTTCACCGGAACTTTAAGATACATTACATATGGGTTGCTTTTTCCTTTAGAAGGTTTTCTTACTTAGAATATGCTGGAGCAACCCAGTATGGGTTCTCCTCCGCTTCCTTCGCATGTCGTAAAATGGCCTCGCGGGGATTGCTATCATCAGTCTTATCCAGGGCAATATTCTTGACTATGTATGAAGACAGAGTACCGCCATGAGTTCCAACACGACCACCGCGACCTAATATGGGAGACAAGAAGAGAGAAAAACAGCTGTATAGCGGAAAAAATTAAACAAACAGAAAAGAGAAGGCTAAAGAAGAAAGCTGAAAAATGCATTCACACAACAGAGAAGGTATCAGCACCTTCTGGTTTCTAACAATTAAGCCCTGTATATTTACCGAAATAGGGCAGCTTCAATTTTCCACAAGGCAGCACAATATCCTTAGCAGCTGACAAATTGCTTCCAGCAGACAAATCAGTAAAAAATCTGGTTACCTGGTCCAGCTACAGGGGGTTCTGGTTTGTGAGATTTCATGGGATCCAGTCTGTCCTTTTCCAACTGTTTCCTTGTACTTCTCTGGCGTGGTTCACGAAACATTGGAAGTGCGTGAGCTACAAATTGTGATGTAAAAAACAATAACACATTTTTAATCAAGGAACAATGGGGTTTAAAGGTCACATGGTCCAATACATAGTACAACACATCACCCCTTATCCGGACTGCTTGAGATGGGAAGGTGTCTGAATTTTAGATTTTTCTGGATTTTGGAATAATTGCATAAATATAATGAGAAATGCTTCCTCTTGCTCTTTTCACTGTGACCCATTTGGATGTGTGATGGCCTCTTTGACATTATTCAACAACAGCACACACCACAGAGCAAAGAACAGAACTTACAACCTGTATGTGGGAAAGAGCACAAGACCTTCTTTCTATGTCAAGTTTTTAAAAATCTGGAGCAAAAATGTCTGGATTTTGGAACAGTCTGGATTTCAGATGTCCAGATAAGGGATCATCTATCTGTATCAGCAGCGTTAAATTAAAAACGTACATATATGCTTTAAAAATTTAAAATGCAAACAAGATTTTAAAATGTACATATAAATAAAACTAATTCTACTGGTTAATACGGATGCCCTGAATTAATGTAAGGTGGGTTTTTTTGTTTTAGAGAGTAAAATAGTAGCAGTTAAACTTCACATTATTGTGTTGTATCACAGAGATTCCCCACAGTGCTTTTTTAGGTTGTAGAATTCATCACCCATGAAGCAGAAAAGAATAATGCCAAAATCTGTGTCACAAATGGGATGTGAAAAGAAGCAAATCTAACCTTTTAAGGAAAAGAATTTAGGCCCTATCTTGTTTCTACCATTAATCAGAATATAGCTATTTTTTAAATTCACTATCCTGGTAAATTCAATTACTAAAAAGTCAGAGCATCTCAGTAGTCCAGTGACTCCGAAAAATGTTTGGCATCACTAGACCCACTCAAAGAATGAATGCTAACTTCTAAGTCACAATGTGATGGTGCAGATGTAACACTCCATAAAAGCCAACGATTTAGTGATCCCAAATATACAGCGAGACTGTATATTCCCCCATCCCAATCCTCTTTTCTGCAACAGCCCTTAGCAATGGTTTGTCATTATGTTTGATCATATCAATTATAACTAAGGCTGCAATCCAGTACAGAATTTACTGGGAATAAGCTCCACTGAACGTAATAGGACTTACTTCTGAGTAGATCTGCACTGTAAGGGAACTTCTAAATTGTGGTTCAGGAAACATGATTTAAAACTTGAATTGGGTTAGCATGGTCAGACACAATGACAAACCATAGTTAAGGGAAGCAGGGGACATTCAAATACAATAGAGGGGAGGATGGATTGTTGTTAAAACAAGCGTTATCATTTCAGTCCAGGTTGAGCATCCCCAATCCTAAATCCCAATCCTAAAACAAAGTATTTCAAAATTTGAAATTTTTTGTGTGCCAACGTGATGCTACAAGTGAACAATTCTACACCCGACCTCATGTGATGTGTTGCAGTCACACAACATTTTAATTCAGCATTGCCAAGGGAAAAAAGTAGTGTAAGGAGGTGCAATTGCACTGGGCAACAAGCTTTGAGGGGGGGAGGGGGAACAAGTTGAGCTTGTCACTAGTGGCCAAACTTGTGAAAACCTTGGTATGTATGAATAATACCATCATGTTATATATCATTGGAAAAGTAATTTAATACAGAATGCAATGAAACAAACCAGAGTGTAATATCTTTATCAAAAGTTATGGCAAAAAAAAAAAGAGAAAACAAAAATACAACTGTGACATCACTTCGTGTTGTGATGTCACTTCCGGGGCAACATTGTGCCATCTGCACTGGACTATACTTTCATTAACTATGCCCCTGCCCCGCCAGACCAATTCAGCTGTTATGTATCTTTTCCATGCATGCCAAGATTCTCCCAGGCAAGCACGCTCACAAAGAGTAATAAAAGGCATGTGTGCAGGCCAGAGGTGCCAATGGCAGGTTCCCCACAATGCCTCACATGGGACCAAAATCTAGTGCGTTCGTACTTATTTTCTATTAAAAATACTTCAGGTTATGTATGTAAGACATATATGAATGTCATGTTTAAACTTGAGTTCCATCTCCAAGATATCTCATTATGTATATGTAAATATTCCAAAATCCAGAAAAAAATCCAAAACACTTCTGGTCCCAAGAATTTCGGATAAGGGATACTCCGCCTGAACTTGCATCTGCAATGGTCCTAAGGCTGTATTTTACTTCCAATGGAGCAGGAAGTGGAAAGAATGGCTCAAGATACTTTGCATACTTTAAACATGACTTGGGATGCTGAGGGATGGCCCACTGTCAACACCAATCCTGCAGCTGTGCAGTCCCAATCCATGTGAATCCTCTGGCTTGATTATTCATGCTCAGGATGGTTATCTATGAGCATGAAATTGATACATGGCTGCACCTGGAAACAGAAGTGGTGTAGAAAATGGCCTACTCCAGTATTGCCGGGGGGCGGGGGGGACATTGTTTAATCCACTTTAGGACCATTTCAGAACTTTATGAATGAACAATTATTTCTTATATCTGTATACTACATGAAGCATGAAAAGTCAATGTTTGCTGGTACATGACATGCAGCTTTGTACAGAGCATCGGAGGTAACTAAAAAACATTCCCATATGGTGAAGAGAATGAATCAAATGCCTCACTTTGAAACTAGCACATGACCCCTTAAGTGACAACACTGCACCTTAAAGCAGTCAGAGGTGGCAGAGCTAAAGTCCCATTTATGGCTGACTTTGCTCCATGGACAAAGCTTATTTTGAATCCCACTTCAAAGAGGGTTTCCAAACACACAGCATCCTACTGCCTCTAAGAACGACTGCTGAAAATAAAGTTTGTCAAATGTGCCACATAAATTCTTTTTAAAAAAAAAAAATCAATACATGGAGAAAATACACCAACAATATAGTATTAAAAAACTAATACTATATAAGCCCTGCTCCAGCTAGGAGCACATTTCTGTGTCCTTTTCACATGAACATACAAAGCTGCCTTCATCGGCTCAGATCACTGCTGGTATTGTTGTTCTGACTGCTGGAGGCTCTCCTGAGTCTCACATGCAGACCTTCCCAGCCCTGCTAACCAAGAACAATGTACCTGGCCGAGGTCTGAACATACTACCTTCTGCATGCAAAACATCAGCTCTGGCATTGAGGTATGGCCCTTTCCTGAACTCCAGCGCCAGCTGGATTGTCACACCCTCACTGATACACCTCTGAGCTTGCAGCCGGACTGTCCACGCAGAGTCTTTTTAAAAAAACAGCATCTGCACATGCTCTGCTGTGGATCACCTTTTAGGTACAGACATGCCCCGGTATCTGCTGGGTTCCGTTCTGGACCCCCCCAATGGATATTTGAAACTATGGATACTGCGGACATTTTTTAAAATATAGGGAAACATCACTGGTTTTGCTGCAAGAACTTGACCATTTACTGTTCCCCTATCTTTTTAATGGAGTCCCAATATCCATTGTATCTTGGACAACTGAAACAGTGTTGTGCACGCCTGTACAAAGCAGGCAAAGTTCTGCATAAACTTACGTGTTATAATATAATCCTGAGTGAGAGTCTCTGCTTGTCGCTCTTTTCTTTTTGTTTTCACAACACATAATTTTGCTCCCCTGGGAAGGGAAAGAAAAAAAAAGTGCTTGGTTTTAAAACAACAACAACAAAAGTGTACCTGGCAAGTAGTTTTAAAAACTTAGATATATACAGAGTGTCTCAAAAAATGTACATACATTTTAATGAGCAATAGTTCATACATATTACATGGTAGAAAACTTACAACTTCAGCACTGATTAAGGGATCTGCAGACATCCACCAGCGTGTAAGCTGGGATGGTTCCATGCTGGTGGACATCTGCAGAGCCCTTAATCAACGCTGCCAGCAGTGTCCAAATGCCAACGAAGAACTATTTGACCATTTGGTCTAATTCCTTAACCAAGTAATTAAACTGGGTCAAGCAACTGCTTCTGTGTACACCATATGCAGCATACGTGTGAATTATAGGATAAATTTGATACTATAAAGTATGTATACATATTCTTGAGACACAGTCTCTCCCCCCCGCCCACACACACACATACACACACCCTTTCTTGCAGCACTGGAAGAACACAAAATGTGGAAGTGGGTCACAATCATGACACGTAGCATTTTTAAGGTGCAGGAGGCCTGCAAAGGGGTCCGTGGGCTCCCCTGGAGAGCCAGCGAGACCCCCAGTAAATCAGGCAGAATGCCTGTTCCCCCAGCGCCAGTATGATCGCAGGAGTGCTGGCGCCTATATTAAGGTTGTCCCACCCCTTAATGGGACGGGGACTATGGCCTTCAGGCTTGGGTGTCGCGACACCCCCAGTTTTAAAAACCGCAGCCATAAGAGAATGGTGCATAAGCTGATCCAAATCATACTGGAAGTTAGTGAGCCGCACTACCTCCTGCATGCCGACAAAATTCTTTCATAGGCCACATATGCCGTAGGTTTGCCACCCTTGGTATAGGGAATGCATGAGATATGGATTTTTCTTTTCCATTAAATATATTGATGGAATCTCATGCAACACTTTAGACACAAGATTCCAAAACTCATGTAAAATGGTAAATTCTCAGTAGAAAAATAAAAAACAGTATTTGAAAAACACAAATAGTCATTTTCCCATCTTTTTCAAATGAAACTTTGAGTGCAGACAACATTTGAAGACATGTTTAAAAATAACATTTAGACACAACAGATTAAATACCTTTGACTCCTGACGGGATCATAGTATACTTTCGCTAATCCATTTCCAGTACCGACCATGATTTGATTCAGCTTGGGATGCCAGAGACATCGGACAACACTCTGAAACATCAACGTAAGCTTTGGGTCAGTTAAGTTTCATTTTGAAATTCGGGTTCATGCCCTACTCCACAGAGATCAGACAAAGCCTGAAGCAATCTTGTTTAGGCCATTTCTAAAGCTACAGGAGGTCAGGAGTTGGATGGAAGACCACTTGTTATCCACACCACAGTCCATAATGTGTACTTTGGACATATTCCTTTTCACTAAAGGCCCAGTAGAGCCAGAGGACATTACAGTAAGTATATGTGGTCACGACATTGTCAGTTATAAAATACTTTCACCAGGAATTGCATGGCATACGAGGGCCGTGCTATCATTTGGCAATTGTTTCTAGATCTAAAAAATACAGGCAGCCCAAGCCTAACCTGCAAAGAAGCAGGCCGGCCGGCTGACCTGTGATGCATCCTATGCAGGGTAGGAGGCAGCTGGAGCTCACTGTGGGGCAAGGGGACATTTGCCGCTTACCCCAGGGTAAGCCTCAGGCAGACCTATGGCGCTGCTTGGACCTGCACCTGCTAAACAACAGGCGCAAGTCCGAGCGGTCTGGATCAGGGCCATATAGCCCAAGGTCGGGTGTTAGGATCTGATCTGACAGCCAGATCCGGACTCCCTGCAAGCACTCAGCATGGTCCCAATGTCCAAGTGGGACTTTGGGAACAGCTGCAGTAGAGTGCTGATTTTAAAAGTGGGTCCCAGTGCTAAAAAGTCTGGGAACTGCTGCTCTACATCTTAAGACAATCTTACCACAATTGCTGATCATAAAAGACGAATTAAAATAAGGGCACTCCAAAGAATATTTTCTCTCCTCACATCCTAGGAACCTCTTATGCCAGCGCTAGCAAGCCAATATGTGTCATTAACAGTGAGCCTGAGCCAGTAGGCTCCCTATTTTAAGCTAATGTATATATTTGAAAAAGCTACAAAATATATTTTAACAAGGGAGCATATAAAATACAATTTCACTCTAACATGAAACCCCAAATTAAATTTAATGTGACTTTGGAGACTTTTAAGTTATCCAACTTTGCAGGCCAAAAGGACTCTGCAGGGATATCCAGTTACCAATTTCTAGAACATTAGGACAACCACCCTACTTCTCTTGCATCATGAATTCAATTCCAATTCATCTGAACATAAATATTGCTCATATTTCCAAGCATGTACCGGAGATCCTGGCTATGAAGTAAAAGAATTTGGACTTCATATGGAACTATAAGGGAAACAGTTATCTCTTAACAAGCTTCAAGAAAACACTTGTCAGCTAAAACATGTTTTTTTTCAAAACAAGAGCAGGTGGAGTAACTTCCACTTCCCTTGCAAAGTGTCTTTGAAATGCAAAGTGACAGGGCTTCTGATCCGACTTTGCAATTATGCAACCAGTCAGGAATCTGCTGGAAATAAACAAACTACATGGCCACATTGTTAGGGGAGGTTGTTTCTGACAATCCACTGAGTTTCTTCCAACTCTATGATTCTCCTCTTGCTTTAAGGCACTCTCTGTATGCCTATTCAATAGAGCAGCCTATTGCATTATAGTTACTTAAACACTGGTCCGAACTATCATAACTGAAGGTTTTCAAGAAGTCTTCAAAAGCAGTGCTACATATAATACATTATGCTAATCAAATCTGGAGATTGCTAAGGCATGGATAAAACTATGGATATCTAAGGCATGGATAACTATGTCCAGGCTGTCTCTGTTCAGGAGGGGCCATACCTAGCACACCAGCCTTAGAAGATGGTGCTATCTGCTACAGAGGCCACTTGTAGACAATCCTACAGTGCCTCGGCAGCCAGAGGAATCGTCGCCGCTGTATCCTATGGACAATGAAGCAGCCGCAGGAAACTCCGTGGAGTAAGGGAGCATTTGCTCAGCGTTAAGGAGGCCTGTGTCGGAATTCCTGGACGGGGGGACAGCACAGGATACGGCAGCAGAGGCCACCGCAATCGCTTTCCCTCTCCCGGCCTGCTCCTCCCCTCTCCTGCCCAGTTCCATCTTCCTGTCCTCCCCCAGCTCCGACAAACTGCTCCAGTGGCCAGTGTTAGTACAAGCATGCCCCATTATCCGCAGGGGTTCTGTTCTGGACCCCTCCCCCTTCCGTGGAAACCTGAAACAGCGGATATAGGGGAGGCCTTTTTAAAGACAGGGGAACATTAGAGGTTTTGCTGCAACATAATAAAAAGAAGAGATTTGTTTAATGTTCCCCTAACGTTTTAATAGGCATCCTAGTATCTATGGTATCTGTGGTTAACTGAGACTGTGGATACCGAATCAGTGGGTACCAGGGCACACCTGTACTTACTGCTGGTCGCTCTCTGCTGGTCGCTTTGTGACGCTGAGGCCCAGCAGCATGGCTTCCTTCTTCCCAGGTGCTGCAAATGTGCTTTACCACACATTTGCGACACTCAGAGCTGGTGGTACATGTGTACCACCAGCGCTCCAGTCCATATGATTGGGCTCTTAATCTTCCACTGATTGGGCATCTGCCCCGGCAGAGGAAAGGTAGGGTAAAAATCTTATCAATAGATTTCAAACACCAGTCCCAGATTGTGAGTCTGGTTCTTTAGGGGGAAGGTAGTCCTATTCAGAGGTTTAACAAGTTTAACAACAAATTTATTCAAAATGGAATAAATATATTTATCATGTATTTGCTTCATCAGGCTTATGGGGCTATTAGAAATGGAACTACTATATACAGAATGACTGCACAGCAGATTTTTGGACTGCATCAAAAGTATACAAACCTAGTAATACCAAGATGATTACACGGCATAACTTTCCCAAAACAGCCGATCAATTAAGTTAAAATGTCCAAGTCTGAGATAAAATGATACATAATTATACTTTAAGTTTCCGGAAATACTAGGAAATATCCTTTGTATTGTAACATATGACCAATGGCTGAATCATAAGACGAATACATGCACATCCTGTTGAGATCAAAAGGCAAAACATGTATTGGTTTGGGTGGGACTGGATTACATCCATCTTTTTTTCTACTTCTGCCTCAGGCCGATAACTTTCATCTAATTAAACATAACTGACAGACGAAGGTTCAAGATCAAATAGTTGCTCCCAGACCCAATCAAAATGAAAAACACAGAGCTGGATGTTATCAGCATGCTGTACAGAGTACAATTTCTACAGCCTTCAAATGGCCATAACCGTGCTTGAATCTGGACCCAACTGGAGCAGGTTCAGAGAAGAGCAATGAAGATGATCAGAGGGCTGGAAAACAAGTCCTACGAGGAAAGGTTGAGGGAACTTGGTACGCTTAGCCTGGAGGAGAGAAGCCGAGAGGGGATACGATAGCCCTCTTCAAATACCTGAAAGGCTGTCATAAGGAAGAAGGGGGAAATTTGTTCTCATCTGCCTTTGACAGTAGAACTAGCTCCAATGGGTACAAACTGCAAGAGAGGAGATTCTGGTTGGACATCAGGAAGAAATTCCTGACGGTAAGGGCGATTCGACAGTGGAACAGATTGCCGAGGAAGGTGGTAGATTCTCCCTCATGGGAGACCTTCAAGCAGAGGCTTGACAGGCACCTGCTGGAGATGCTCTAGGAGGATTTCCTGCTACAGAAAGCGGGTTGGACTAGATGACCTTGTAGGCACTTTCCAAATCTGATTCTATGATTTAATCTTAAAATGCTTTCTTAGGAAAGGAAAAGCACTTCTCTTTTAATTTTTGCAATCAAGGTTGCAAGCAAGGCCGGTGATACTTAAATTTTAGCTGCACCCAAAAGCAAATGAATTGACTCTGAATGTTGTAAGCAGTGTAATGAAAAGCAAGTTACAAGATCCAAGGCACTTTTGCCATTGGATTTTACTTCTGACACCAAATCAGCAAGAAGCGGCAATTAGATTTATGGCATTTTGCATTAACCAGAACAAAATACTGGGTTAACCACTGGCCTTTCCTGTTTGCGAATTCTGGCCTCTGAAAGTAAACTTGCAAGTAGTCTCTACATCTTAAGGCACAATATGAACAATTATATAACTTTTAAAAGTTAGCTGTAAAATAAATTTCCTTGAAACAGAGTGCTGTGTTTGGAATGCTTTAAAACAGTGTTTCTTGAGCTGTGGGTAAGGACCCATTTGGTGGGTTGGGGCTTGATGTCAGGTGGGTCGCAGAAAGCTGGGAGCAGCCATCTTGGAAGCTGTTGACCTTACTATTGCTATATTTCTTTGGTGAGTGTAAGTTTGAATTTTCAAGTGAGGGTTTTTAAAAGTTTTGTTTTTAGTTGAGTGCTTTTACAAAATATTTTGTCCTAATCTTGCTTTCTGTCAGGAATGTTTCATGACTGTGAAATTGCTGCAGTCCAAGAACGTCACTTCGCATTCTAGGAGTGTCATTTTATTACGTCACAATGACAGCACTTCCTGCTTGACAACTGGTGCTTCTGGCTATGACAAAACTTCCATGTTAATGACATCACTTCTGGTGGGTCCCAACATGAATGCCATTCTAAAAAGTGGTACCAGTTTAAAAAGTTTGAGAACCATTGCTTTTTTAAAGGTATTTTTTACCACCTCCTTGTACAGTACATAAAAAGTGGCTACTATATTCAAATACAGATGCACTGGCTGATAAGATCTACTAATATAAATGCATTGTGAAGGATTTAATTGAACCTGACAACTCCTAGCTGCTGCTTTCAGAAGTATTTCCAGGACGTATTTCCAGGGAGAAAGTACTAGTTAGCGATAGACAGTGCGTGATTACAATGATGGCAACTGCAGCTATGCGCCAATACTGATAGCTCAGATAAAGCATGATCTGCTCAGAGACTTGCAAAACACTTCATTCTGAAGAAGCCTTAAGAGCTTTTTAAGCTCTTAAGGGCCCCAGCATGCCTGAAAAAGAACTTTGGGAGTAAATCAGAAGTTGCGGACGCAACCAGGAAATCGCTTCTGGTCAAGGTATTCTGCGGCCTGCAGAGGCCAATAGAATGAGTTGAGGGCTTGGCATGACTGGAAGTGGCATCGGGAGGCCACCAGTAAGGCTTTGCAGTGTGGCAGGAAGCACTAGGTCGCGACCCACAGTTTGGGACTAGCTGTACTAAGTTATCTGTTAAAGGTGAAAAAGTTAAATTGCCTCAGAAATACAGCTACACCTGGAACGTAGGTAAAAGGAGCAAAAACAAAGTGATGCAGAAATGGTAATCGGGCAACATGTTATCACAAGACTCCGGTGTAATCAACAGGGATGGGCACTCAAGTTGTTGAGACTTGACTTGTGTAGTGAAGATGCTGTTTTTTCATGACTCGTGTCAAGAACATCCCTGACTTGACCCAATTTGGGGCCAATGACTTGGAAAAGAGTCATGATTTGACTCAAGCTCTAACACTCTTTAGTGTGTGTGTGTGCTTGCTTACTTTTTCCTGCCAAATCACCCTGAAAGACCTCATGGGCGATCCAGAAGTCATCCTTCAGACCAACGGTGGCAGCAGACATGGCAGGAGGAGGGCTGGTGGCCAATATTTTGTATGAAGCTACTTGAAAGCTAAGGTGGCTCCTCAGGCCTTTGTTAAAATACCGAGAATTTCAGCTTATGCTGCATAACAGACACACTGCTCCTACAGAAGGACAAGTTCGAAGAACAAGAAAGACAATACTTTTTATTGGACCATCCAGCCTTTAAAACATTGGGCACTTTTATGCTTAGTTGTTACATTCCCAAAGGGAACATAATTCTCATTTGCTGCTTTGTCTCTGGAAGGACTTTTGTAATTTGAATCCTACTGGCAAGCTTTAACTTGTTGTAATTCAGTTAATGTAGCCCTAGTTCTCATAAGCAGCAGGAGGAGGGGGTAAAATTGTCTCTGGGCTATACCACTTCAGATGGCAGGAGGGGAGCGCTGCATGACTGAATGCTTCTCCATACAATAATAATAAAATTGGAAAAATAACCCTTCATATAGAAAATTAGATGTCACGAAGTAGGGTTATTATTTATTACAGGCATGCCCTGGTATCCACTGATTCAGTATCCACAGTTTCAGTTATCCACGGATACACATGGATACTGGGGTGCCTATCAAAAAGATAGGGGAATATTAAACAAGTCTCTTATTTACTTTGTTGCAGGAAAACCACTGAAGTTTCCCTATCTTTAAAAAGTCATCCCCAGTATCCAGGGTTTCGGGTATCCACAGTGGGGTCTGGAAAGGCATGCCTGTATTTGTTAATTTCATCTATTTATATCCTGCGTTTCCCCCATTGGGTACAGGAGGATAACAAAAAAAAATCTGTCAAGCTTCGATCTGCCATGCACGTTCTCCATCTACAGGGCTTCATTTATGAGTATGGAAGGTCAGTCATGTCAGCCTTCGTCTCCCGCCCCTCCCCCCGTGCTGTTTAACATGTTGTGATGATTTCCAGAGTAGTGCCAAGAAAGACCATGCTTCCCTTTGGGAAGTCTGATGCTTGCCCGCACCATGAAATCATGTAAAAACCACACATACAGCCATGCCCTGGTTGAATGTGTGGGGTGGGCTAAGCTGCCACCAGAAACACAGTATGATCAAGTTGGAGGTCTGTTTGTCAATTGAACAGCCCCCATGCTGAGTTACCTGAAAAAGGATAAGGGGACATTTGAATGACCTCCTTGCTGCATTTCTCCCCTTGCTCATCCACACCTTCCCATACAATCATTTGCTCAGCTTCAGCTGGTGTGTGCCAGTTGTCTCCTGACAGCTGCAGATCTGGCCACAGCTATCTGTGTCTTTAGTTACACCATGGTTGGACTATTGTAATGTGTTCTACATGAGACTACCCTTGAAGAGGATCTGAAAGCTTCTGCTGGTACGAAATGTGGCAGCCATGGCCCAGTGTGCTTCAGGGGCCAAATCAGAGTGCTGGCGATGACTGTAAATGCTCTACATGGTTTCCCTGGATACACAAAGGATTATCTTCTCCCACATGAACCTGCCCATGCACTATGTTCAGCACCTGAGCCCTGCTTCATCTGTAGTCATAGTAGAAGTAAGACTGGAGAGATTTGAGAAAGTATTTACTTGGTGGAGGAGCCAAAGTTGTAGACTTCTCTCTCCAGGCCAGCCTGGGTGGCCCAATGGCTGCCCATGTTTAATTGGGCAGTAAAAAAACTCAAAATTGTTAGTGTTAGTTTTTTTGTGTTTCACTGCAGTTCTCACTTGTTTTCACTCATGTATTTGCTTGCCAATAGTTTGTGTTTTTAATTAGTTTGTTTTGATTGTTTTTGTGCTGGTTTTAAACCATTTTGTTAGCAGCCTTGGTATCCCTTTGGGGATGCAAATTTATTAAATCAATACAATTAAGACATTACGAAAACGCAACAAATGACAAGCAGAAATTGTTGCACTCAGAATGTGTTTTTATGATGCCTATGACAGCAGCATATGAAAACTGCAACTTTCCAGACTTCTACAGGATTTAAATTTAGACGCATCTCATGGTGACTTCTTCCATGACTAGATAACACAGAAACCATAGTTTAAGGCTTATGTACAGATTTCAACCTATTGACGTATGAAATTCAAACACAACTGAATGAGCATAATTACAATCCTACTAACGTTAGTTGTAACAGGAACCCACTGAAAGCAATGGGATGGCAATTGCAAGTCATGATGAATATAGTTTCAACAGGGCTTAGTTATAGCTACCTACACCTTAGTCCCCATTCAGTGTTATAACTAAGAACACAATCCTAACCTGGAGTTCGACCGGCAAAGTTAGGCTGGCAAAGTTTGGCAGGCACAAGGGCCACTGTAAAGCAAGTTTGGACCACTCTCTGAATCAGAGAGGAAGGTGCATGTCTGAGTACTGGACACTCTGACTCCAAGAGTGGTCCAAACATACTTTACGGCATCCCTCGTGCCAGCCAAACTTTGCTGGCTGAACTGTGCAGGCCTAACTCCAGGTTAGGATTGCACCCTAAGCATAAATTCACGTAATTGACTTAACTTCATACTCTTCCTCTGTTTACCCAGCTTCCACCCACTTTCCCTTGCTCCATTATTTCCCTTGTGTTAATATCTAGTTGGGGCAACAACCTATCTACTTTTAACTTATTGTAAAGTGCCACGACACTGATGATATATGATCATCATCATCTCCTTTAGGCAAATTGGCTGGTATATGAAATTACAATGCAAACTGGCACCTGTTCACTTTTTGCAATTCTTTTGTGTGCAGTAATACCTCTAATAAATACAGTTCTCTTTAGCACAATGTTGCTATAGCACTCTTTATTCTGAGCTGATTGACAGCCTCTGCAGCCAATGAGAGCACTGTATTCTGGCAAATCAGCAGTGGTTTCCTGACTCCTACAATGTCTCCTATAGTGCTGTTTCGGATAGTGCCTGGCATTCTTGGAAGTATTACTGTTTAATTAAAAATTGAAGGATGATCCCAACCCTGCCTCAAAGGAAAGGGTACTGATCCCATGCACGTTAAGGTCAGGAACTGACTGATTTTGACAAATGGATTATTTGTCAAATCTTAATAATGGAAAGTAAACTGAAAACTGAATTTACAGTTATTACTTCTAGACTTATACGTGGAACCTCAGGTTGTCAACAGCTTAAAGACGTATTAGAGGATTATCTGACTTTTAACTTATTAATGTCTTTAAAATGTGTCCACTCGCATTTGGATGAAGTCTGCACTACATACAAAAAATAACCGGTGATGTCATTTTACAGCCACACTTGCCTTAGAAGATCAGCCAAAAATCAAAAATTTGAGGCTTTTCTCAGCTGCAGTAGTCCACTACACACTTTGGGGAATGCTTTTTCCCCAACTCGACTCTTTTCTGTTACAAATGGCCTTAAAATTTTAGTTTGATGGAAAGAGACTATGAAATTTGCTCACTTCTCCATCCTCCTGTCAGTGTCCATTCAAATGTCCCAATGGTGAAAGATCACCAAGCCAAGATAAGAAAGAAGAGAGGTGACAACCAGAAAAACTTGGAGCAAAATAGAAACCAAACAAGCTTTGTCAGCAAGAGAACACTCTTAAGAATAATACTCTTAGGCCTGATCCAGCAGGGCTCTTCTTATGTTCGTATGTTCTTACTCTTAAGAAAGTACAAAGTACATTTGTTTACAATGAACAATTCTGGTTACCAGAGGCAAGTAAGAACACTAGAATAGATCAGGCCAAAGACCCATCTAGTGCAGCTTCCTGTATCTCACAGTGGTCCACCAGTTGCCTCAAGGAGCACACAACTAGGGAGCACACAATCTAGATACCTGCATCTTGTTGCTATTCCCCTGCATCTGGCATTCTAGGTAGCTTAAAGTATGGCGGTTGTACTAGCTATCATGGCCTGAAGCCTGCGATGGACTTTTACTCCAGAAATGTGTCCAGTCCCCTTTTAAAGGCACCTAGGCCAGATGCCATCACTACCTCCTGTGGCAAGGGGTGCCACAGATTAATTACCCCCTGGGTAAAAAAGTATTTCCTTTTATGTGATCGCACTACACCAACACTCAATTTTAGTGGATATCGCCTGGATGTCACCACGGCCAGCCTCTTCCATGTTCCTTCCCCCGCAGCAGGCCATGCAGACTGTGTTCTGAGCAGGCGTGGCTGGTCGCGGTGATATGCAGCTGACCCAATGCTCCTTGGTAGAAAAATAAGCGGTAGGGAGGCTTTTAGGTGCTGCAGCTGTGTCCAGTTTGGAGACCGCTATTCTAGAAGGCAGTTAAATATATGTTTTGAAGATTTTTAAGATTGCGGAGTGGAACATGCCAGTTAACAGCTTGTTTTTGTTGCTTTCTTTTCTACCCTATGATGAGGAAATACTCTTCCACGTGATGTAAAACAAGTGTATCTAATTTCATTGAATAAACAGAGAATTTGCCACTGCTTGCACAGGGGAGAAGCATGAGGATAAGCAGATCCACTCCTTGCAGGTGTAGAAACATACAGTGGTAAAACAAAGCTATGGAACGAATCAACAGTTGTATGTCTTTTCAAAAAACTGTAGCAACTTCATCATAGTGATGGAAAATCCCCAGTCAATACAGTCAAGATTGGCAAGCCAAAGTGAAGTGAAGAGACACTGCTAGGGAAGCAAAATGTTTGGAAGAATTACGTTTGATATGAAGAATGTAAAAACTACTCCACCTTCTCCTATGAGTCTGTCCATTTGTTAAGGTCTACAGTTCGTGGCCTTCCATCTTTGGAGGAATAATAGATGATGATGATGTAAGACCATCCTATGCAGTGACATCACTAGGGGTTGCGAGTGTGGGGTATTGCGGACTGTACCAAATGATACCTCAGTGACATCACTAGCGGCCAAAATTTTGGACACCTTTTGGAATATTCATACGTATTACTAATACGATCATGATACAAATAAATGGAAAGGTAATTTCATGCAGAATGGAATGAAACAAACCACGTTATCCTTCAGTTACTTACAGAACAGCGCTATTTCCCAAAGCAGCCAGAACTATTCGGGCTAACCATTTGGGGGAAATTGCTGTAGACTGCAAAGGAGATTCCCTAATATGAAGGGTGTTTGTGCATACCTGTGTTCGTTTTATTTTATCTTGTTTTATCTGAATTTTATTGCCCTTAGTACTTGAATCTGAACCTGGACTTTGTATTTTAATTATGATTGTGATGGCTTTTAGCTAATACAATAAACAATTTTGATTGATTGAACAAACTATGTTGAATTAATTATATTCCATTCATGGCCAATGACCATTGCTATATTATAATAAATCAGAAAAAGAAAACACAACTACATTATGTAACAAAAATTGTATTTGCTTAACTCAAAGCTGATCAATGAGATTATTGTTCCAAGAACCAATGAAGTGTTATGACACAGGAAGGAATTAATGTATTTGTATGAATCAGATCTAATTTCCATGTATCAGAGCTAAATATTAGAACACTTATTCAGTTGTGAGAGGGTCATCAAGTTGGCCACTGGTTTTTTGTTACCATTTATTAGGTGACCTGTACTGTTACATATTTAAATAAATAAAGCTAATGGGGGTGACACCAACCCTAGTGACACCACTACATTTAGGCTGTGTGTACGATATTGTAGTTAATTCAGTATGGTCTGATACTGGAGGAGATCCCCCATGGGTGTAACACAATGAACTCTCACCACCAGGTGACTCCAACCCTAGTGACATCTCTGATTCTAAGCCACCAAACTCCATCTGCCTAAAGGTTCACATGGACTACTAAAGCCCATTTATTTCGGCAGCCCTTAGTTGAGTTGTTTGCTGGCTTTTCGATGCTTATTTTATGCTTCTGTTCATGTGTTTTTGAGCATTATAATGGTGCTTTATTTGATTTTAACTGTAAGCAACTTTGGAGTATGTTGTAGAAAAACTGGTCCAGGAACATTAATATAAATAAAATAGCATTTTTTCCTTATACCTTTCTATTGACCTTGCCAGGCAAAATAGGGACTGGACCCTAACATAGGCACTATTTTTTGAAAAAGGCAGCTGACGGCGCAATCCTAAACCGAGTTAGGCCGGCATATGCTAAGTCAGCAAAGTTTGGCCAGCACAAGGGACACCGTAAAGTATGTTTGGACCATTCTCGGAATCAGAGAAGCCGGCACGCAGACGTGAGCCATCCTCTCTGACTCCAAGAGCAGTCCAAAAACACTTATGCCAGCCTAACTCTAGTTTAGGATTGCACTCTGAGACAGGCATTATTGCCTAATGACTCTGCTGGGGTCCTTGGGGCCAATACATAGCCCCCTTGAAGCATAGGAGAAGAAAATCTAATCCCATTTGACTGAACTTCCTATCCTAAACATGGTTTGATAGGCTCAGAGCTTAACAAAAAACACCCATTAGCACCACAGCTTATCTGACACTGGTTGAATGGTTTAAAATGTCTAAGTTTAGGGCTCCAAAATGAATCAGAAAGACATAAAACTGTCAGCAAGAGCTGCTGCCGAGAAAACATTTCAGGCTCAAACACTCGCTTTAGAAGCGCCAACTTTGCTTTCTGCCTCAGTGGTGGTGACGTGATGTGGTGGGGTCTGTTTGAAGAGCACTGTTCTGATTTGCTGCACTTGGCTGCCCGTGCAGGGAGATAAGCAGCCTGTCAGCAGCAGACTCCAAATGTGTCAGGGGATAGTTTGACAGTGATAGTCAAGCTCTGCAATTACATTCTGTCTCCCCCGCCCAAATTGGGCTCTTTTTGACTAATCAGAATGATTGCCAATTAAAGCTTTGTTTTTACGCTTTGACTTTATAGGCAGCGATCCAAAAGAGCAGTGAAAGAAAAAGAAAAGGGGATGAGACAAGAGCAGTACCAACATAAATCAGGTTCATTTTTTTCCAGGTCCAAAGAATGCCATGAGTGAGGGAAACAGTTGTACAGGCAGAGATGTTGCCAATTTTCCATTTCACTAGAGAAGGTCTCTCAAACCTTTAGGAGGTGCAAGCGGCTACAATGGGAATGGGGAAAGATGTGATACATTCTAGTGAGCGTGTGAGGAGCAAAACCAAACACCAATCCTCTATGAGTGTATAGCCTTTTGCATCCCAGATTGATGGTTATACCTTCAGGGCGCAATCCTTACCTAGAGTTAGGCTGGCACAGTTAGGCCAGCAAAGTTTGGCTGGCATAAGGGACACCATAAAGTATGTTTGGACCACTCTTTGAGTCAGAGAGGCCAGTACACAGAAGTGTGCCATCCTCCCTATCTCCAAGTGGTCCAAATGTGATTTATGATGGCCCTTGTGCCAGCCAAACATTGCCGACCTAACTCCAGGTTAGGATTGTGCTCTCAGTGATGGAAATATTCATTCTATATAGCCCTGATGGGGTACCATGAATACAGCTTAGGGCACAATCCTAACCAACTTCCCAGCTCCTCAAAAAGGTCCTTAGCAAGATTGTTTTTACTGGTATGTTTTTTTTCCTGCCGTGCCTCCATGGATCTAAGAGTGGCAAACAGGATTCCCCACTCTCCCCATGTTACCCACACCACAGCCCTGTGAATACAAATCCCGAAGTCCTCATAGTCATAAGGAGCAAGTTACCAAGCATGATCCTTAAGTGGTTAAGATTCCTGCTTTCAGGTTAGGTTTTTTTAAAGTAATCCAACTATATGGCTTTGAAAAGAACGGCTAATTCGATGAATAGCACTTTTAACATACTTTATATAGTTACTAGTTCAATACTGCTGTTACCTTTCCTAAACCAATGTGATAGGACTGATCAGAAACTTTTTTAAAAAAAATAAGTGTTCTTCCTGCTAATGCTAGCATGCAAACTATCAAGACAATAAAATAATTTATTTAAAATGGATTCAGTTTAAAATATTTGTAAAGCTTGGAAAATTTACCATTGCTCTGCTCCCAAAATGCATCCCTAAGTCCAGTGAGATGAGTGGGAATGTCCATTATTACAGACAGACTGTCTGCACATAAGAAGATTTGCCTAAAACTAGACAACGCCAATAACACAAGTTCAAAGCACTTCTGGAGTTCATCCTATGAAATTAGCCAATGACAATAAATGAAGTTGTTGAAAAGTTATCTATATGGCTGCATAGACACTGTTGTGGGATTTTAAAATGGGTAAGAGGCCAGAAAGCTGCACTAGTGTATTTGTCTTGAAAAAACTGACTTCAGAACTATGTGAAAACCACCATCATTTGAACTAGGAATTAGTTACTTGCATATCTCTTTAAAGCAACGGAATATACTTTAGCTACAAGAGTGAGAGCTGTAAGTCTTACATCAGAGGTCGGAAACCTGTGGCCCACGGGCTGGATGACTTTGGGTGGCGGGGCAGATCGTATCACTGCTGTGCGGAACCCTGCCATTCCCCATCCGGAGCATGGCAAACTGGGGGAGGGGGCCTTCGCTCCCAAGCCAAACTCTGCACAGAAGTGATTTGATGACATCCCGGAAGAAGAACTTGCATATGAGCTTCAGTCGCCATTTGATTTATTGAAACAACATTTATTTGGTTTAAATGAGAATATTCTCTCCAAACAAGAGAAACAATGGCCGCATTGATTTCAAGTCACAATTACAAGCCCATTCAATTAAATGACAGAAATCTTGACTTCAAACCACAAATTAAAGTGATTCCATTACAACGGCACCCTTTTAAGGCATCGACACTGTTCAATCTCGAATGACCCAAAGACAGAAGATTTAAAAGTTAAAAATAATAGATACTCATCTCATTTTCCAGATAGGTTTTAACCAAGGCTTCCCAAGTTCAATATGATCAGTCGTATCTTTGCAAAGAGTATGTCACATTCTTTGTTCTACCCACTTGGGCAGGAGCCCATAATGGAGAAATTATATCCAGCATATCTATGCACTTTGTATATAGAGATATACTGCACCAGCACACACACACACACACACACACACACATCTCAGAGAAAGAGATGCATATAGAAATACAAATGGCAATCCCCATAGGTTTTGACTCCTCTCAGGGCGCAAACCTAACCTGAAGTTAGGCAGGCACAGTTAGGCCATCAAAGTTTGGCTGGCACAAGGGACACCGTAATGTATATTTGGACCACTCTCTGAGTCAGAGGGACCAGCACACAGACGTGCGCCATCCCTCCTGACTCTGAGAGTGTTCCAAACACGCTTTACAGTGTCCCTTGTGCCATCCAAACTTCGCTGGCCTAACTGTGCCAGCCTAACTCCAGGTTAGGATTGCACTTTCAACCATGTTCTAGATTGCTATCTCTTTTTTTTACCCCACAGAACTCATTAGGAGCTCTGAGAACTGAGCCAGTTCCAACTGCAGTTGTCTTAGCCTGGGTTCCATTCCTTGGCCACACTACAATGTGCCAGGAACCAAGAACTGGCTTTTACATATGCTGATGTTCTGCCCAAACTACAGATGCTGCTAACCACCAAGACAGTATGTACTGCATAGGTTTTGTTCATGCCCCATTTGCTGCTGGCAAAATGTCTTCTGGATAAGCCCATAAATATTCATTAGCTCACATAAAGAAACACACGTTCTGGAATAAGAATGTAGTCTCCCATAAAAACCTAGAAGAAAGGAGGTGAACAAAGACTTGCCTGGTATGACAGAAAGGAATGTCAGACACCACTTCGGTCAAGCATTTAAAGTAGCCATTAAGTTTCCATTAACCATCAAGTTCATTTGCAGGCCAAAACCTATTGGCTATTTACCAAGCTGTTTTATAGATTAAGTTTACTGCCTTTAAGCATTTAAAAATTATCTATATTATCTAGACCCCCTTTGCTATTGGACAAACTAAAACTAAACAGCTGGAAAAGTGCTTTTTCCATATTGTTTGGGGTTCTCTTGCTACCCATTTCATGTATAGCACTTATTATAACCTATTTAAAACTGAGCTCTATACATCTGAATTCTATCCATAGTTGTGATACGTGTCTCATGATAGTCTTCATGCCTTTCCTCACCCATTTATGTTGCTGGATATGCAGAAAGCTCTCCAAGGTCCTGTGACTGCATACTATTTGCAGGATCCCAGAGATACACAGTGTTACCAGCTTTTTCTGCCTCCTCCCCTTCCCCCGGGGTAAGTTACCATCCTGATTAACTTGTCATTAACTTTGGGAATTTTTTCTAAAGAGTGTATGATTCCCCCGAACATGGGATACCCATGACAAACTGGGGGGGGGGTGAGGTACAAAGCTATGTAGATGGGCCTTCTGGTCTACATCCTGATGGACTGTAGGACCGACTAGTGTTTAAAATACAGACAGCATTTATTATTTGTAAAAGGCCATATGAATACTGGCACAGATGAGTAAGGGTGTTTGGTGTTATTTTTTCTGCAGTTTTCATGATTTGAAAGGCAGAAAGCGATATGTGTTTTTATTCTAAGTTCTCATTCCAAGTTCTCATTTTTATTAATTTAAAATTCTTTAACAGCATTCTAGGTAGGTGTTAAAGGTTATACAGTATATAGCAGATCCGCTTTAATTTCTGGAAAATATCTCCAACACCAAATTTGCAGATACAAATGCAGATTTTAACACCAGAAAGGTGGTCTGTGTTTTCATGCATTTTTAACAAAAGAAAAAAAAAGCCCACCACCCCTACTGAAGTATACTCCATGATATCCTGAGCATAAGAAATCTCAGCCATTGATGTAATTAAATGTGCACAGATGAAAACAATAAAATTAATCATAATTATGATTTTAATGTAAAGTACAGAGCTTTCAATGTTCATGTTGTTTTTAATGTGATTTTATGTTTGTAAGCCACTTTGAATGCCTTTCCAGGAGATAAAGCAGGGTATAAATTCGTAAACAAATGACACTCATGGGAGAGACAATGCAACCCATTTTTTTTTGTTATTATTGGACGTAACACCATCCATGTACATTGTACTATACAAAAGATGAGAAAACAGGTCTCTGCTTTACCAATAATGAGGCAAGAAAGACCACAAAGGAAGGGGAGGAAAGCGAAAACAAGAGCAAGACAGGGAAGACTATATTAACACATCCTTGGGCTTAGGAATTTGGGTCTGTGACAAAGGCTTTACAGAAAAGGTGAGCTTGAAGAAGCAAACATAGGAAACAGACCACTTGTCTATTTAGCTCAGAATTGTTGAGGCTGACTGGCAGTGATTCTCCAAGGTTAGAGATAAGAATTTTTGTCTGCCCTACCTGGAGATGCAAGGGACTGAATCTGGGACCATCTGCATGAAAACATGAGGTCCACCACTAAGCTAAGGCCCCTTCCCCACACAGGTGTTCCAGGAGGCAGTTCCAAGAACACCTTTTCATGCATGAACCAAATAAATAAATCACATTACATGCTGAACTTTGTCTTACCGCATCTGTGACATCTATTTCATATAGTTTTTTAAACGTCTCCCGCTCAAAGAAAACCAGTTTTCCATTTCCCTGTCCTTTTTTAACAGAAGTACCAGTAACAACTAGTTTATCATCCGGGCTGAAACAGCAGTCTGTCCTGGTGAAAAACACAGTTAAGGAACACATGAGCTTATTCTCCTGAAGTCATAGTCATATATTATGTCAAATAAAGGCAGTTTGTGAATTTGGTGTTAAACCTAATTATACATGACAACAATAAAATTCACAGCTGGATTCAAAATAACAGAAGCTGGCAAAAGCCAACAAAATGAGACATCAAGATTTCAGCACTAGAAGAAGAAATGTTTAGTTATAATAATTTCATTATTTGATTGTCACAGTCAGTAGGTAGGTCCCAAAATCTGTTTTCACCAACCAAATATCTGCCCATGTCAAGAGGTTTATGTCACTAGGAAGACATTAGCCTCTCTGCTTGACAACAAAAACAAGTAAATGTGATTTTCCATCAGATAAAAAGATGCATGGATTCTTAAAGAAGACAGCATGCATACTCTCCATTTTAGCATTCCTATGCAGTATATTTTATTATATTATGGATTAACAAATGAACACATTCCTTCTACCCTACAGCAAAGAAAGACATAAACAAATGCTGATTTATACAACCTGCCCTCACAAGGCAATTCACTACTCGTTACCGATCTAGGCAAATACCTTGCATTCTGAGTAGTAGTGCCTGTTTTCTTGCCTTGTAAAGTCAACATGAACTTTTTTTTACATTTGCAGAATCATCCGAGGTTTAAACTGTGACTACCTTACAATTTACCACACAACAGCTCAATCCTTTTTGACAGGCAAAACAAATGTTAAATTGAATCAATTTTACAAGACTGATTCAGGGATGGACTTCAAAATGTAAAGAATGTAGTGTGAATTCCTCCCTCACCCCCAACTATAAGTTAAAAAAATTACTCACATGGGGAAGAAGCTTGACAGATTGGCAACTGAGTTAAGAGGTGTTTTGAACTGCCTGATGTCCCATGTTTTTAAGGTATCATCTCCTATGAAAAACAAAAATATTCAACATCCAGTCATGAAGAAACACACTGTATTTACCTACAAAGGGAAAGCCAAAATGATTAGTGGACTGTGACACCTGCCGTACTGGGAAAGACTAATATGTTTGGAGCTCTTCAGTTTGGAAAGAAAGCACTTGAGAGGGGCCATGACTGAGACATATAATATTATGTATGGTAGGAAAAACAAGGTAGGAAAGTAGATAGAAAATGGTGAGGCTTAGAGGAGAGACGCTGAGCTCAATGGAGCTCCAGAGAAACCCGACCTGCTCTACCAGAGACAGAGCCGGACTGGGAAGATGGGATGCCCTTCCGCAGGAAGAGGAGGAGACAAGTTTGAAGTCCGGCCCTGCCTCATCCATGGGAAGGGCATACCCATGTGGTCACGAATGACCCACCTTCCTTCCCCAGAGAAAGTAGTTATTTTTGAGTGCCTTCTGGCAGAAAGGCAAGATATAAATAAATAAATAAATAAATAAATAAATAAATAAATAAATAAATAAATAAATAAATTTTCCTCTTGTACAACATCAGAACCAAGGGGCATTCTCTAACATAGAGAGGCGGGAGAGTTAGAACAGACAAAAGGAAATATTTCTCTACCTAGCATATAATTAATTTGTGGAACTCCTTGCCACAGGTTGTTGTGATGGCAACTGGTCTATCTAGATGCCTTTAAAAGGGAATTGGATAGATTTATGGAGGAAAAGTCCAGCATAAGTTACACGCCATAACAACTATATGCAACTTTCAGAGGTAGGCAGGGCTCGTCTTATGTTCTGATAAATCTTCAAACAGTTGTTCCAATCTCAGATCACTCCTGGCTAAAGGTAGTGATGTCAATTAATATTGCTTGTTGGGAGGTGGGAGGAGCCTTCTGGCAATGGCGAACGCACTCGGGGCAGCTCTGTTTCCTCGAGGTGTTCAACTCTCCGTGTGAGGACCTCTGGACCAAAATGAGGTCGTTCAGCTGCCAGGTGAGGCAGTGAACCCTGTGGGTGCAATTTCCTTTAACCCTTACAACGGCAATTGTGGGGTGTAGAGGAGACAGCCCTTTTCAATTTTTGGATCCCACGGAAGAGAACGCCTAGCCGAAGAGCTGGGACAAGCCAGAAAGACTCTCACTTCAACAGCTTAGCGAAGATGTAAGCGTTTTCTTTGAAAAACCTGATTCTAATTTCCATTTCTACAGAGTAAATAGGTGCTTAAGAAATGTTAATTTGGTGAATTGGGGAATGGCAAGTTAACCTAACGAAGAAGGAAGCGACTAGCAACAGCAACGTGTGAAATGGCGGCCAGAGGCGTGCAAGCCGCTGGTATTCAACTAACATGGTATTCAATTAACATATGCAATGCCCTAATGAAAACCTTTCGATTGCAATGGGAAATTGTTTGTGAAGGCATTTAAGTCAGCTTGTTGTTAAATACATTGCAATTGAGTTGGATTAAAAAAATGATAAAGCTAAAAAAAATCAAACAAATATAGAAATTTAAATTGGACACAGGAACAAACGTTAAATCTATTTGTCTGAATGGGAACTGACTGTGTAAACAGAAGCGCTGCGTTCTAGTAAGCCTGAACTTGCAACTTTCAAAACTAAGAAGTCTCTATGTGCTATGCTCCCTATAAATGGCGACTACTGGCTTTTGAATACTTAAGAGATGTTAATTTGAGAATCTGCAAGTCTTCCCAACGAAGAAGCCCTAATGAAAACCTCGTAATTGCAATGGGAAAGTGTTTGTGAATGCATCTAAGCCAGCTTGTTGTTGCTGGATTTTGAATACAAGGAGACGAAGGCAATTTAACATTCCAATACTTTGAGTAAATTACAAAACAAAGGCGAAGTGGTTTGTACCTGATTGAAAGCAAGACTAAAGTTATAGATTGAACTTTAATAAAGCATTAGGAATTAAAAAAGGAAAAAAGGAAGAAGATTCAGTTGGAAGGAAGAACCATTCTTTTAACTTTACAAAGAACATTGAAAAGAACATCCTAAAGAACGTTGAAAGAAAAATTCACTAGAAAAGCAGAAGAAGAAGCATCTATTTAATTTATATATACTGATTCCATATTGTGCTGAATTTAACACTGAATACTGAATTGTGTTGAATTTTATATTACATAATTTTGCAGTATTAAGCTAATATTAATATGCTTTAAGTTAGTGGGTGGTTTTTCCGATTTTTCTCCATCCTTTTTTGCTTCCCTCCTTTTTTCCTCCATCTTTTCCTGTTTTCCTCCATCTTTACTAAAGCTTAGCAAAATTAGGAACTGCTTGTAATACACTTATGTTAAGATATACTTTATTTTTGTCTCTTCCCTTTCTAGTTATTTTTCCATCTTTAACCTCTCCTGCTTCTGATGCAATTTAGAGTATAATTTGCCTTTGTAATTAAAGGCTACAGGGGGTGTGTGTCTATAAGTGATGATTGTTAAACACTAACTGAAGGGCTCTGTTATTGTTCAAAAGGAAGAATATATGCATATATAGAGAGAAAAGGGGGAAAAACGCAAAACTACAGAAGAAATTTCAAATTGCTAAAAGGTTAAGTGGGAATTTTTTGTAGTTGTTATATCTTGCCATTTATAAGAAGCTTTTGATTGATCTAATCATTTAAGTCGTACTGTTAAAGATAATATTGTAAAGAATGACAGCTAAGAAAGAAGGTCTTAGAGTAGGGGTTAGGACCTCTCCATTATTGATTTCGGGTTTGTCTAATTTGGTGAGGCAAGATTTAAAAAGTATGGAAGCAAGAAGGGAGATTCAAAATGATACAATCTTAGCAGCAATAGAACAAATGCGTCTAGATATACGAGAAAATATAAGAGAATCAGAAACTAGAATAACAACAAGATTTGAAAATAAGTTAGAAGAATTTCAAATGCAATTAAGTAAGGTCTCTGAGGAAATGAAAATAGCTACTAAAGATAGGAAAAAAATAAAAAAAGAAATACATTCAGTTCAAGAGGAAATTACGGAGTTAAAGAGTGAGTTTGAACAGTTAGAACTTATACAGTTAAGACAACAAATGGAAAATGCAAAGATGTTAATTCGTATTCGGAATTATCCGGAACAACAGAAAGAAATAACAGAGAAAGTAATTAAAAATTGGCTAGAACAAGAATTAGAAATAGCAGAAGAAGTCTTAGAAGAGGGAATAGAGATAGTATATAGAAAGAACTCTAATTTTGCCAAAAGATATAATAAACCAAGAGAAATAATTATAAAGTTCAGCAGAAAGAAACTGAAAGAGGAAATTCTGACGAGGTTAGAAGAAAAAGAAAGAATAGTAAAAGAACATAAACTCTTGATATTAAAAGAAATTCCCTATCAGGTAAGGAAAAGAAGAATTCCTTATAAAGACTTCAATGCGGTTTTAAGACAAAATCAAATAAAATACAAATGGAATCTACCAGAAGGGGTTAGTTTCTATTATAAAGCCAAATATTATAATATTAACTCAGTACAAAAAAAAGAACAATTTTTAGATAAATTCGGCAAACAATTAGGAATTATAAATACAAAAGGTATAGACAGAGAAGGAAAAGGAAGATATGAGAGAAAAGGAAAGTCAGAATTAAGTAGTTCAGAGGAAGTGGAGGAAATAATTAGTCAAGACGCAGAAAGTAAAGGAGAAGATTCTCAAGAAGATTCAGAATCAAGAGGCGCCGTGGCATTAAGGAAAAAGAATGATAAGGATACAATCAAGCAACAAGATGTACAGGAGGGGGAAAGAAGGAGGAAGACAACAAGGAAAAAGAGATGAATAATTTATAAATGTAAACTAAAATACTGTTACTTAATATAAATGGACTAAATAACCCGACTAAAAGGCTAAAAAACATATAAATAATTAAACAAAGTCAATCCAGATATAATATGTTTACAGAAAGTCTATATAAAAGACCAACAAAAAACTGATATATAATGAAATATTAGGGATTGTATTTTCAACAGTATTGGTTAATAAATAAGAAAAAAGGTGTGGTTATGTATGTTAAACTAGCTTTGAACTCAGAATTAATTTGGAAAGATGTCCAGGGACAAACATCCATTTTACAATCAAAATTATTAATTATTGATATGTAGGCAAAAAATATTAGGTAAGAACAACCTTATAAGACCTTATATCAAAAGATAATTGATCTTGCCCTCTTGGAATTGAAGGATCGATTTTGGAATTGAAGGACGATTTTGATAAAGCGGAGATGTATATAAAAAAAAATATGTTTTACTACGAATATATTATATATTATAAGGATAAAAAGGTAGAAATGGAAAAAATATGCAGATTATGGAAAAAAAAAGATTTTTGATTAATATATTATTTTGCTGTGACCTTTTGTTTCTTTCCCCAAGTCTCCCTGTCCCGTGTCGTCCTTATTACCTATCCCTATGTCTTTATATGTGTAAACACAAATAAAAAAAATATACAAAAAAAAAAAAAATTAATATTGCTTGTTCAACAGCCGTTTCTGACACAGTTCTGTTCAGTATTTCAGTGCTGCTGCAATGTAACTTTCCCCCTTTTCCTACTTATGCTTTCCCTTTTTCTCCCTCTTCTCTCTCAGGTCTCCCTTCTGCACCTTCTCAGCACTGCCTTCATGCTATCACCAACCAGCTTTCCTGTCCTTGCTCTCAACGTTCTATGTCCTTCCCTTCCCTTGTCCTGCATTCAGTGTCCACAGAGGAACAGGCACTAGAATTAATTCTAGGTCCAGGACAACGAGGTTGTTTCTTTAGCTAGCTAATATTTGTAGAGCAGGGCCCACACTGGCTTCAGAATATCACCCACTGATCTGATGACAATCTGTAGTACTATGATTACATATTGTTTCTGAGTTCCCAGAGTCTGAGGGAGGCATGGAAGAAGGGCGAGTAAGGGAAGGAGGCATCACAGGCCACATTAAATCCTCTTAGCAAGAGACAGCAAAAAGCATTCATCTGGTCTTTTCACTGGAGGTAAGAGAATGCAACATGTGGACAAGGCCTTCAATACACAACAGTACAGGTAATAATGAGGTTTTGCACAGGTAACAGCACAGGTTCCATAACATAAGTCACTAGTTCCTCAGTACACTTGGAAAACTAAGCAAAACAAAACTTTAACAATGTTTGCAGAACATCTATTTTTCTGGCAATTCTTCAAACCTCCCTCACGGTAACAAATCACCAGCAAGGCTTCTTTGGCCTTGATAGACTAGACCTTGACATGATTACTCTGGAAGACTTATAGGAGGGAGAAAGTCAGCTGGTTGTTACTAATGTTTAGAAAATGTGAGGAACTGCTTTTGAGAACTTTGTTCTGCATCACATGAAACTTCAGGGACTGGCACAGTTATGGAAGGACATAGATTTTACAGACATCCCAGCATACAGAAATGTTAGCAGAATAACTCATCACCCTAATTTTACACTCCTGCATGTGCAAATGATAAGAATAAAAGCCACGTTCCAACTCCACCCCCCTCCCCAGGCTGGCCCACCTCCTGGCCCACCCACCCCCCGCCCGCCCAGAAATGCCCTCCCTCCCTCCCTCCGCCCAGAACCGCTCTTGTGCCACCCAAACTTGGCTGGCACTGGAGCGGCATAGCATGGGCTTCGGGCAGTGCTGTTGGGCTGCTGCTGCTGCTAGATTTGGCCCAACAGCAGCAGCGCTGACACGAGGGTGCCAGTCCACGCTCTCACGCCGGTGCTGCTGCCGTTGGGCAGACATTAGCAGCTAGCGTCTGCCCAACCCAGGGTCTTGGATTGTGCCCCAAGTCTTGCCTCCTCCATGAACTCACCAATAGCCTTAGGCGAGTCATTCACTGTAAGTCTCACCTACCTTACAGAGTCATTGTAAAGATTACTAGAAGACAATGCAGGTAAAGTGCTTTGAATTCATGAATGCTATACAAATGTTAAGTATTATATTTGCTCTACTCAGTTAAGCTTTGTGGTAGACAGCATTAATAAAATCTATTTACAGCAAAGCAGGAGATGCTTGTTCTCCTGGGTAAGATGACCTGATAAGATTGTACTTATAGGGATGATTTTTCCATCCTATAGCAGACAGTGGAAACTGGCCACGTGTACAGTTTGTTGTATCATAGTTCACATGCACATTAAACCATCACAAATTGTTATTTTGAGAGAAAGCAACACAATTTGTTAACGGTGGATATTCATATCATGTCAGCAGAAAGGAAGGACACCCCTCGTGTTTTCATCGAATCCCAATTTTTTTTATGTTCAACCTTGTACTTTTTTTTTTAGTGAATCACATTTTATTACTGTGTTACAAAAACCATATCCAACTGTGCTTTTTAAAGAACTATTTTCAGGGTCACAAGTGGACCTTTAAATATTGCTTCCTTGCATTTCTGTCAAGTTACAAGCTTAGTCTCGATGGGAATTAAACTGGAAACACTCCTGAGCCATTCGTCTGCTGGTCCTTTTCCCTTGTGCCTGCAGCTGAACCAATCTCAGCTCTCTCGTATCTGACAAACTGCATCACGGCCCAGGGATGCAATCAGATTTTCACTGAAAGTCCCTATTCTCCCAAACATGACCCCTGCTTTGATCCCCTGCCTTTGGGCAGGTGTGCTAATCTAAGACTGACTGCTGGCTGCACATCTGCTTTTGCTGGTTAAAGTCCAGGGTAATACAGTACTTATATTACATAAAAGCAGAAATGCACATTTTTTTTTATTTTTATTTTTTGCAGATTTAAAAATGGTTACAATGTGGCTAAACCCACCTGGGGCCAAGTTAAGATTTTCCTCTATACGGTGCTTTTAAAAGTAGCTTCGGACCATGCATATTAAAGCCTCGGTTTCAAAATGATTTTAGATCAAAGTTTGACAAGTGGGATAAGGATGCTAATTTATTTATGATCAGCCACCTGGCTACCTGTGACATTCTGGAAACTGTTGAAGACTGCAGCAAATGGGAGAACAACAGAGGGGGAAGAAGAGAGTTGAGGGTCCGTGAAAAATATAAACACAAAATTTGACAGGATGTCTGCAAAAGCTAACTACTGTAGTTTGGAAAACTCTGTCTTTAATTATGAAGGATTTGCATATTTTTAACTGACATGGGAAATCATGGTCAATCCCAAAGGCCTGATGTGTGATGCCAGCGTCTGATGCTCTTCTACACTGCAATTTTAATGTTTTTAACTAATGCATTCATTTACTTTTATTATTGTTTTTAGATTTGTATACAGATTTCAGTGATTTTGTAGGGAAAAAAAATCAGGTTCCTGAGCGCTCCACAGCTGCGCTGCATACAGCACAGGTCCACTGGCCTCACTGTTCCAGCACAGCTTAGGATTGCGCTCTTAGAAGAGGATTAAACAAAAACATGTTATAAGCAACAGGAAAAATGACAGCTACAAGCTGAGCCCACTCCCCCTATTTTGTAACAAGCAATTGAGCTTTTGTCATATCCTGATGACATTACAGTGACTATTTCCCACCAGCCAATTTTGTGAGGCAAGGGTGGGAAAACACTCACAATAGACAACATTAGGACCCAAGGCTAGTTGAACCTCACGTGACAATGGGGAAGGACAACACCTGATTTGTTCTCATTTTGGGCAGCATCGCTGACCTGCTCCACAAGTCAGCCCGCCTTTTTAATGGAACTGGTCACCAGTGAAACACGGGGATGGAAATGTGGCACTCACCTCCACGACTGGCAAGAACAGTGCCATCATAGGAAAAAGTCAAGCATGAAGTGTCAGTGCCTGGAGCGTGTGCCAGCCGGCAGTGGAACTTGGTATGAACCTGTTTGAGAAGAAGATAAAATATTTAAAGGCTCCGCTGCTTTGAGACTGCACACACCTGATTCCCTTTGAACATCGAACACCCTTTACTGCATTTCTCGAATTAAAAAAAACAAGCAAGCAATTTGAAAACTTGAGGCAAGGAGGAATGCAGAGTAACAGCTGATGTCCATCGACTATTATCGAGCACATTTTATGTATTTTAACAGCTTAAAGAGATCTGGGAGGCAAAGAACTTGTCAAGCTTCCAATAGTTTGCTTTACAGTCCAGAAAAATAATAATGCAGCGAAGTGATATTAATGCCCAAGGATAACTCCCTTTTATGCTAGTTAAAGGCAAATATGTTGACTAAGATACAAAAACACATTTTTTTCCCATCAGGAGACAGCATTCCCATCCTTCCTATGGCAGGTTTATACCGTTCAGTCTGACAAAATATATCATCTATCTTATAGATGTATCTTGAAAGCAAGGAAGCCTGGGAAACCATCATACAAAAAAGAACTGCCAAAAAAGTCTGGGCTGAAGATTTAGAACAAAGTCCTGTACAAATAGTTTTGTGGATTTCAATACCATTTGGCTATAACAAAAGTGCGTGAATAGTTTGTTTTTTCAAGAAATGAAAGTTATGTTCTCCTAATCATACTAGAAAGTTTTACTACTACTACTACTACTACTACACATTTTCCTGACCTTCTTCCAAGAAGCTTAAGACTGCATATAAAGTTTTTCCCTTAATTCCTTCACTACCAGGTTGCCCAATACCTGACAGCTAGTCAGTGCAATACTAACCTTGCCAACTTTCCTCATCATAATGCAATTTGAGGTTTAGGGGTTATCTGTTAGTTTGCTGGTTCTCTGATTTTTTTTTAAAAGTGACTACTTGTGGTGTAATAGGTCCTTGAGAGTGCAATCCTAGGCAGTCTTTGGGCCAGCACAAATCTCCTGTGCCGACCCAGCAGTGTCACAAATGCGCCGTAAAGCATGTTCGCAAGACTTAGGAACTCGGGACGCTGGCACAGACATGCGCTGGCCACCCTGAGCTGCTCGGGCCTGCAACGCCCAGAAAAGGCTGGCTGGCTTCAGCCAGCGCAGGTGTCTGTGTGTTGGAGAGGGCGGATAGAGAGAAGGTGGAACATCTTACACCCAAGAAGAAGCGTGAGATGCAAATGTGAGAAATACTCTAAAAACAACAACACATACAGTGCTATATTGTATATAAAATACAATTGTTTTAAGTTACAATGTGCAGGGGGCCATTGCTCAAAACTGGAGAACCTAGGTTCAACCCCTGGCATCTTCTAGTTTTACTTATATTAGCATCTCAGCTGAAAGAGATTCTGTTGGAAACCTTATTATATAGGAATCTCTAGACAACTCCTTCCAGAGGAGAAATAATCAGCGCTCAATAGCACCATTTTAAGCTTTGACGTCGTTTACATGTACAAATTACCTGCTACTTTCATTTAAATTTTATATAGTTTTTTTATAAAGACTTTATAAAAAAAATTTATAAAGAATTTTTTCATCTGTGGATACCTGCAATGAGTAAGATACAGTACAGATTTTTGTTCAATGTTTTTAAAGTGATACAAAAAAATTGTTTCTATAGTTGTGCATGCACTCCGACTGTTTTCTCATGAGTCCACCATCCTGCAAGCTCTCATCCAGTAAAACACACACACACACACACACACACACACACACGCACGCGCACGCGCTGATTATGGAAGTTAAGCAGCCAAAAGTATTTTTTGGAAAAACATTATGCTAGTGACTAGGAGAAATATCATCCTAGTAGTTAAAAAAAGAAATGAAACTCCACTTAAAGCATTTGGATGTCTTGTTAAGTTTTTATGTCTTAAAACAATTGTGTAGAGTGACTAACATGAAACAATAAATATCATTAATAAAGACGAAGCGTCTGGATAGCATTCAACTGGCCATTTGTTTTTACATTGTTTGTGAAAAATGTTCACACACATAAAAGCAGTAAATCCTTCCAATTTTCTCTCTAAATTATGCTTTTAAATATCAACATCAAATTAACATAGCATCCGGTCCAATGATATGCTCTGTCTTTAATGCTTTCTCTAAATACAATTATTTTTCTTAGTTGGAAAACCCTCCCAAGAATATTACATAAATGGATGAGTACAGATTATCTTACCATTGTATATATGTAACTACCCAACAGACTGACCATCCATTTTTCATGCCAACCATGCTTGGTATGACCACAGTTATGAGACTGATTCAACAAACCTTCCCCCCTTGCATGAGAGAATTCCTTCCATAGCTAAACATTACGCAAGCAAAGTCACCCACGCTTAATCTAAAGAGTGTTTAATGTTGCAAATGCTTAAGGTTGCAAATTCTGGTAGTGAATTCTGGATAGTAGCAATCATGGTTAACAGTGGTACAGACATTTTGGGTTGGTTCAGATACAGTGACAAACCAGAGTTTGCCTTTACATCGGAACCAGACACTCTATGGTTTGTGTAAACAACAGTTCGTTTGCAAACCACATTTGGAAATCAAACCATAGTTTGCCTGATTCTGATGTACTTTCAAGGAAATGTGAGCATTGCATCAGCCCAAGGCTTGTTCATGAAATATCAATCCACGGACTGGTATTAGATCCACTGTCTCAAAGACCTATCACAGCTATGGTTAGGGTCGGCTCACCCAAATTTGCCGCTATCTTCCTCCAGCCTACCCCGGACATGTGTTACATTGATCTGCTCCTTGTTTGCTAAATGTGAGTGGGAATCGAATCACCTGCTTCCCTCCACAAGGGATTTGTTCCCTATAAACTTTAACTCTGTGTACCCTGGTGCTGGGAAGTTGGTTAGGATTGTGCCCTTAATGACCTTACATGCCTAACTGTCTGCTGGATTGTAGTAATCCTCACTAAGTGAGGAGGGTAGGGAGCTTTTTATTTTGTTTTGCAAGGTGTCAGTGTGCACAGCCTGGCAAAGAAAGGGTGGCAAGGCCGGAGCAGCACTGGGCAGATATATGAATGCAGACTTTTCATCCTCAGCAAAGATTCTCTGTTGCTTACAACACTACGCAAGGTACTACTTCAAAAATAAAAATGGGAAATGGTATTCCACAAATGTGGCTAATGTTTATTTTATTTTTATGCCGCCCTGCCTCCAAGGAGCTTAGGATGGTACACATAGTTCCTTCCCTTCCTTTTGTCCTCACAATCACCCTGTGAGGCGAAGTAGGTGAGGCTGAGAGAAGTGTGCCTGCTCCAAGTTCGCTAATGAGTTACAGACCAGTTTGTGATCTTGATTCTACAGTACATGAACAGTATGAAAAAAAACGGCTTGTGCTATATGGGCATGAGATTCAAAAGTCCTTTAATTATTTTTGCCACTCTTAGTTTTCCATTTTGTGTGAGATCCAAAAGGAAAAAAAATTGCCTATGGTGAGCACCTACAAGGAATTTTTACAATCCAGCAGACAGTTAGGCATGCTTAAGGTCATTAAGGGGGCAAGCCTAACCAACTTTCCAGCACCAGGGTAAGGGCAGCGCAGCTCTGAGGTGAGGGAACAAACATTCCCTTACCTTGAGGAGGCTTCCGTGGCTGCCCCTCAACTGCAGGATGCAGCACATGCCCCAGGGGCACAGCAATGTCAGTGCTGGGAAGTTGGTTAGGACTGCGCCCTAAAATAAACAGCTTTAAGTTCCTTGTGAGAAAGGGGCTGGAGGGCAGGGAAAGCTTCAGATCCCCTTTGTTCAGTTTGAGCAAATGGTGCCAGCTGCACCCCTGATGGATTTTCCTGCTAATGGATTTCTGTCTCCTTCCCTAATCAAGAAGAGCCATGGAACTTCTCCAGCCTACCATTTCTTCCGCTTTCTCACACTTACTTCTTGCCTCATGAGTAGGCCCTTATTCACCAGCAGGCTGTTAATGAGGAGGCCTCCCCTAGGCTAAAGGGAACTCGCCAAGACGAGTCTCTCTAAGCAGCTCTCAGACTGACGCCATAACAGGGTTGGGCTCAGGGCTCCCCTCAGCCTCTCATTGTCTTATTCCTTTCACTGTCGAGACCATGGCTCATGTTTCCGGTGGCTTTGGTAAAATGGGGGCAGCTCCTATGAACAAGCCTTACCCTGAGTTGAAAATCAGATATATATTCAACACACACACACACACACACACACACACACACACACACACACACACACACACCCCACTACACCTCACTCTGCACCTCAGGAAAAATTCACTTGGTTCAAGAAAGGCGGCTGCTCCATGGACATATCTGGTTTCAGTCTGTGTAGCATCACTACAAGTCATGTGTTAAATAAAACACAGCTGGAAAATACTCCATCTTTTTACCAGCCTCTCTTCCTAGAATCAACATCTGCTGAAAACAACTTCATGTAGTAGGAGCATTCAGGAGCAAAATTATTTCCCATTTCTCTACTTAATATTGAAAAATATTATTTTTCAAAAGGCCTCATTTTTGCTCACACTAGTACAGTTTTGTCACAATTTCAATTCTTGAGAGTCACATAAGATGCACAAGAAAAATGTAATTCGTTTTCCAGGATAAGCCATTTCTACAGAAAGAAAACTTTTCTACTTGCTCAGTTGAACCATCACATTGATGGCCCGATCCTATGCCGGCAAGCTCCGGCGGAGCAGACGCTTGTGCTGTAGAAAACATGCCGCAAAAAGCACTTTGCGGTTGTGTGGAAGCCAGTGCGGCTGGTGGAGAGGCCTACACTGGCAGGCCTCTGCCGGCACTGGAGCTGCACCCACAAACCGGAATAAGTGAACTCTGTAGAGCAGGTAGGTAGGAGTGGAAAGAGGTCAGGGAGGAGGTGAAATCTGGTGGGGAGACGGAGGCCTGGGAGGGGGACGGGGATGGCAGCAGAGGCTGCTGCTGCTGCTGCATCTTATCCCCCCTCTGGGGCCTTGAAGCCCTGCACAGATCTCCCTGGTTCTGCACCAGTAAAATAGCTGGCGCACATCCAAGTAGACCCTTAGGGGCTGTCTGGGCCTGACATGGGGTAAGGGAACCTTACCCTGAGGAGCCCTCTAGTTGCTTTCTTTTGCCCGCAGGATACAGCAGCGGCTATTTTAGCACCTCTGTACAGCGAGGTGGTAGCCTCTATAGGATTGGGCTATAGACTGGCACAGTAAATTAAATTTCCAGAAGAAATGAGGCAAGTCAAATCAGCCAGTTTCTTGTTGAACAAAACTAATTATACGCTGTTTGCTTGGATTCATAACCAAATTAGGTGAGCTCTAAGGCAGTTCTTATAATTTAAGACGGTGTTTCTCAAATTGCACTCCTAGGAGCCCTGGGGCTCCATGAGAATCCTTCAGGGGTGCCACGAGCACACCATATGCCCCCCTCTGCTCCCTATCTAGGGTGCTCGCTTGCTCCTTCTGCCTCCCCTATTCATAGCTGTTCATAGTTCTCCTTCCTCATTCCCCTCCTGTTCTGGCCCTGTTCTCTTCAGTACTTGGCATTGGGCTTGGCACTGTACCACTGTGCACATGCACCGTCACACTGAAGCTCCCTGAGACTTCTTTTAGGAGTTTAAAGGGTTCCAGAGACCAAAACGATTGAGAACTCTGATTGAAGCCGCACACGCTATGAACAGTTAAGAGACTAATTAAAATAAAATATAAGCCCTATAACTTTACCAAAATATGTTTACAACTGTTATTTTGAAACACCAATCCTTTATAGGCCACTGTTAGCAGCAAAATCTGGAAACTATCCTATACATTCCACCCCTGCTCACAGAGAATGTTTCTTATTATTGTGAGAAAAACAAGAGTGTGAACCCAATGTTGTTAGCAACATTCCAAACTCCAGAGTCATTATTCCAGCTCTTGAGATTCTAACCTAATTCATTTAAATACTGTTGGAAAACATGTCTCTTTGGTTGGTGCTGGTCTGTCATGCGCTATTATACTCTTCTATTAGATACTCTTCTAATATTATTGAATATTAAAATATGTTTTCAAACTCTGAGGTAATTAAAGCCTAAAGGTAGGGTCAACAAAATGATTTTTGTTTAGACAAATTAAAAAGGTTTGCCCCTGCTCCCACGAATCTTATTGTATCCTGAGAAACATATCAATAGCCTATCAACCATGCAATCTTAAGTATTAATCCTACTCAGAAATGAGTCCAGTGGGGCATACTCTCAAGTAAATATATTTAAAACTGCAACCTATAGGATCAATATACTTTTGTCTTATTCGTTAACATCTGCTACTTCTTGATTTATCCCCCTTTAAAACTGCAGCTATTTTGTTTCATTCAAATAAATACCACTTTCCTAAGAGAAACTTTTACCCAGTGTTGCATACAAGATTACAACATGAATCTGTGCTGTAAATGGCCAGTGATTAGAAGGATCTTAAGTCATACCTCTTGAAATGCAGAGATCATCATTTCGTGGCTGATCTGTTAAGCTGTCCCACTGCCTGAAGATGCAGGCACCATCTCTTTCTCCAAAACATTTTTATGATTGAGGCAAATATCTCTAGGATTTTGGCACCCCAAATAGGTGCTCAGTTTACCTTGATGGTTGCATTGTGTAGACGCTAGTCAGAGATATAGCTGGTAGCCAGGGGAGGCTAAGGTCCTTCCTAATCCTGAGGGCTCTAAAGTCAGCAGTATGAGCATACTGTGGCTCCGAGTGTTGTAAACATGCTGTAAAGCACGATTATGACCCCCGGAGTGTAAGTATTATTATTTATTGGATTTAAGTAGTGCTGGTTCTGGGCAGCAATGCTCGAGTTTGTGCCACACAGAGGTTGATGCACTGCTGCTGGAGCCAGCTGCTGTGGGTTTTGGGGGCGTAGGGAGGGCGGAACTGGGCGAGGGAGCATTGAGCCCGAGTGGGGAGTCGGGCTGGTGATGGCTTCCACTGCCAGATCCTACAACCCTCTTCAGGCTGGATAGCCTGACATGGGGCTGCTCCAGTCTTTGCTGACCAAATAGCCAGCAGAGAGGAAGACCCAGTGCAGAGGGCTGGGGTTTTACTTGGAGTGAGGGAATGACTGCCCTCTTACCCTGTGGAGACCCCGGCAGCTGCCGCGGTGCCAATAGGATGCAGCGGTAACCATTTGGTATCACTACTCCTCTGGGCATCAGCAGCTAAGGACTGGGTGGTCCATGTCTTGAATGGGTCAAGTGGTACACAACTCCTAACAACATAAAGCATCAATTCCATTGCTCTATCATTTGAGAGAGGATTATTCGGGCAATCTCATTTTTCACTGCTGGAAAAAAAATATAACAGGTTTTTAGTATAATAGGTTCCACCTTCTGCAGACTCACTATTATTTTTCCTTGAACCATTTTCTTTGAAAAGGTGAAATCTCCCTCCCCCTCTCCTGTTTTTACCTTTATAACAATTCTTGGGCATGCCCAAACATTACTTTTTTGCCCAGGAAGGGTAGCTTGTAAAAGCACCTAAGAAAGGACGTGAATTGCTGTGGGAAGAGCTTTTTCCCCTTAAACTTACTTGGCCCTAGAGAAGGACTGTTTGAACTCTTTTCATCAGGAGTGATAGAGTTTGCGCTTCAGAACTGCCTCTTGTCAGAATATTAGCTAACACAAACAGTTGGATAGCACTTTACTATAAACTGTTTATTATAGAAAAGAGAATGCATTTAGAAATAGAACAGTGACCTTTTTTATCTTGGCCGAAGGGGGGAGAATCTGATGATCATATGGAGCTATTTTCAGGCTGCAGTTTAGGAAGTACTGGCTGGACCAGATGTATACAGAAAAAAATGTTAATATTTGCTTCTGGCACACTGCATGTGATTTTTCAGGTTCTGTAACAGGGGTCTGGCACACATATCTCTGGAACGAGAAGTGTGGGATACTTATGGGTATGGAAACTTTACCTTGAGCTTGCAAGGAAAATATACTGTCTATTTGGATGCCTTTCATCTTATATTTACTCAAGAAAAGTCCAGATGTAGCTAGGTACTCTTCAAAAGCTCTGTGGAGCCATTAATTTGTCATGTGAACAAAGGCAAGAGGGCAATTTTCATCACTGTTAGCAATTTTGACATTAGTAAATGTGACCAATGTTTCAATACTGTGTTAATCTACTGGATAATTTGCACCGTAAACAGTATTTCAGCTGGATGATACAATGCAAAAATCAACCTAAGCAAAATATAACAGACTGGCTCTTCTTAATTAAAATTACTATTTTTAAAAATCTTCATCATGTTGCAATCCCAGTATTATGTACCCACTAAGACAAGAGTCTACATAGGGAAACATAGTAATAATAAATGTATTGCCCTGGTTTACAAGCTGCTCATTTACTGTCAAACCTCCGTACGTGCCTTTTTGATAGGCTGCATATATTGGAGAAATATTGAGCAATATTTCTTCCTCTGTATTTTTGAAAACAGAAATAGGATAATCAGATAAGTCTTCTTCATGGCAATATTGTAGAATACAATTAAAAAATCCCGAATTTTAACTGCATTACAGTGGGACCTTGGCAACTACTGACCTGACCAACCACTGATATCGGTATCTTAAAATACCAGTCCATCTTTAAATGCCTTGTAACAAGGAAAAAAAATGGCCAAAATCCCATTTCCTACCTTCCTACGTTCCATTAGATTCCATTATTCACCCCACCTAGGGGCTGAATCTGGCATAGCATCTACACCAATGCATTCTAGGGTTGTTGTTGTTCAGCCGCTAAGTCGTGTCCGACTCTTCGTGACCCCATGGACCACAGCACGCCAGGCCTCCCTGTCCTCCACTAGCTTCCTCAGTTCGCCCGATTTCATGTTCGTCGCTTCGGTGACACTCTCTAACCATCTCATCCTCTGCTGCCCCCTTCTCTTTTTGCCTTCAATCTTTCCCAGCATGAGGGTCTTTTCTAAAGAGTCCTCTCGTCTCATGAGGTGGCCAAAGTACTTGAGCTTCAGCTTCAGGATTTGTCCTTCCAGGGAGCAATTAGGCTTGACTTCCTGGAGGATGGACCAATTGGACCTCCTTGCAGTCCAGGGGACTCTCAAGAGTCTTCTCCAGCACCATAATTCAAAAGCATCTATTCTTCGGCGCTCTGCCTTTCTTATGGTCCAGCTCTCACAGCCATATATAGCTACTGGGAAAACCATCGCTTTGACTAGGCGAACCTTTGTTGGCAGGGTGATGTCTCGGCTTTTTACTAAGTTGTCTAAGTTCGCCATAGCTTTCCTCCCAAGAAGTAAATGTCTTTTAATTTCATGGCTGCAGTCACCATCTGCAGTGATCTTGGAGCCCAGGAAAGTAAAGTCTGTAACTGCTTCCATTTCTTCCCCTTCTATTTGCCAGGAAGTGATGAGTGGTGGCCATGATCTTAGTTTTTTTAATGTTGAGCTTCAAGCCAATTTTGGCACTTTCCTCTTTCACCCTCATCAGAAGGTTCTTGAGGTCTTCCTCACTTTCTGCCATTAGAGTGGTGTCGTCGGCATATCTGAGGTTGTTGATATTTCTCCCAGCAATCTTGGTTCCAGCTTGTGAATCATCCAGCCCTGCCTTCCTCATGATGTACTCTGCATATAAGTTAAATAAGCAGGGTGACAGTATACAGCCTTGTCGTACTCCTTTCCCAATTTTAAACCAGTTGGTTGTTCCATGTCCAGTTCTAACTGTTGCTTCCTGGCCCGCATACAGGTTTCTCAGAAGACAGATCAGGTGGTCTGGTACTCCCATCTCTTCAAGAACTTGCCACAGTTTGTTGTGATCCACACAATCAAAGGCTTTAGCATAGTCAATGAAGCAGAGGTAGATGTTTTTCTGGAACTCTCTGGCTTTCTCCATGATCCAGCGAATGTTGGCAATTTGATCTCTAGTTCCTCTGCCTCTTCGGAAACCAGCTTGTACATCTGGTAGTTCTCAATTCACATACTGCTGAAGCCTAGCTTGTAGGATTTTCAGCATCACCTTGCTAGCATGTGAAATGAGTGCAATGGTGTGGTAGTTTGAACAATCGTTGGCATTGCCCTTCTTTGGGATTGGAATGCAAACTGATCTTTTCCAGTCTTGTGGCCACTGCTGGGTTTTCCAAATTTGCTGGCATATGGAGTGCAGCACTTTGACAGCATCATCTTTTAAAATTTTGAGTAATTCCGCTGGAATGCTGTCACCTTCACTAGCTTTGTTGTTAGTGAGGCTTTCTAAAGCCCACTTGACTTCACACTCCAGGATGTCAGGTTCGAGCTCAGTGACCGCACCATTGTGGTTATCAGGAACATTTAGATCGGCCTTATAGAGTTCCTCTGTGTATTCTTGCCACCTCTTCTTAATCTCATCTGCTTCTGTGAGGTCCTTGCCGTTCTTGTCTTTTATTGTGCCTACTTTAGCATGAAATTGTCCTGTGACATCTCCAATTTTCTTGAAAAGATCTCTAGTCTTTCCCATTCTATTGTTTTCCTCTATTTCTTTGCATTGCTCACTTAGGAAGGCCTTCCTATCTCTCCTTGCTGTTCTCTGGAAATCTGCATTCAGTTGGGTATATCTTTCCCTTTCTCCCTTGCTTTTTGCTTCCCTTCTTTCCTCAGCTATTTGTAAAGCCTCTTCAGATAGCCACTTTGCCTTCTTGCATTTCTTTCTCTTTGGGATGGCATTCTAGGGTAGCATTCAAGAAACCTGGAAGTGGGTCTTTAACACTATTTTTCCATTTATTCCAGTATCCATTGATTTTGGTATCCATTGATTTTTGGTATGCAGAATGGAACCCAGTGGATAAGAAGGCCTGATTGTATAATAAAAATCAGGAAAAGTGCCAAAAATTTTGAGTGGATATACAAAGGTATGAAAGGTATACAAACACTGTTGAAAAATAAAAGACTTTCAGAAATAAGTAAATCAAATTCCCAAAGTAATGACTCAAGAACATTTTTAAGGCCCAATCCTGTCCTTGAGACACACATACCTCTATGTACACCAGTGCAATGACAGCCCTGTTGGCATAGAAGTCTGGACATGCCTCGGATGCTGATGCAAACTCAAAAAAATCTTGCTCCAGTGTAACATGGGGGTGATCTGGATGCTGGTGCAACTCCATGGGTGGAGAGGACAACATAGGAGAAGATGGGAGTGTGACATGGGAAGGATGTATACCAGATCCTAATCCCCCTTCAGATGACGGACACTCTCCCAATGAAGAAAACCACAAGACCAGTGTAATTCAAACTGTGGGTCAGGACCCACTTGGTGGGTCACAACCTGATGGCAGGTGGGTTGCAGAAAGCTGGGAGTAACCATCTTGGACACTGCAGACCTTACTCTTGTGATATTCCTTTTGTGAGTGAATTTTCAAGTGAGGGTTTTTTTTTAAAAAAATTGTTTTTTGTTCAGTGCTTTTACATCATATTTTGTCCTCATCTTGCTTTCTGTCAGGGATGTTTCATGGTTGTACAATTACTCCAGTCCAAGAATGCCAATTTGCATTTCAGGAGTGTCATTTTATTATGTTACAATGAGAACACTTCCTGCTTGATGATGTCACTTCCTGCCACAACATCACTTCTAGTGGGTCCCAACACGAGTACCTTTCTAAAAAATGGGTCCCAGTCTAAAAAAGTTTGAATACCACTGCACTATACTAATGATAGAGCTAGCGTAAGTAGGAGGAACTCATAGAGAACAATGGGGAATAGAAAAACAGTACCAAATTGCAACTCCTGCCATCCTTTAACTCCTGCCCTCCACTTCACAGGATACATACTACATTTGGCAGCCAAGCATATCACACCAACCCCAATACTGTATTGACAATATTATCACCTAGAATAAAGAAAATAGAACAATTGGGTATATAAACGCTTAAATTAAAATAAACTCGCATAGCTTGGCACTGAAATGTCAACCTATTTAACTTTTCACACTGTTTTACAGAGAGAGAAAGGACACATCAACTTACGTATTCGGCCACAAATCCACACGTTTGTTTGTTCACTTCCATTCTAACTTTTTTGGTGTGCCATTTCTTTATTTCTATCGTTATTTCCACTGTAAACCTAGTTAAACTTGCTAATGACAAGGAGCATTTAGAAGTTTCCCAAAGGATAAACTTGTTCCAACAGAATGATCTTTTTTTCTTTCTTTCAGAGACTGGCTTTCCTCACTTGTGTAGCTGCTGATGTAACGGTAGACCCTACTCAAATACTAAGGTTCCTAGTATAGATTTAACAACTCCTAACAGCCTGCTTATTCATTTATTTTCCCATACGACATAACACACTGCTGTGTGGGTGGACCTTTCCAGGTGTTTATGAACAAGCGGAGAAGGTCAGAGACATTTCTCTCTCTCTCTCTCTCTCTCTCTCTCTCTCACACACACACACACACACACACACACAAACTTAGGCAAGCACACTGCTACAGTCAGAACATCAGGCAGCAGATGTACTTTGGTATTTGCTGAAGTCTCTGCGTCCAACTAAAGAGAATGGGCAGCCCAATGCTAGACTGTGCTGGAACAGGCAGGCCAATAAGTGTAGGAGGTGGGTGCAGCTCATGTTGGGGTAAGGGGATGTTTTCCCCTTACCCCAGGGTAAGCCCCGGCCATCCCTATGGGGCTACTCGGAATAGCGCCAGCAAAATCACTGGTGCAAATCCAAGAGGGCCATACAAGGACAACCAGGCTGGAGATGGGGGTAAGGATTCGGCACAAGGGCTGGCCCACCTCTCCCTGGACTGGCCCACCCTCTCTCTGCCCCAATTCACCTCCCTTCTGTCTTCCATCAACCCTTCCTGGGGGCCTGTGCTGCCCTTGCTTACTTGGGTGGAGCAGAGACCACTTTTTACCTCCATGGGGTGGCGTAAGAGCCTGCATAGTCCCTTCTCCCCTTCTGAGTGGCGCAGGCATGCCTTATGACACGTTTGCAACACTTTTCGGCCGGTGCTACTAACAGGTGCTGGCTGAATGGGCGTTCTGGATTGTACCCTCAGTTGGTAAATAACGACATACATACAGAGGTACAGAAAAAAGCAACATTTCTAAAACAAAGGATTGTTACTGTTCAAGATCCAAATGTATACAAAATAGGAAGAGAGCGACTCATTCAAAACAGCTGTCATAGTGAAAGGACTATATTTCTTGCTATGCTAATTTATCTTCTGAAGAGAGGCAATGAGTTCTGTAATGGGAAATATAACCCAAACTCAGTTAACTCCAAACCGAACAGAATCAACTGATCCCATCAATTAATTGAGAGCGCAGTCCTAACTTCGGTAAGCTCGATAGGGCTGTTTGAATCTGCGCTTGCAAAATTGCAGAGACAAGTCCAAGCCCCCCAGAGCAGCCCTGACGGCCGCATTCGGGTTCCACTCCCCCTCCCTAGGCTGTCCCACCCTCCCCCCGGAACACCCTCCCCCTGTTCTGGTTCAACTATTTCACGTTGGATTTGAAGACTTTGAAATATGGCGAGGTCAGTATTCTAGAAGACTGACATTTTACTTGCCACAGTTTCTAATAGTGTTCTCTGAATTATTTATAGCTTGCACGGGGAAAAACTAAAATTTATGGAGACAGTCTACAGCAGTTGGCACATTTTTCGCAGGGAGTTTCTTCATCCTAAGATGGAAAACCGATTAAAAATGGCTTTATTATATTCTATACTCCTGAAAAAAAAAAACTGACAGCTGCACTAATTGCATTTGGTTCGGAACAAAGTGATAAGTGCTTAGGAAGCAAAGTTGAAAAGAACGACAAAAATTCAAGAGGGAAAACGGATCAGCCTTAATGGATTTCACCAAGGTATAAATCTAGCATTTCACATTTGATCTACGAAAAAGATGACCACTTACATTCATATTCCTATCCCAGATCTGGATGGATCCATCCTGGCAGCCAGCTGCAATGAGTTTACCATCTCTGCTATATGTGCAGCTTGTGGGAATCACCCGTTTACCTTGAGCTGTCCGCGGTTTAAATACACCTTTATGTTTTTTGTCATTGGTCACATCCCATGTTCTCACAGTTCTAGGAGGACACCAAAACAAATAATGGCTTTATGAATAGCAGGGAAAAAGGTTAAAGGAAAAAATTAAATTATGTGCAAATGTCTTCTTTTCAGTTTAATGCAAAACGAATTATTACAGTAGCCTGATTTCTGGAATTATTATTTTCTAGTGCGTTCTGTGTCCAAAGCCTGTGAATATCTAATATAATAAATCAAACAAAAAGGAGGAGATAAAGTTTCTAATAAATTCATTTTATATTTTTGCTTCAGATTTTCCCAAAAATAATGCATTTTAAATTCTATTTACTTATTCTGATTGAAAATATAAATATATATTTATGAAAGCCAATCAATACAGCAAAGCCTGGAGCAGAGCAGAACCAAATGTCCCCCTGCCCCAGATCATAGCTGAAGCCACACAATGGACTTCCCCCTGAAGTCACGGAGAGGATAGATGGGGTCATGCCTGATGTTCTGGAGTCCTTATAATCTATTGCAGTGTTCTTCAAATGGTGGGTCGAGACCCATCATAGGAAGAAGAAATAAAATAAATAAAATAATAATAATACATTTATTTATATACCGCCTTTCTTAAGATCACTAGATTTCTCTAATGATTGAACTCAAGGCGGTTCGCTGGATTTTAAATACACAAAGATTGATAGATTCAAGTTTTCTTTATCCAGAAACATAGCTACATTCACAGGTTGTGAATGCAGGCAAGAGCAGAATACTGAGCCTATAGAAAAAAACTAGGCAAGCATTTAAAACACACACACACACACACACACACACACACACACACCCAGCTGGATCAGACCAAGAGCCCATCTAGTCAGTTTCTTGTAGCTCACAGTGGCCTACCAGATGCCTCACAGCGCAATCCTAAGTACAGCCGCCATAGTAAGGACGACGTCGCAGGACCATATCTTAAGCCCATCAGGAGGGAGCAGCAGCAGCTCAGCGCAGGGGAAGGAGAGGTTTTCCCCTTGCACTCGTGTAAGCCCCAGCCAGCCCTATGTGGTTGCTCGCATCTGCACCTGCTATTTTGCAGGCGCAGGTGAACGTGCACAGCAGTGGCTGCCCTGGTTGGGGACGGGGTTTAGGATATGGCACTATACCCGTCGTGCATTGCCACCCCTATTGCTGCCCACTGCGCTGCTGAGTTACGCCTCTGGCACACCCTTGGCGAGGCCCCGCACCGACCAAGAGCCGCCAATGCTCAACCAGTGTGCACCCACGCTGCTGCTTGCGCCGGTCCGGCTCCTGACTAGCCAGTGCAGATGCACTTGATACCACATTTGCAACAGCGCTGGACCGGCGCAAGAGTGTAGCACCGGCACAACGCAGGTATAAGATTGCACTCTCAGGGAGCACACAAGACAACAGCTGCCTGCATTCTGTTGCCATTCACTTGCACCTGGCATTCTGAGGTAAATTCTGAAGTGAATAATAACTTCCAACCCAATCTCGGCCTTAAGAACATAAGAAGAGCCCCGCTGGATCAGGCCAAAGGCCCATCTAGTCCAACTTCCTATATCTCACAGTGGCCTACCATATGCCTCAGGGAGCACACATGACAACAGGCTGCCAGAATTCTGTTGCCCGCCTTGCACCTAACATTCTGAGGTAAATTCTGAGGGAAACACACTGGTGGCTAGTCAAGATTCTCCACAGCATTTCTCTTTTACAGCCACTAGAACCAGATGCTCCTCTTCAGACATGTACACATAGGAACAGCCCACTGGATCAGGCCAAGGCCCATCTAGTCCAACTGCTTATCTCACAGTGGCCCACCAGATGCCCCAGGGAGCACTCAAGACAACAAGATACAATATTTGTATGCTGATGACAAACCCTTTAATTTAAAACTTATTAAAGGGGATCCATGCCAGTGTAATGGCCAGGCAATTGGCCATTTTGGCAGCCTGTAGAGCTAGTTTTTTTTTTTTTTTCACCCTAACATGCCTTTGAATCCAGCAAAAATTATGAGCGGGGTATTCTGGAGCGGGAAATCTCCAGACTGGAATAGAGCTGAAGGGTTCAGAAATAATTGAAGGCTCTTAACCCACTGTATATTTGACAATGATAAACTGATGAATAACCTTTCTTTTTAGTGTTACTTTTTCCCCACAACCCATTTCAGAAGTTACTTTTCAAAGAAAAAAATTGAATGACACCTTGGTTTTTAATACATTTCTCAGAAACACATGTAAACGGTTGAGGGTGAGGGAAGAGCAAGGAGGATTGAAACACAGGTGGCTAAGCAGTCTTATACGAAAAAAGACCTACCATCTCAGAATGCTGAATTTCTTCCTGATTATAATTCAAAAGTCTCCTGGCATGCAATGCATTAAAAAAAACATTTCAATATTTGGCAAGCCAAGGAGATCATTAATTATAAAGGGAGAATCAATGAAATCGTAGGCAAAGCTCTTTGGGTAGACTATACAAACAATAGCTAAAATCCAAGCACACAGAACTCGCTGTGTCTCTTGCCAAGAACAATGCTACTGTATCAAGGCAGCCATCTTCCAAGAAGGCTGGATGAGTGGGGACCAAGAGCAGAGTTTCCAATAGGCTCTCTAAAACCAAATGGGGCATACATAATGAATAGACCACACTCCAGTTTAGCAAAATCATACAAGCTCTTTGATTCCCTAAGAGTATTTATAATTAAGTGCCAAGTACTGTTTGGACTGGCCAAGTGGAAAAGTCTCCTGTAGCTCATAAATGCATTTTTTGCACAGAATGCACAAATTTCTATAGAGTTCAACTACTGATATGAAACAAGTTAGTATCCATTTGTAATGACTGACTTTCCTGTTAACGAAATCCGTCTCTAGTTGTTTTAATTGCTGCTGCATGGTCGATATTTTAACCTTTATTTCAAGGCATGCAGGGGAGTATTTATACTCATGGTGCTGCAAAAGGAAATCTCCCATTCAAGTTGGAGAGCATGAGTAGCTCTCCTATAGTCATCTAACTTCCTAACTAAAGAAGGATTGGCCCAACAGGCAGCCTG
>JAJKFI010000101.1:3886912-3925041 GCA_029204185.1 Lerista edwardsae | reverse complement strand
CCAGAACAAAAGAAAAAAAATTACATATTGGAACCCATTGCTTTTTATTTGATTAATTAATGAATTTAATTAATGCTATGTAAATATGAAGTTGTAAAGGGTTTGGGAGAGTTGGAAAAGTTCTTTAAATATTTTTTAATCTTACTCTTATTGTAAATATCTAACCTGCTTAGTTAGATTTGATTTTGTCATATGGGGTGTTAAAATGTTCTTGCTTGATGACATCACTTCCTTTGGGCCCCGGTGATAAAAAGTTTGAGAGCCATTGTACTGGATTAAAGAAACACACTTTTAAGGTCAGAAAGTGATAAAGGGGCAGCCTCCAAAGACTTATTTCAGAATTTAAAAGATTTGTTTGCAACTCTGGATCAAACCAAAAAATGATAGCAGTAGCCATTTTTTAATGTAGATATCTGTTTCATGCACTTGTCAAACAGGGAATACCTCATTTTTACATCACAAGGAGTGTGCATGTAGGTAAGGAGATTCAGCTCGCCTCATACAAACATCTCTTAATGTAAAAAATTAGATCCTCTCCACTTTAAATATTAACAGGATGAATGGGAGCAAAACAAATACATCTGTTGCCTGATTAGTTTGACCCCCCTCCCCTCCCCACTTCACAGAAACATAGCTGTGGAGAAGGCAAGGGCCATTCCTAATGTGTGCTAATACAAAGGTGTGCTAATAGATTCATATGCATGCCCAGCTGTGTCTCAGCAGCGCAACCGTCCATTACCCCCAGGAATTTCATTTTTACCCCATTTGGGGTAATTTACCCCTGTTCCCAGACCACTGCTGTATTCATTCCTTCTCCTAATAGAAGCTGGGGATACTTTGTCCCCCGGGCAACGCCGGGTAACAAAAGGCGTGTGTGTGTGTGTGTGTGTGTGTGTGTAACACCAGCAGCTAATGGGTGTAGACTGAAGCATTGTTAAGCTATTTCACAAGAGAAGACTGAAGAAAGGAATCTCTGGCTACTCTTCTTTTAACTGAATACACACTTAATAAAGCACAGAACAAAAGGAGCCTGGGGAAAAAAAGACAAGAAAAACCTTGCATTCCAACCAGCAAAACATCCGAAATAACTGTCGAATTTAAACACACGTGAGATTTGGGGCGCAATCCTAAACTGAATTAGGCCGGCATAAGCTAAGCCAGCAAAGTTTGGCCAGCACAAGGGACACCGTAAAGTATGCTTGGACCGCTCTCAGAGTCAGTGAGGCCAGCACACAGACGTGCGCCATCCTCCCTGATTCTGAGAGTAGTCCAAACATGCTTTATGGGGGCCCTTGTGCTGGCCAAACTTTGCTGGTTTAGCTTATGCTGGCCTAACTATTAGGATTGCGCTCTTAAACACTGCACATGTAAATTCAGTGTTATGCCTAGGTCATAAGCTAGAACCAAAATTAGCTTTGAAAAGTCTGAAGGTTTGGCAGAGTTATTCCTTAGCTGAAAGGACTGACACGTAACACACAATGCATACACATTTTACGTGTAACTGGCTTTTTAAAAGTGGTAGATTCCACATCTGCCAAACAGATTTTGTGAAATGCATCTACTGTAAGTGCCAAAGAGTGATTCAAAGCAATTTTAAAAGGGATTGAAATGCTCTCTTGGAAGGTAATAGGAATATATTCATGATTTGAGAATGTAAATAACTTCTGTTTACCTAAACAGCTGACCGTGTATTGGGGTCAGTTTTAAGTTTCTTAAATTTGTGCATTTCCTTTTGATTTTACAAAGACTCATTACCAATACAGTTCTAGTATGCCCTATATTCTGTAATGTACACGGCAGACACAATAAAAAGAAATATGTACAGTATTATGATGTTAACAGGATTTATAAGGCTATATTATTTTGATCTCAAAGTGTAGATTTTTTTCTAACACGTTTTAATACTCAAACCTACCACGCTGTGTAACATGAACTGTTTTTCAGATGGCAAATGGTAAATCAATTTAAGCACCTGTGGAATTAGGAAACATATGGAAGATTATAATGAACATGTAAAAGACAAGATGACAAGAGACTGGTGGATGCATGAGAGTGAGAATATGAGTGTGTCAAAGGAGGTGCTAAAATGTGATTGGATGAGCAGCAGAGCAAACAATGCTGAACATACTATGCATTCCCTGTTCTGTTCCATATTTGGAGCATCATCCTTTTGTAACCAATAATGTACATTAAACTTTCGGAGGTGCTAATCCTTTCCCTCTGAAAGGGGCCACATATTATTTCCTAAATATCCCATTAACAATCAATTGGGCAAGCCACAATCCAGTTTAGCACATGTATACAAGCTATTTTATTCCCCAAGAGTATATACAAACCAGCAACTGTTTGGATTGGCCCAAGGGAAAAGACTTCAGTAGTTCATAAATGCGTTTTGTACAGATGGTGGAATTTCTGTAGATTTCAACTACTGATATGAAGTGTGTTAGCATCCATTTGTAACAGTTGACCTTCCAGTTAATGAAAACCAGATCCAGTTGTTTTAACACACCCAGAGATCCAGGCAGTGTATTCCTTGCCTACTGCTTCAGATAGCCATTGGGGCAGTGTTGATGTTTCCCATTTAAATACAACCACCAACAACCAAAATATATAGATCTACTTGGAGAAGCCTTGTGCTGTAGCTGTTGTGCATTGAACACTCAAGGCACAGAAGGTGGTTGAACTGGCAACAAAAGAGTGAAGGGAAAAATATCTAAAATGGCAATAAAAGCCAGAGAAGCCTTCGATACTTGCTTGGCAACAGCTTCTCCAAGTAAACTATGTCCCCAAAAACTACACAGCTGAAAGGAATTAAGATAATTTAAACCAGGTTATACAAGAAGAATCCATCCCCTGCCATATTCAAAGCAGGTTGAAGGAAAGCGCTGGAAGAGCTTCCTTCCAAAGAGAGAGTCTCAGCTACAGGATTGCTATTTTACCCTCTGTGAAGTGGGCACTCAGAATGAGAATTGCTACTTACAAAAAAAATCTGACAACACATCTAACTTGTTTCTAGTATCTGAATCAGCCAACTGAACATCTGACAAATTTTAGCTTCTCACAATCGGTTACGAAGACAAAGCAAGCAAAATGCTTGGAGTCTGAACTTCCCATTCATTGCTTAGAGGTGAGAAACTCTTGAGCAACTAGGGGTATAAATTTGGAGTTGGCTTGCAGGGAAGCCAGCTCTCCGGGCACAAGGAGGTCCCAGTGACAAAGTAAACAGGAAGCAAACGGGCAAAGAAAGCCTCTGGGCAAGAAGATTAAGTACTAGATTTTATTTGATTACTAGCTTTTAGTTACCCGGCGTTGCCCGGGTAACAAAATGATCTTTACTTCCAGAGTTTATGAGTTTTGCACCCCTTCTCGCCCTCCATGCTGACAGGGGCCGAACCCGGACTCCAACCATGTCGGGAGCGCTCGGTGACCCCGGAAACTACCGACTCTATGCTGATTTCGGCCATCTTCTTGTGGGGCCCCCTGCACACCCCCAGCCCGGGGGCGCTGGGGGAGCCTGACCCCCACAGTGTTTGTCGCCAGGCCGCAAGGCATACGCACGCCGAGTCTGGCGCCAATCGCTCCAGGGTCGCAGTGGGGCATGGCAGACGTCTCGTTCCGCCACTTTCCCACCTGCCGGGAAACGGCGCCGTTATGCAACAGGCGGACTGCCGCTCAAAGGTAAGTCCCGCCCAGCGTACCAGCTGAATGCCGCCGCTGCCTCCGCCCCCTCCCAGGTCTAATCGTCCTCTTCCCTGCTGTCCCTGGCCCCATTATAGCCCTCTTTACCACGTTCCACAACGGTGGGAGAGAAGCGTGCCTTTTGATCCTGCTTGCGGGCTTCTCAGAGGCAGCTGGTGCGCCACTGTGGCAAACTCAAAGCTGGACTACGTGGGCCTTTGGATTAATCTAGCATGGCTTTTCGTATGTACTCATCTGGGAAGGAGAAAGCTACAGAGAAGCCACCAGGATGGTCCAACAGAAGCAGGCCATTGGTCTGCAGTATAATGTGCAAGGCCACAAGTGCACAAACACAGTGATACAAATACACTAACTCTTTCATGGCTAAGTGAGATTAAAACATAATTTAAAATGTTGCCCGAGTCTTCAAGCCACAGATTAAAACACATTGTAGGATGTAGTGCCAACATTTCACTTTCAACTGTGGAAAGCATCTTCAAAGGGTTACAAAGATGTAGGTGTATTTCTGAGCCTATGCACACGTACCCAGAGCTTTACACATGCATACGCAGAGCAAGAACAAGTTAATATAAGAGAACATTGTGACCTAGACAAAAAGTGACAGCACAGGAAGATGATACTTGAACAATGGTTTTTCTGCCTTATACCCCTGCTAACTGGGCAAGAGGCACTTTTTCCAATGGTGTTCCTCTTATATTTAGCAGGGGGAGAGTAATTGTCCCTCTTCACCCCTGCGCAGTCTTTCTAGTGGCTGTTGCTGGCGGTCTGCCTTTTTTTTAGATTGTGAGCCCTTTTGGGACAGGGAGCCATTTAACTTTATTATTACTATTTGCCTGTAAACCACTTTGTGAACTTTGTGTTGAAAAGCGGTATATAAGTACCTGTTGGTTGGTTGGTTGGTTATATCTGGAATGTCACAGATAAGATTGGGAGGATACTGGAGAAGGCCAATCTCAGGCCCATTTATAGTCCTACCAAAAAGATATCTCAAGCTTTGCGATCCAGGAAGGATAAAGGACTCTTTATGGCTAGTGTATATCATATTCCTTGTGAGTGTGGAAAAGCCTATATAGGGATTACAAAAAAAAAAAAAAGGCATACTTACTAGAGTGAAGGAACACAAATGCCACTGCTGTCTAGAACAAAGTGAAAAATTTCACTTTGGGGCAGAGCATGTTGTAAGAACTGGTCATCAAATAAATTTTCATCAAACTGGTTCTTTCCACAGTGCAAGAACACCATACCAGAACCTATAGGGAGGCCAATGAAATTCAAAAACACAAAAACAATAAGGACAAAAAAGAAGAGACTCTCAGTATAAGTAATGCCTGGCTTCTAGTACTTAAACATACTAGAATAAAAAGCTCTGAGGAGAAACCCAAATACGAAACTGGTAATGAGAAACAGGAAAAAAGGTGTGGGAGCCGGCAAGTATGTCATTAAAATTCAAACAGGAGCTGGCAACTACGTCTGTGGCCAGCTATGAGGTGAGGTCAATTAGACATCTATTTGAGCCACCTTAAAAAGGGATGCTATTCAGAACAGTAAGCAGAGGATACAGAATTTGTTGTAGCCCCCTGAAGATGCTTGCCACAGGCAATAGTGAAATGTTGGGATTAAATCCCATTAAGTGTTTAAATCCGTGGCTTGAAGAATCAAGCAACATTTTGATTATGTTTTAGAAACATGGTGATACATTAAAGCAACAGTCTGCCAAGCTCAACCCTACGCTGACAGATAGTTGCCAGCTCAATTATATGTGATAATCAGTTCTGGCCACCCAAAGACAAGAGTATCAGCAAAAGCAAGTCTGCCATATGGGACCTATCAGATGAAGCAACCAAGCCCATAAGGCAACATAGGAGTAAAGAGACTGGTCAGGTGAGAATTTTGGGAAATACTCTACACCACTGGTTCTCAAACGTTCTGGCACTAGGGTGCCACTTTTTAGAATGACAATCTGTCTGTGACCCACCGGAAGTGATGTCATGGCTGGAAGTGCTGCCACTGTGACGCCAGAACCTGCTGCTTTCCTGAGAATGCAGCAATAAGTTGGGTTATTTCTCAGTCATTTTCCAATAGAAATGTGAATCAGAAAAAAAGCCTATTTACAACCTTGACACAAGAACGTAAGAAGAGCCCTGCTCGATCAGGCCAAAGGTCCATCTAGTCCAGCTTCCTGTATCTCACAGCGGCCCACCAGGTGCCCCAGCGGCCCACCAGGTGCCACCAGCAAAACAACCACACAGCCTTCCTCCTTTCCTGTATCCTATCTTCCCAAATTTTCGATATGGCTGTTCTGGATGCTTTGCTACCCACCTGAAATTGGGTCCCAACCCACTGGTGGGTCCCGACCCACAGTTTGGGAACCACTGCTCTATACGCATTCAGGAGCCATAAAGCAGATTTGCAGACATTTTTTGCATTTTTGATCCTAGGAGCAGAGGAAAGAAGACGTAGTCTGTTTCTGTCACTTGCTCAAGTTCTCCTGATGGGCCTGATTACTTAATCAGAAGGGAGATCATTTAGCCCACTCCTTGATTATGGGAGTTGAGCCAGCATCAATCATCTTCTAACTCTCTTGGCTGACTCCCTGTTGCTTGGACGAATCCATTCAAGGCTGGATTGTACGGCTAAGAAAGGAAGTGAAGCAGGTATATTTCAGACAACAGGAAACTTCAGAAGCAATTTTCAAAAGCAATATTTGCCTTCCAATTCCAGAATTTGATACATCTGGTTGAAAGAAATGCTGCTGCTGATCATGCATGCATGCATGCATATATGCACAAATGTGTGTAATTGAAAATCTGGGATTGATGAGTCATGTACGTGCATTACACATACAAATGCCCTTAGGTTGTAGCCTTGCAAAACTTTCAAACTAACTCTTTTTCTAACTCTTGATGCACCCATAATGAAGGACAAGTCTATACACGGAACACAGTATTGTAGTTGAATTGTGAGGTGCCAGAGAGAATTGTATCACTTTAGGTGGCAAGTGTTTTTATTTCTTCCTATTTTTATTGCCTCTCTTATTCAAATAAGAGACTAGCATAACAGGTTCTATACTAGTCCATCTCAGGCCAATGCTGGTTGATCTAGGGTTTCCATTTGCAAAGAGATTTTTACATAGGGGAATATTTTAAAATGTGAGTGCCATACCCACACTCTACCATCAATGTTTCCATTTCATTTCCACCTTCTTCTGCTGCATAGATACAAGCACATGTGTACGCACACACAGAAGGAAGAGTGCTAAAAAGTATGTTGTTGTTGTTTTTAAAAAAAAACTACCTTAGAGCGCAATCCTAACCTGGAGTTAGACCAGCTAGGTTTGGCTAGGATTGCCTTCTTAGTGGCATGAAGGCCACAACACAGTGGTTGCTTTCTGCACCACTGCATAACAGGAAAGTCCATTGTTGCATGGAATAGTCCATGGCCCCTCCTATGCTATACAGCTACCCTTTCAACAATCAGCACACACCTGATATGGTAGAGAATTTTTACCTGATATGGTAAAGAACCCCCAGTTGGCAAGTTCTCTGGACCGCTTTACTAACTTACTCATGGTCCAGCTTGTTTTCCTTTCACTTCCGCAACCCCTGGCTTACCTATTGACTGGGATCTCCATCTTCAGCAGGTGGAGGCAGTTTCTCCCCTCCCACCCTTTCTCAGCTTGCAAATTGCTGCAATGCTCCCAAGTGGTGGGATCGCTGTTCTGGGAGCTATTGCCTGTATTGGTTGCTTGGGAAGGGAAGGAGGCAGTTTCTAGACTAGTCCCACCTCCCACCCTTCCCAGTATCCAATTGGGATTACTGCCAGGTTGCTCCTAGGGAACCCCTGGGAGAACCCATCGGTTATCATGGGAATTGCAGCAGACAAGAAAGTCCCTTTTGAAAATACAGAGTTGTGGATTTTTTGGCTACCACAAAAAAGTGGTAGCCGTGGGGCAACCAGAAAGCGCACCCAGCACATACCCAGGGCGCAATCCTAAACTGGAGTTAAGCTAACACAAGGGACGTGTGTCCCTTTTGCCAGGAGGCCAGGAGTGTTGCAAATGTAAGAACCTAAGAAGAGCCCTGCTGGATCAGGCCAAAGGCCCATCTAGTCCAGCTTCCAGTATCTCACAATGGCTCACCAGATGCCTCATGGAGCATACAAGACAACTAGATGCCTGCATCTTGTTGCCACTTCTCTGCACCTGGCATTCTGAGGTAGCTTCCTTTTAAAGGTTGGTTACACTACCCATGGAAGTTGCACTATCCATCACGTGTGATTGACTTTTCTTCTGGAAAAGTGCATGTAAAGCGCATTTGGACCACTCTTGGAGTCAGGGAAGGCAGCACTCGTCCATGTGCGCACATCGTGACACTCCTGGACTGGCACAAGTCCCTTGTGCCAGCCTAACTCCAGATTAGGACTTCGCCCCCAGACATGTCTGCCCCGATCGCCGGCATAACTGGCAGGGAATTCTCTCATATGACCACAATTCCTGAGACCACTGAGCAGTGCAGTCAGGAATCAAGCTACAAAGGCTCCCAGGCCACTAAAGATTATATCAACAAGAGATCTTGGATTTATGCATGCTTTCTATCATAGACTTGTCAATATACAGCTAAAACAAGCACTCCTTAACATGGTCTGAAAATGCAGATCTTGTTGGAAATCACATCCAAATTACACTTGAACACCAACTGTTCCACTGACATCAACAAATATTCACAGTTCGAGTTTCACAGGCTCTGGTGTAATGATGCAACAATAAAGTGATAAGGAAGACAAGACTTATTCAGTAGTTCCTCATATTTATCTGAAGAAAGTCCCACAGAGCCTCCTTTTATTACATTTTAAAAGGATGGTTATTTATGAGAGGCTTTCTGGAATGGGATCCACTTATTTATTTTATATACCTAATTAGCTTTACTACACTGAAGAGAATCATAAACTCTCATGGAGTGGCGACAATTTCAGAGCAAAAAGTCCATAAAACTCCCAAGGAATGCATTATAATATGTCACATATTAACTTAATGCACAAATACTTCAACTCTAACGAGCTCTATCTTACAGAAATGTGGTTCTCAAAGTGTGAAGAAAGCCTCCTTAAGAAGAGAATGAGAGCGGGAGATACATGTTTTTCCTTAATCTAGTGATTTTCAACTTTTTTTTTCATCTCGTGGCACACTAACAAGGCACTAAAATTGTCAAGGCACACCATAAGTTTTTTTAAATAATTGACAAGGCACACCATGCTGCTGATGGGAGGATCACATCTCCCAATAGCCCTATTAATAAACGACATTCCCCAAACTCCCATGGGCCACAGTGGGCCACAGCACACTGGTTGAAAATTGCTGCCTTAAATATTCCCACCTCAGTCTTGCCTGTATCTCAATTAACAGAGTTGTAATGACAATGGGCTTCCCACATTCTTCTCCTCTGATTATGGTGCTAGCTCTCTACCAATCTGGAAACCAACGAGAATGGCGCACCTGAAAGGCTATCAATATATCACCCTTCCACTGGTATTTGGAGACCATGCCACCGTGTGAACTAGGGGTAGTTTATGTACAGCACTGTAAATCTGTAGGGTTCAAAAATGTGCTTCAGTGTTCACAGAAGCTGCAACTCGCTGCAAGTTACCACTGCACACGTCTCATACCTGGGAGAAGTAGAAGTGGGAATAGCACACATGCACAGGGTCTGCCTCAAAGCTACCTTGTTTCCACAAATAATTTCTACGTGTAATTACAAGATAACCTGATTATTGTTGGCATAATGTACAAAAAAAGTACAACATGATAAAATCCCATATCCACTCTCCACTTTTTTGGTAACAAGTGCTATTTCCCTGTTGTCACCTATCTATTATTGCACTACCTGTCATTGTCAACTACCTGTAGAGCTCTAATCTTATGTTCTGCATATCCTATATTCCAGTAGGATATTCCTTTTTTCAGTTTTGCACAGCAGTGAAGATTATACCTGTCTTCAAGGCATAATTCTTAGGATGTCAGGGAAATGTTGGTACAGGTCACTGGGTGGCAGAAAAAACCATAAAGTTAATTTGCAATTGAATATATCTGCTGTTCTTTTATGTATTACCACTATTTTCATATGTTTAACTTCTTAAGATGTACTGTTGAACCTGACTTTTTAAAAATCCTTTTTTGGCTGCGCTCCTGGCTATATAAACCATTCCATTTTTAATACTCTAATCTGATAGACCAAATACCTTTGATATATTGTTGCTTGGCACTATCTACTATAGGAGACAAATTACAAAAGGTCATTGGCAGTTCTGGAAATAAGTCATAATTTTTCTACTGGCAAAGTTAACAAGTTAACAATCTTCTCAATTTATACATTCAGTACTTTAGAATTCCCATATGTTTTTTGATGTCTATAGGATCAACACACAAGAATCTGATAGAAGCCATGATTAGCTACAGTTATGATTTTATAAAGTATCCCAACGTAATGTGATCTAATGGATTCATCTTAGATGCACTAATGTCATGTTTTAGCAAGTAAACCAAGAAGAATTACCTACAATCCAAACCCTTCTGCTTAATAAATATTTTCTAGAATACTACATCTGAGGAACAAAACAAGACCTGCTTGCATTTTTTTAAAATTAACAATTTTCCCCACACCCTTCAGAATTTCTACTTTTAAAAATTGTTTTAAAGAATTTTTTAGTTTATTTAATTGGTAGAAATAATAAAAAAAATATGAGCCATACATACATACAGTAGTTCATAAGACACAGCAAGAGTGAAGCAGTTTATCCTACTTACACATAGCTCTATTACTACCAAGGCAAAATAAAAAAAATGTATCTCCAACAGCCCTTATACTAATTAATTCCCACTAAGAATTTCTACTTCTAAAGAGGCAAGCAAATAATCTGTTGGTCCATTTCTTCAGTAGATTTTGAACAGAGTTTCTGATGGGATGGTGGGTCAACTCCATGAGCCACTGTGAGAAAGTCAATAATGTTGTCATATGACCAACTTAAGTGCAAATTAGTCATTCATGAAATTCATTGAGAAGCCTTGGTCAAATTACCTGAAGGACCACCTGCTTTCCCATGAGTCCCCTTGATTCCTAAAGTCATCAGCCTTACAGAGACAAAAAGGACGAGAACATAGAACAGGGCCTTTTTAGTAATGGCACTTGTTCTGGAAAATTCCCGCAAAGAAGCCTGTATACAGAAGTAAGGCGTGTCCAGGTATCCACTGATTTGGTATCCACAGTTTTAGTTATCCACAGATACCTTGGATATCTATTAAAAGATAAAGGTAAAGGTTTCCCCATGACTGAATGGTCTAGTCGTGACCGACTGTAGGGGGTGGTGCTCATCTCCGTTTCAAAGCCTGTAGAGCCGGCGTTTTGTCCAAGGACAAGCTTCCGTGGTCATGTGGCCGGCATGACTCTACACCGTCGCGCACGGAATGCCACTACCTTCCCACCGAAGTGGTCCCTATTTATCTACTTGCATTTAGGTGCTTTCGAACTGCTAGGTTGGCAGGAGCTGGGACAAGTGACGGGAGCTCACTCCGTCACGCAGTCTTGAACTCCCAACCTTCCCGTAGGAAAGCCCAGCAGCAGCGGTTTAACCCGCTGCGCCACCACGTCCCTAAAAGATAGGGGAACATTAAACAAATCTTTTATCTTATCTTGTTGCAGCAAAACCACTGATGTTCCCCTATCTTTAAAAAGGTGTCCCCAGCATCTGAGGTTTCAGGTATCCATGGTGGGGTCCGGAATAGAACCCCAGAGGATACCGGGGCATGTCTGTACGTCTTCCAGATTACATATTGCAGGAAATACCGGTACAGTATGCAGGAGTTGCAGTTGCTGCATAAAGCGTGAAGCTGCCCTAAGAAGCCATTTTCAATTCTTTCTAGAAGATGTCTGTAAAGTTCAAATAGAATGCTCTTGCAACGGATGGATTTTTATTATTTTGATAAATTCCCAACACCCTCTTGTGACTGTGAAATCTAAGACTGATATTTCTTCCTTAGGGTTGTAAAGGCATGTTTGAAAGTAGAATGGCAAAAACATTCTATGGTGGTTCTTTGCATTAAACAACTTCCTTGCCTTCCTGACAACTTCTTTAATGTCATTATTTTTTTAAAAAATCAGATAAAATACATGAACATTTGGCTAGTGGCAAGTCCAAAAAGATGCTGCTCTTCCACTTTAGGTCAGAGGTTCAAAACCTAATCTCCTGGATAAGAAGGATGTGATATAATCATTCTCTATGAAGAGCACATTAAGTTTTGATCAAAGGGGGACCAATGGATGAAGTTGAGTTCAGGTTACCATCAACAATTCAACCAGAAATTACTCAGACATCTGCATTACACAAGAGTGAATCACTGAGAAAACAGGATGGTTCCTAAGGATTCCAATTAGTTAGGGCTGTAAATAACTTCGTAGTTCATTTGGGTTTAAAGTTATCTCCGACTAGATCAGAACTTTTGACTGGGACTAACATGAAACAGTCACCATCATAGGTGACCACAGAAAGCTCTCCAAAGGAATTTTGTTCCTTGAAAACATAGGAGCTAGCAATTTGTTATCCCAGTATCATAGACTGCCATCTTATTTTTCACCATCATAGTCAATTATGTTAACAATGAACAGAAATCAAGAAGTCCACTAAAGTACAAGGCAAGAATATTTTGCAGTGTTTTCCCCTCCATGTCTCAGGTTCACAGAAACATTAACTGACAATACAACCAAAAAAAGAAAAGAAAAGAAAAAGACAGAGCTGACCTAGTGACGTCTTCTTTTCTTTCACACAAAAAGAGGGAAACAGTTTCACATTAAATATGATATGTTTATTTAATCCATGCCGCGAAGTTATTTTGGTCCCGATTTGTTATTGTAATAGGAAATGAAAAAAGGAAATATTAAAGATGGCCTTTCTTTTAACAATGAGTGGTACCATTTGTTTAAGTTGCAAGTTCTCACGCTTCCTTTAGTATCTTAAAAAAGATCAGTTCAGTATTTAAAGAGAATCTGTCAACAGACATGTGATAAAGCAATTCAAATCCATTTAGCAGTGATGGACAGGCCTTTGTCTACCATTTTTTCGGGGCTGTCCACTCTCCCCTCCCCTAGGCAAGAGCACAGCCCCAGTTTTTTAATGGGAGAGGTGGGGTTCAAACAGCAGCACAACTATCCTGCCTCCTCCAATTCATTTTCACATGAAGACTCTTTTTTCCCTAAAATGCCAATTATCTTCCCTAGATCAGTGGTTCTCACATCTTTTAACACCAGGACCCACTTTTTAGAATGATCATCGGTCCAGGACCCACCAGAAGTGATGTCATGGCCAGAAGTGCCATCATTGTGATGCCAGGGCCTGCTGTTTTCCTGAGAATGCAGCAATCGGTTGAATTATTTCTCAGCCATTTTCCAATAGCAAAGTGAATCAGAAAGGGAAAAAGCCTCTTTACAATCTTGACACAAGCAAAGCAACCACACAGCCCCTCCCCCTTTCCAGTATCTCATCCTCCATATTTTCAAAATGGCTGCTCTAGGCGCTTTGCAACCCACCTGAAACTGACTCGCAAACCCAACCCACAGTTTGGGAACCACTGATATAGATCATTTTGCACAGAATCTTAAGGCCCACATGAATCCATCCGAATCTTTAAAATGATGGGACCGTTTTTCTATTACTATGAAAATACCTTCTTTACTATCCATGTTTACTGGAGAGTTAAAAAAGAGTTTTGGAATGGGGATAAATGGAACAAATGCTAAAATGGAGGGTAGGCAAAGGCTTCGGACACTAACCTGTCAATTTCATTTAATTTAATCATTTAATCACATGTAACACATGTAACACATTTAATCACATGTAGCATTTAATCACACTGTAACACGCAGAGAAGCATGGCACAGGTACAATCCCCACTCCCTGAGATGATCACCTGCTCTAGAGTTTTTAGTGGTCAAAACTGTTTATCCAGAATTGAAAGAATTTAAGTTAGAAAAACAAATTTGCAGGGAAAGATAAACAGGTTATTGAAAAATAAAAGTTCTGCTTTACCTGCCTCACCCCATCCCCATAACCCACCTACATCACAGCAATAGCCTTATCTTAATGGAAGAAAACTGAAATAGGTCTTGCCAGAGCCTAAGCAATCTGTCTGCAACCATCCCTAGAGAGGAAACACATTATTGTGATGTGCCAGGATTCTATTTGCCTCCAGACCTAAATTTTCATCTGTTCCCAAATCCCTCTCACTTCACTGCACAGCCCTTCTTTCACCTTCAATCCAAAGCACAAGAAAAAGTGCACCAAGTGCATTCAGAGTATGCGTATAGCGTAACGCAAGATGCTAGCATTTCCATCTCTTAGAAATGAACTGGATACAAGAGTCATTCAATCATGATGGCAGGAGAGCATGTAATCCTAAAACAGGTCCCCACAATATAATTACCACAAAGAACACTTATGCATGAATAATGACACTGGGAAATAATGTACAGTTCCTGCAAGGACCAGGAACATAGCGTTTGCAGGTACAGGCTATGAGCCAGGAAAAAGAAAAGAAAAACATGCAACATCATGTGCTCAGAAGAATTTAAATTCTTTTTACTAAGAAATGCACAGAGCCAGAATAGTGCAGGGGGTGTCCAACATAAAGCCCATGCACTGGATACGGCCTGCAAAAGCTCTTGATCTGACTCACTTGATAACTGCCCTTTCAGCAGTACTGCCGAAGCCCTGGAAGGGAGAGATGGAAGCCTCGAGAGGCAAGGAACACTATGGGAGAAGGGGCAGACCAAGAGGGGTGAGAGAGGGAGATGCTGCTGAGACATTGGGAGAGCCCAGATATTACGTAAGTTGCCCTTTCAGCAGCGGTGCTTTTGCCAAGGCATCACTTTGCAGGGTGCCTCTCAGCTGCTGGCCTGCGGAATTGCACCTGCAAACATGCAATTTAATATTAGCAATATGGGAACCTTGTTCTTGTCTGCCCAACAAAAAGAAAGAGAATGATGGGCATACATATTTAAAAAAATTAGAGGTAATTTCCATACTGCAGGAGGAATAAAACGGGGATCCTGAGTGTGAGAAGGCTGAAGGCTGCTGTAGGAAGGGAAATTCTCTTGAAAGAGAACTGTTAAAAGTCCTTCTGCATGTTCACAAGTCCTTACGTGTGCCCTTTTCCAGCTATTAGAAGCAAATGTCCTCTCCTGTTTATTCTTTCCTTTCGGCGCATATAGGACTCAGGCAGCAATTATGATCAAACAGATTTAATGCTACCCAGATGGCAGCATGACCCAAGACAAATACAGTTCAACCATATCACTACATTAGTGCATCTCTCCAACATTTTCTTGAAAACTGCTGTCGTTGACAGCAATTAAGCGCCGTCGAAAATGCACCAACAACATACGGAAATGTCAACAGCGCTTGAAACATCGTCATACAATTTTTTTAAAAAAACCACCCAGATCCTTATTTACATATTTTTCCCAGTTAATGGTCCGGTTAGTTTTACTTAAATAAGGCGAATTGCTTCTTCAAAGAAATCTGAACAAGGAGAGAACCACTGTCAATCTCATGGGTATCAAGACTGCAAATAGTTTGATAGCTGAGCTGTGTGGCCAGGACTACTCCTCCCTCCACTGTCTCCTGCTTTCCAGGTATAGCTGCATTCCTTTCTGCCAGCCTCCTTCCTTGCTAGCTGTGAGGCAGAAATGAACTCCTGCTTGCTTGCTTGGCCTGGCTGAAGAAGAATGGAAAACATCAGTGACAAGGCAGAAGAACCATTTCCATAGGAAAAGTCACTTCACTCTGGTGTGTTCCATGTTCCCACTCTCGTGTTCTATAGCAGGTGGCGTTCTATTACAGTTGCGCTTCACAACCAATGGGGGAGCAGTACGAGAGACTGGAATGAAGTCGTTCAAGTTGCAAATGGCTTTGGTAACTAGCTGAGCAGGAACACATTTTCTGAACTTCCATACACATAGGATCTTCTATAAAATCTAGCCACAACAAAATCTACCCACATATGAACAATGCTTCAATGCTAGGCTGGGCGCAGTGAATTCACACCAAGATCCTTCACTGGTTTTCCCCAACTGTGCTGCTCCTGGGGTTCCAGAACTGGAACCCTGAGATACTGATGTCAACCCATTTGGTTGTTCTTCCACTGCCACAAATCTCTAGCTTCCCAGGGCTCAGCTCTCTGCAAGGCCTTGAGGGAGTAGAGATGCTTCCCTTCTGGCTTACCCTCCAGTAATCTGGCACTCTACCAGAACTTCAGGGAGGAAGTCAAGCAGGGTTTATTTCCAAGGACAACTTGGGTATGGATATTCCTCTCCATTTGTTCAGCAGTATGACCCAGAGGTGATACAGCTCTTCTCTTCCAACTTCCCACACAGAATGGTTAGGAGCTGGTTCCTACATATTGTTTAGGTCTGCCCCTTTCATTTACTCCTTTTGGAGGCAATTTTAAACAAATCTGCCCTTTTCTGCTCTTTATTAGCTCAAGGGGTTTGATGGGAAACTCATATTTTGAATTCTAACTGGCTTATCATCTGAAACAACAAGTTTTGCTCATGACACCAAAAATACAGAAAGTCACTCTTGAAAGCCAGATGGAGGCACTACTGCAAGCCTGGTCCAGAAGTTCAAGAAATATAGCCACAAGTAATAGGTGTTTAGGGGGGGGAAAAGTGTTTCATCATAAGCTTTGGATTCAAAGGGCGTGACCCAATGTTGACAATGCTACTCAACTTCTGAGAGGCGTGTTTTCATGGTTATGTAGGAAAACATCTGGTAAACTATGAAATGTCTCCGTTCTGCAATTCAGGCTTAGTTGATTCTCTAGTTTTCCAAAGAAAGCTTAAAACCCCACTGCTGATAAACAGAGAATAGTCCAGATACGTAATCTTGAAACATGGATAAAAAGGACAAGATTCTAAACCACATTTGTTATTTCGGCAAAACAAGCTGGGTCTGGCTATGAAATCATCACACATGCTAACCTTCCTGATGCCCTGTTTAGTTGCATCTCCGTGCGTCAACAGTCTTAGCTGGCCTGCTCCTTAAAAACAGCGCCACTCCATAAACCAAATAGAGTCGCCATATCTTTCACCCTCAGGGCATTGTGTTGGACATAACAGCAACACAGCCGGTCATTACCTGCAATGAGAGCCCCATCTGAGTTTCCTACGGAAGGATCCAGCAGTCCCTCTGCTCCACGTAGCAGTGCATGTTGGCTATTTTCACAATGACCACAGGCTGTGTATGTAGTCCTGGGGCCACCAAATTCTTCTATGCCACATTACATGCACCCAGCCAAGGACCACTGCGGAAAGAACTCTGTAGTTCCTTTGGAATTTTGAGAACTATGCTCTTGGGATGGAATCAATCAGGTCCCAAGTGTCTGTAAATGCAAAAATGTTTAAACAGCACAACTACATTCCACAGAGTTTCGTTTACTATGATCTGCGGTGCCCCAGTGCAATGCTCCCAGGTGTGGTGTGACAGTAGTGAAGGCTACGGTTCCACTCCTATCTTCACCCCTGATCTTCGCGTAGTCTCATGCCAGACAGTAGCTTCTGCTGCACAGCACTCCTGGTGAAAGAGGCTCTCCAGCATGAGGCTGTGTGAAGATTGGGGCGAAGATAGGAGGCTTCTGGGCAGAATGGTAAGGCTTCACCCCCGCCACACCCAGGAGCATTGTCCTGGGGTACCAGATCTGGCCTGAGGTTTGGAGGCCCATGACATAGACCATAATGAACAGCACACAAAAGCAGAGGCTTAGTGACTGTAGCAACGTATCAATATGAAGCTGTGTGATCACAGCTGTGTGCTGCAATCCCGGGCCCTCTGGCCGATGTCACTAGCGCCGATGCGGGGGCATCAAGCGGCACCCCCACATCAGCGCTAGAGCTCTCAGGCCGATGCTATGCGTAGCAGGCACCGAGCCGCCTCTGCGCCAGCCAAACTTTGCTGGTGCAAGGGCAATTCTGGGAGGGCGGTTCTGGACAGGGGGTGGGCGGAACTGGGCAGGGGTGGGAAAGCCAGTGGGCATGCCAGCCTGGGGAGGGGGTGGGCCCTGATTCGGGCTGCATGGCTTCCTCAGATCTTCCTGCTGCCTATACAGCAGGCGCAGATCCGAGGAACCCTATGGGGTGGCCAGAGCCTCCGCTGCAGCAAGGGGACGCACATCCCTTTGCTCCGGGGAGGTTCCCCAGTGCACCTAAGGTGCACTGGATTTGGTGCAGTGCAATCCAGCGCAATTTAGGATTGTGCTGTGAATAACTCACTATTCCATCTAACTCAGCCTGCAGTGGCTCTCAGGATTTCGTTCAGGGAACTTTCCTTACCATACCTGGACATGCCAGGGATGGAAACTGGGGCCTCCTACATGCAAAACATGTGCTCCACCACTGAACTACAGGCCCTTCCCACCATGGGACTAATTATTTCTCAAGGTATATCAAGTTCCAGGTTTTGGGTCTATCTTGGGTCATTTTCCACCTCGCCATATTTAGTTAGAACCTTTTCATGAAATGCGCCGAGACCCTTCTGGGCTTTTTACATACTTTCTATGCGCTACGTTCTGCTCGCGACCCTCTTTTCCTGCAGTTCAAAGAAACAAAGCGCTAACGTTTTCATAAGGACGCTTTCAACCCCACAGCTCACATTTTAATCAAGACAAACCGTAGAAATTCACATAAATATACGTATAGTTTATGAAGACAAAAATAGCTTGACTAACCCTTCTGTAAACATACAACACTCAGCAAGTGAGAAAGCCATTATTCACAGTGCCTTGTACCAGGCCGGCTTTCTTGTTCAACTCCCTTAATCTGTTCTTTGGGCTACAGGCTCAAATATAGGGGAAAGAAGCAAAGCTGAGATGAGAGCACCACTCCTTCCTACTTGAACAAAAACTCTGATCTGCTGCAGAGGTGGGACTCACCTGTCTGACTGCTTTCCAGCTGTCATCTTTTTGAGGATCTATTTCCACATCCATACAGAGGGCCTTCTAAGACAACTTGTTCCAAAAAGCAGCTCTCTGCCCCACAAGCCACTTTGAAACTTCAGAGGAACTCTGCACATAGTGTCTGATGTGGCTCCAAGGTGGCTTGAAAGAGGATCGGAACTACTCTACATGATCAGAAATGCATGAGCGCATGCATAGTTGCTTTAGAGCCTGGCTTGAGCATTACAGAACAAGTCAAGCCAGAGTAAGTCATGGGGCTTACTGTATGTGTGCTTTTATGGCATACCTGGGCTACCATTTCGTATTTTAGGAAAGGAATGTGCAAGGTTTGAAGCCCGGTTCAAAGGTCTGCAAAAAGGGGTATTTTAAGAGCATTTGTGGTTAGGTTTTATACCCCATAACACCCAGGGAGACAGGTGCTACTGAGGACACATGAAGAGAGGGAAGAGAGGGAAGACTGCCACTCAATCCCTCCCCTGCCATGGCACTTCAGAGCAATATGCAATGCTTTTCTTTAGCTGGGACCCTACATCCGATGGTATTTCCCAAGATACTTTGCAGCAAAAAGAAAGAAGATTGCACTTCAGTTTTCACAAAACCAGCATTCCCCCCCAGCACACAGGACCTCACTGCATCTGGGAAACCAAAACTTTCTGTAAAGATGGAGGCAGAAGCATAGCTAGAACGGGGGGCATCATGGTAAGTTCAGCAGGCACTGCAATGCACTGTGTAAATGGCCCCTCTCCCTCATTGTCCAAACCATTTAGGACAGCGATGGCAATGCAAGGTATTGCCGTCACTGCCCCGAATGGCTCCAATAATGAGGGGGAAGGTTGCTTACATGGCGCATTGCAGCGCCTGCTGAACTTACCACGCACCCCCCTTTGGCTACCCTACTGGATGGAGGCATCTACATGCAGAAGCACGTAACTCTGAAGACCTTGATCTCAGACAGTGTATGGATATTTCTACTTCCAATTGTCGTTGTGATGGCTTGAGTCATTTCTCTTCCTGATTCCTCCTCTTTCTATATGCTGAACTACCTGTGCAAGCTACACCAGCATTTGGACTTCGGTGATCAAAGTAAACACGTTAGGTGACAACATGGACTGTACATGAGATGTTAAATGACCCTGCTCACACAGTTATGTTTCCAGCCACAAGCATTTTGGTTCTGGTGTTTTAACCGACACAATAGGTGCTCTTCTACAACAATCCTTTTGCACTCTTCTTATCCTGCTAACTATCAACTTAATGCTTGTTCCTCTGCAAACAGCAAAGAAGACACAAACTACTACAAGGAAGGTATTTATTTAGGGAAGAAAGAATTTATATGGTCTAGTAGTTTTACGACGACATAAGAAGATCTGCATCTTATCTCGGAGTTCAACCATGGGAGAGTGGAACATTTGCCAGCAGATGCTAAATCACACTGACACTCGCCCGCGTACAACTCAATATGGCAAGATTTGACAGTCAAGTTTCCACTACCACAAAATAAACTAAGTGCAGACCATACATCACATTGTTTTTGCTTCATAACAAATGCATGCTATATAGCAAGCTAAGGGTTTAGACTGGAAACATTTTAAAGTGCAGAAAGGTTGACAAGTCTGTTACTGCACTCTGCTCGAGGTAGCTACTTAAAGTAAGAGCTTACACAGCAATACAGAAGACGAATGTAGGCTAAAATCAAAAGCATTTTACATTGAAGTGGCAAAATTATAAACATTGCCATTTGCCACACTTTTTTCCAAATACAAGTGAAAAGCACTGAAATGCTACTTTGAATAAATAGACACAAAACTGTTCTGAGCACGCACAAAAGAAACTGAAGTAAAGCAGTTCCACTGAATATAAAATGAAGGTTGCTATCCACTCACTTCCAAGTGACCCAAAATGTACAGCCATTTTTCAAATATAAAATGGTATTTGGGCAGTCACGTTTTCAGCAGACACTCAAGTGGAATTCATGTTTGATCCCACCATTTTTGCAAATGGATTCACCATGCAACTCCAACTATCATGTGTCTGATATCAATGGTGATGTGGACACAAAATGGCAAGAACAGGCTCGATTTCTCCAACACAGAAATAAGCAATTGGCTTTTAACTGCAGGTAAATACATATATGCTTGTAAGTACTAATCCAATTTATTAGAAAATTACATTAGCAAATTCACGAATGGAGTTCCATGCTTTAAAAATCAAAAGAACTATGAAGATCATCTTCTTGAATAATATTTCTTAAAACACATACACACAGAGAGAGAGAGAGCACTGATATGGAGTTGGAATTATGCTTGTAATACCTTAGGTTTTAAAAAAAACAGAATAAGGAAACTTAAGTGCGCTGATATGAGCAATTTGCTAGTCCCATCTCATCTAAATTATGATCAGCGCTTTTCCCATTCTGGTAATCAAAATCACTTTCCTGACATATACAAGAATTTTAGAGATATGTATTATACTGATATATAAAAAGGGACGTGGTGGCGCAGCCGGTTAAACCGCTGCTCCCGGAAGGTTGGGAGTTCAAGACTGCGCGACGGAGTGAGCTCCCATTGCTTGTCCCAGCTCCTGCCAACCTAGCAGTTCGAAAGCACCTAAATGCAAGTAGATAAACAGGGACCACATTGGTGGGAAGGTAATGGCGTTCCGTGAGCTACGGCGTATAGTCATGCTGGCCACATGACCACGGAAGCTTGTCCTCGGACAAAACACCGGCCCTACAGGCTTTGAACCAGAGATGAGCACCGCCCCCTACAGTCGGTCATGACTAGACCATTCGGTCCTGGGGAAACCTTTACCTTTTTTACTATATTGATACAAAAATTACAAAAAAGAGAGGCTGGGTCTGTGCTAAAAAGGCAGTCCTGTTTTCGTTCTATTAGAAATCTGCATCCCCTCCAGTTTATTTCCCAAATACTGTATTTTCAGCCAATCTGTGTGAAAGGAGACTTATTCCTTGTCCATCTGTACTGTATAGCTACTGGGGAAAAATGTTAGAAAATACAAGGAAGGTTCAGTATTAAATCATAGGGAAGGGTGAAGAATTTATTCTTCACAAAGAGCCAGTATGGTGCAGTGGTTAGAGTAGTATTCTAACCACTGGTATTTACTAGGGAGACTGGTATTTATTCTCCCTGCTCCTTCTCTGCCAATTCATGAGCTTCACTGGGTGCCCCCAGTCAGGCACTCTTTCTCCTCTCCTAACCCAGTGGTTTCCAAGTGTGGGTCGTGACCCACCATAGAGAATAAAAACTGGGACAGTCCCCTTTAAGGGGGACCCATTTTTGAGTGTCCTGATGGTGCCGCAGCTATTGCTGTGATTGGTTTTCACGTGAAAACCAGAAGCACGTCTTCTAATTCAAATCAGGGCATCTCCTGGCAGCCGGGAGACCCATGGAGGGGGCAGCAGGCCTCCCCAACATTGCAGGAAGCTCCCATGACCACCCAGGTATGATGAAAAGCTCCTGGTACTTGCAGTGTTGCACCCTCCCCGGTCCCAATCCCCAACCCCACAAATACTTGCAACCGTCCCAAAGTCCACAGGATTGCCTATCTCATAGAACTGTTGCGAAACTAAGGACAGGATTTTTTTAAAAAGAGAGAAAATAAAGGCATACTCTGTAGAAACGTTGGTGGCACTTCAAGCTTACATTTAAGAGATTTGCCACTGATTTCAATGGAATTTATGCATGCTTATCATTATCTGCACTGTACCCAAACCAAAAAGCATACTTTGTACAAAAACAAACAAAAATAAATGATAGATCTTATCCTTCTTTAAAAGCAGAAACAGTCTCAACTTCTCAGCAATACATTCTTCCAGACAACTGGAAAAATATTGCGATACCTTTAAAAAAAAAGGTTCCCATATGATTAAAACATGCCGAATGAACAAAGCAGAAAGACAACCGGAGATACAAAGCAGAGGTACACATTCAGAGTTTTCATAGTGTTAAGCCAAGAGCCGCTAGGATTTAATGTCACGTGAAAAAATACGTTGTGTGAAATTAACTATGTATTCAGCTTCAGAGTCAAAATAATTTACATCCTCTTTAAAACTTAACTTACAGCAGGAACAAGGTACATAAAACTTTTTTTTTGCTTTATAACTTAAAAAAGACATAATTACATTTGTAAGTCAGGGATCTAGGTTAAAATTAAACTGAAAATAGGTTCTAGAGTACTTTTTCCCTCCAAAGTGCTAAAATGTGTTTTCAAAGTGGGAGTCCATTAGAATCAGCCCCAAGAGGCTCCATAAGTTTTGACTGTCTAGAGACTTGCTTTGTCTAATCAGCAATGAGCTGATTCCAGAAATGCAGTCAAATCCAGCAGGTCTCACAGATACCCTGCCATTCCCATTCACTTCTAAAGTCAACTCTAGATCTGTGCTGCATTGTTTTCACAGAGCTGTAGCCATCGTCGTAATGAATGGGGGAAGTATACGAATGAGCAGAGCTTCTGTGCATGCATTTGGGTTGGGGACTGGTCATTCAACAGACAAGTCAAAATATATGCATATGGAATGTAAAAGGAACCAGACACAGAGGATCTTTAAAACTAAAAGGATTCATTGTCTTATATGGTATTAATACATCCGATTTTCCCATTTTCTGGTATACTTCTGGAAAACAAGCATCAGACCCATATCCTTTAGGACTCTAAGGAAGCCGTAACTCAGTAGTAGAACACATGCTTTTGATTCCCGACACCTCTTGGTCCCAGAGAGCAGAAAGGCTCAGCACTTCCCTTCCCTTCCCTTGTGATCTTTTGTTTGAATACAGGAGGGCCCCCTTATCCATGGATTCCATCTCCGCAGTTTCAATTATCCATGGATTGAGTGGCCCTTACTTTCCTTACTATCTTATTTACTAAGCTAAAGTACTACTTCACTCTAGATCACTAAAAAACCTTCTTGCCCTGCCCCTATGAATTTTACTACAAATCAAAATGTTAAGGCACTTCACGTACACAGAAAACATAAGAACAGTCATATTTTGATTTTTTGACTTCTAATGCTCTTGGAGCAGATGCTCTCCTACATTGACCAGATCAAATCATGTCACTCCAACTCACAGAAAATCTCTTAACAGCTATATCAATTTGGAACTTCTTACTGGCTAAGCCCAAAACTGAGCTGTGAGTAGAGGTGGATGAAAATGGCTTTGTTTATGTGGATTTCAGTGCTTTTAAAGTCAGAAGTGCAGAAAGCGGTGTTATATGTTTTTATTCAAAGGACGCATTTTTAGACATTATAATTGTAATCGCTTTAAAAATGTACTAGGCAAGTTGTATAGGTGGTATAGTGTAGCATCCGCAAGCAACGTAGAGGTTTTAGAAAATATGTAGAGGTATTAATGGTTTTATTCTATTTTTCAGGTTTCCCTGATTTTGGTTTTGTTTGTTACGAAACTGAAAAGTGCCGAAAGCGCTGTTATGTGTTATCATAACAAAACAAAACTTCGGTGATTTTGTTATCACCGAAAAAACCCGCCTGTAGGTATGAGCAAGAGCTCTAAGATCATATTGTGTTCAATGTGAAACGTCTAAGGCTGATTTAAAACACTACTCACAGTTGAGATAATTCCTTACTCTTATTCCCATACTTATTCCCATACTCACACTCTATGGGAATAAGTGAGGAAAAAGCAAGGAACGCAAGGCTTGCCCATGAAACCCAAAGGAGAGTTTCAAAAGAAATAAAATGCTAGGAGAGCATCAAAGAAATTCAGTGGTTGAACTTTCGGTGCTCCGTGTCAAGTGGTCTTCAAATTGTGAAGACAAATTTGGTAGATATGTGCTGTTTATTCAAATGTCTGGTATTGGCCTTGGCATGGCTTCTTCACTACTCCAGCTGCTCAGAAAGCTCCAGCCTGGCCAGCATTAGCTGTGTACGAAGCACAAAATGTTTGTATAATACTGTGATGACGCAGGAGGTGCTCAGACTAATAACTTTCATCCGCAGCTTTTGTGCACCATGGCCACGGTGGGAGAAACTATCTGCATGGTGGAATGAATAAACAGCACTGTAGAATTGAAGGTTTTTTTTCCCCCATTCTCTGAGACTGTATCATGCAATTCACATGATGGCAGAGTGAGATAAATTAAGAACAAACAGTAGACTTACAAAGTGGTACTGCATTAAGAGCAATTTGTTTAACCATTTAAGCAAATTGCCATCGTTGTTTTTAACTGAGAGCACAATCCTAAACTGGAGTTAGGCCAATATAAACTAAGCCAGCAAAGTTTTGCCAGCACAAGGGCCACCATAAAGCATGTTTGGACTACTCTCGGAGTCAGGGAGGATGGCTCACATCTGTGTACTGGCCTCTGACTCCAAGAGTGGTCCAAACATACTTTACGGTGGCCCTTGTGCTGGCCAAACTTTTAATTTGGAGTTTTTCTTTGGGATGACCTACATGGTGAAATATTTTCTTCCGCCCAATCTCTGACTGTTTGCTAGATGTGTTTTTTCCTATGGAGTAAGATAGGACTACAAACCAAGTCTTACTGGACACAATGGTGAGTTACAAGTGAGAGGAATAAATACCATAATACTGTTTTCAAATACCTCTACCGATTTGCTTCCACTGAAAAGGAACACAACACAGAGCCCATTGGGTATTCCCAAATTGCCAAGGCTGCTGAACCACGTTTTACTGAAAGCCACTCAAATACCTGCAAAATGTTCATCACGATGCTGAGGATTTGAACCTGGATCCTCCAGGTCTGTCCAACTCGTGAACTACTACACTATCCTGACAGAAAGGAAATGAGGGGCACCCGGTGAAAGCATTAGGGCAGAAGCTAAAGCTGCTCTATGCCCTCAGTCTATTAAGAAACAATCCTGCTCTCATCTGAATAGCCTCATCCTGGGTTTTGGTCTCTCTGTCACACTGAAGTGGGATGGAATGTTGGGAAGTGGCTTTAAACTTGTAGATGTTTACAAAAGTTTCCCTATTCAACTGTGCTACACTGAGCACTACAACTCAGTAAAGGACCAGCAGGGACCACTGCTAAAATATAGGATGAGGATACGGAGCTTCATCCTCAACTCAGGGCACAATCCTAACCTGGAGTTAGGCTGGCACAGTTAGGCCAGCAAAGTTTGACTGGCATGAAGGCCACCATAAAGTATGTTTGGACCGCTCTTGGAGTCAGAGAGGACAGCACAGACATGCGCCATCCTCCCTGACTCCAAGAGTGGTCCAAACGAGCTTTACGGTGGCCCTAGTGCCAGCCAAACTTTGCTGGCCTAACTGTGCCTGCCTAACTCCAGGCACAGTTAGCGCTCTCAGTTACAAAGCTCCCTTAGTGACCTTGGGTGAGTCACTCAGCCTTGCAGGGCTATTGTGAGGATAAAATGTAGCTGGAACCTATGTGAGCCACCTCTTGCAGGAAGGGTGGGATAAAAATGCAATAAAAATACATACACTTTGAGATACTATAGTGACAATATAAAAACAGGCTCTAAATACATTGTTGAGGCAGTCCTAGGTAACAGAAGATAACATTCTTGATTTTTTTTTTCTTGAGAAGTCTGAGTGCTAACTTGGGTGGCTAATGGGTGGAAGGAGGCAGATCCGGCAAAGGAATTTTCTACAATAAACCAGCTGCAAGATAAACCACACTACTGGCTCCAATGACAAATCGCAAAACTCAAGACTGCTACATTTCAAGGTTGGCTGCAATTCTATATCTGAAACAGAGGCTGGGGGTTGGGAGAGAGAGGCTAGGGACACAGAACACCTGCTGTGCGGGAATTTAATATCACTCAGCTCCATCTTACTTATTCACAAAAATAGTCATCACATGTGTGGCAAGAAAAAAGCCAGATAAAAATCAGAAATCCCCAATGATTCATTTCGTATTCCCCATTTTGTTTTCACATGAAAGCTCAGGATTTCTGGAATCCTATAAATTATCTTCTGTCTACTGCAGAGTTCCAAATAGCAATGCTTAAAGGAAAATGTTTACCAATTCCGGAGAAACATGCATTAATGCCTGACTGAATCCTAGTCTATATAAACTTTGGTTAATTCATTTGGAAATATATTTGGACATTTAGAAAACGCCACCCGCTTTTCAGGATTAGACTCATTAGTGGCATCTGTGGTTATTCCTTTCTTGCTTAAAGGCTCTTCAACAGGCCAGAAATATCTAGGCGAGTTGCATTAACGTTTCAAATTCTTGACCATTTCAATATGCACTAAATCAATGTTCAGCTGAAATTATTGGAAATACAGTTCACATTAATATAAGTTCACATTATGAACAGAGAATGCTGGACAGAGAATGCTGTCAGCCTAAAAACACTTGGTTAATATACATATGTAACCTGCTTTATTGCTAATTTTGGACTGGCTGCTGGTGATGAGCAGTTTTAATGACAACGTTGGAGAGCAAACAGCCTTTTTTTTTTTTTTTTTTTTTTTGCTAATTTTGAAATTATAGGCATGCTATGTTTTTATCATACCTTTCTACCAAGAAGCTCAGGATCGTATACTTTTTATGTCCACAACAACCCTATGAAGGAGGTTAGACTGAAAGGCAGTGGCTGGCCCAAGGTCACCTGCAGGGGAGTGGCAACGAGATGCAAGTATCTTGTTGTCTTGGGTGCTCCTGAAGCATCTGGTGGGCCACTGTGAGATACAGGAAGCTGGACTAGATGGGCCTTTGGCCAGATCCAGTGGGGCTGTTCCTATGAGTACATATCTGAAGAGGAGTATCTGGTTCTGGTGGCTGTGCTGTGAAAGAGAAATACTGTGGAGAATCTTTAGCCACCAGTGTGTTTACATCAGAAATTACCTCAAAATTCCAGGTTCAAGAGAGTGGCAATAGAATGCAGGCAGCCTGTTGTCTTGTGTGCTCCCTGAGGCATATGGTGGGCCACCATGAGATACAGGAAGCTGGACTGGATGGGCCTTTGGCTTGTTCTAGTAGGTCTTAAGCCAACCTAGTCTTAAGCCAACACTCTTCCCCACTACCCTACACTCCCTCCCAGTGGACACTATTGCACTTCTAGTTAATTTGTAGAACCGACAAAATATCAATGAAACAGAATTATTTTAATTCTTAAGATACTTTTACTTTTTAATTATTAAGAATACCCATTCTGATCACATCATAACTGAGTTTTGTCTATAAAAACTCATCCTTGATACACTGCTGTAATCGTCTCCTGTATAGCTATGCTCCAAAACTTGATTTGATGCTGCATTGACACCCTGTATATATAAACCATATGCAATACAATTGTACAGTGTTTTCCAAGTGTGCAAAGCGTCACACCTTGATGTCATCCATGCAAAAAATCATATTGTAACAGGGCAGCCAAAGTTCAGATGGAGTGGCTTGCTTATGGACATGTAATTGCAGAAGATTTAGTCAAGAGGGTTAATGCCTCCGTTTGCCTGAAGATAAGAGCTGAAGATCAGAAGGTCGCCAGCTCGGGACTGCCGGAAGTCTCTGTGAGCGGCAGACCTTGCAAACTGCGGCTGATTAAAAAGCTGAGTTCCAGCTGCCTCGTGGGAGGAGGAGTATGCTGGTCAGCTGCGTCTCTGGTGAGAGCAAGGAAGCCTCTTATCAGCCAGCAGAAGGCAGACGGGCAGCTAAGAAAGAATCTGTATGAGTGTTGTTCTTGAAAGATAGAACGTTTCTGTAAATTGTAAAAACTTTTGGGTTTGTGAATAAAAGTCTGCCTATGTAAACCGCCTTGAGTTACAGTCATTAGAGAAATCTAGTGATCTTAAGAAAGGCAGTATATAAATACGAGCATCATCATCATCATCATTATTAATGAACTCAAGGGAGAGGCTAAAATTCAAACCAGGGAAATCCTATTTGTACCTCGGGCTCTTAGCCACTATGCTGCTTCAGCCTGGGAGGCCCCCTCCTCCTACTGTGCTGAGTTGGCACATTCCCAAGATTCAGGACTCATCGGCACAGATCCAGCAAGCGCCCCCCTCTTCCACTGGCGCAGTTCAGAAAATGGTGAAAGAGGTTCGAGGATGGCCAGATGCAGGAAGGGGGGCAGATGTTAATGTGCTGGTGGTTTGTGCTTTTACAATGGTGAAGGAAAGAAAGAAAAGTCGCATATCAAAGTATCTTATTTGTTACTGAAACTTGGGTGGGAGCAATCCAGGTAGCAAAGTACCTCTCCCACCTCCAGCAAATAATTATCAGTCAAAGCTTGGTTAATTTTTAATATACAGGATGCCCCGGTAGCCATTGATTCGGCATCCACAGTTTCAGTTATCCACGGATCCCATGGATACTGGGGCACCTATCAAAAAGATAGGGGAACACTAAACAGATCTCCTTTTTTCACCTTGTTGCAGCAAAACCACTGATGTATCTTTAAAAAGGCCTCCCCCAGAATCTGAGGTTTCAGGTACCCATGGTGGGGTCTGGAACGGAACCCCAGCGGATACCCAGGCATGCCTGTATAAGCAGGTACAGAAGCAAGAGCCAAAGTAACTGAATTGCATCTCTGACCCGGTTGGACTCCTAAGCTATCATTTACAGCCCTGGGGGGCCCTCTGCTGGTAGCCTAGAAAAATCAACCCAAACCAGCCTAGGAGGTTTCATTATCAGCAGTTGCTAATGTCCAAGGTGAAAACATTAGTGATTAGCACTGTATTTAAAACAAAGAGAAGAACAAACAAACAAAAAAGCAGAGGAAGGCCTGCCTGCTTATTTTAACTCAGTACAAGGTAGAACAGGAACGCCATTTTACAGCATAGTAGCAGAAGTGAAGCAAGATCAGCTGGGCAACACAAAGTGACACGCAATAGTCACAGACAACACAGTCCTAGGCGCATGTTGTCAAAATGCCCATTGAGTTCAATGGGGCTTACTCCTAAGTATGCATGCACATAATTGCAGCCTGAGACAAGTGTATGCAAGCGGTCCCTACATGCCAAAGTTTTATTTCCCATTTTTCTGGTCCCCGTACACCAGTTGGTCATTAAGTTCAGCCTAACCCTGGAGCATCTGGAAAGGCCCTTTTCCAAAGTAAGAATGACAACCCAAAGGTTGAATCAAGATTTTCCACCTTATCACACTAAATCTAGTATTAGCCACTTTGTGCCTCCACACCATTCAACCTAGCAATACAAAACACATGAGGAGGCCAAAGTGTTTACTTATATTACTTTGCTCGGTAGTCTTGCTAGGTTGAATGGTGTGGAGACATTTGATTCCGCAGATTGGTCTGAAGTTAAGCAGGTGTCAATATATTCAAGACCTAGATGGGAGCCTACCATGTAAGCTCCTGTGGGTTTGCCCCCCCCCCCGTGGTTCTTCCTCGGATTTTGGGAACCCTCTGTTTGAATGGGTGGGGCAGGGGAAGGGCAGCAACATGATCTCCACAACTGTGCTGCTGCCAGGCAAGGAAAGTTTTTTTTTTTTAATTTACCTGGGGGTTGCTATGGCACTCTGGGGGAATCCTGTGACCCCCTCCCTGAGACTTGAAAATGGTGTGAAAAATTAAATAAAATTCCTGTTTCAGCCCAAAAACCAGAAGTGGGTTTAAAAAAAACAAAAACCTTTTCACATTTTCAAGCTGTGGGGAGAACTGCAAAGGGGGGGGGGGTCGCAGGCTCCCCAGGTATGGCTCCTGGAGAGCCATAGCATCGCCCAGGTAAGTTTTTAAAAAACCCCTTCCCTGCCTGGCAGCAGCGCCTTCATGGAGATTATGTTGCTGCCGATTTCTGGGCCATTTCCCTTAATGGGAAATCACCCTTTTCCAATTCCACTGGATGGTCACAACCCACCAGTTCGGGAACTCCTGGACTAGAGGAGTGGTTCTCAAACATTTTAGCATTGGGAGCAATCTAAAAAAAGTTTCACTCAAGCCTCTGTGGTTATGATGGTGATTGGGCAGCAGTACACGCCCCAAGTGCCTGGTTGTTTATCCCTTGATGCACATTGACAAGGCAGATGTTTTACAACCCACCAAAAACTGAGTCATGACCCACCAGTGGGCCACAAATCCACAGTTTGAGAACTGTAGTTTTAGAGGCACATGATATAACTCTACTGCTGCCTGACAGTTACCTGAATGGGAGGCGACATGGAACCACACATGTGCAACCCAAAGCTCCTCAGGGAAAGAGCAGGATATTGGTGTAATAAATATTCACATCCATCTTCAGTTTTTCCTTTTGATTGTCTTATTGAGTATGAAGTCTAGCACCCCTTGTCATTGTTGTTATGACATTACATTGTCATAACATTGCTATGAATTTTTACGATTTCCCCACTTAAAATAGGTATCTACATTGTTTGGGTGGGCTCAGATGATAACCGTGGCATCTGACTGGCCGGAGAGAGCGAGAGCAAGAGCAAGGAAATGGGAAGGGAGGCTGGGTTTCTGTAGCAGAGGAGGCGTAAAACATGGGAAGGTGGTGCGGCACATTAGCAAGGTTTTAATGATGTGGGGGAGACAGGTGTCCTGACTCCCAAGTAGACTTGCCAGGTTTTCAAAATGACAATAAGGGACACACAGGTATCGGGATACTGCTTTCTATCCAACCACTCCATGGTTACCAGAAATAATATAAAAATTATGCAGTTAGCCGTGGCGAGGCAGCAGCAACAGCAGCAGAATCTTAGAATGGGATTTTTTAAGTCCTGTTCAACATTTATACGGGACACAATTTTTAAACCTTAAATACGGGAAGTCCCTTATAATAAGGGACACCTGGCAAGTCTACTCCCAAGCAACCAGGCCCTGGCAGTGTGAGAAGGGGATTTCTCAGGCCCGCCACTTCCCTTCCACCCACAGAAGTCCCATAAGCAGCAGAGGCCTTGAGATTATCTCTCCTCAATGTACCTACCCACCACCCCACCCCTAAACAGCCTCTCTTGGCAGTGATTGATAAAATCTGCCTTCACTAGACAGGAGTGCAGCTGGTGCACCAAGTGAGGTTGGATAAAGGTGCTCCTGGTCAGCTGCCACCTGACCATCCATGAGCAAAGCTGGATCCAGGAACATCCTGAAACTACAACAATTTCACTCTCTCAATACCGTTAGCAAAACCTTCACTAGCCTTGCCTGGATTATTTAAGAAATGTTTATCCTCACTTTCTGCGCCCCTCACAGGGGCCACCAGCATAACAATAAATTATTTTTATTTATATCCTGTCCTATCCCATGGAACAGAGTGGGTTACAATCAAGGAGCTTTAATCACTGGAGATGCCATGACGTCACTGTCTTGACGCTTCCGGGTCTCATAATATGGCTGACTCAGATCATGCCGCAAAGAAGGGGGGTCGCCGCGGATTCACGAATAAAAATCTCCCTGCACGCGTGTAAAAGTTAATTTCAACGTCTTTAAGCATGCCTGCGTGTTCTGCAGACGGGTGTGCGAATCGCTGAACGAAAAATGGGATTTAATTTCCACGGAAAGATTCATGTATTCACATTACATCGGTTCAGTAAAACTATCGTTAACTGTGAGTGCATTATTTTTTGAAGCTGTGTAATTTCTTGTTGTTCCTAGCAGTCTTATTCACCATTTTCTGACACCCACTGTTAATGGTCTAGAGCTGGGGTCAGCAACCTATGATTTTGGAGCCGCATGTGGCTCTTTTAGCTGTCTGCTGCGGCTCCGGAGTCCAGGTGAAAGTAGCAAAGGAGGCGCCCAGCATTGGCTGCGACCATGGGCTCACTCTCCCTCCCGGTAGGCTACACTGTGCTCAGGGCTGCAGGTTGAGAATCGCCCCCTTTTCTCCCCTTCCTTCTGAGCCCCCCCGAGCCGGGAGCTGCTACCGAGAGCACCTCTCCGCTCGGCACCAGTCCCGTGCCGCACGCTGCTCCGGCGGCGGCTAGGCTCCCTCGGTCCATGGATAGCCTTGTGCAGAAGGCAACCCGCGAAGCTCCAGCGCTGATCCGCCGGCTGGAAGGGTGCGTGGCTTTTTGTGTTGACTGTTCCATGTGTTTGCATTGCTTCGCACGCAGAGCTGGGATGGAGCGTGGCGGGGGGTGGCGGCGTGCAGCAGAGAGCCGGTGGGGAAAACTTTCTGGCTCGCTCTCGGTTGGGTTGCAAAGTTGCCCCTGGTTTTGCACGCATTGGGGCAGCTCCCGCTTACAAGCACGGAAAGCGCCGGGACTCGCAGTTGTGTATGTGTGTCCCCCGCCCGTTTTCCAGGATCTTTTGCCCGGTCCCTCTTTCTGCAACGTGGAGGGATTGTTTGCATCAATGGCATGCAAGTTGCAAAAGTTCCTGTGCACGAGCCTGGAATCCCCCTTTTGCAAACCTAAAAATAAAAAATCCTCCACCGTTTTGAAAAAAACCACAACACACCCCATAGTGGCAGCAGTGGCACGGGCAGCTGCTCGGCTCGGCTCTGGGGTCTGCCCTGCCCGCCCATCCTGCTGCTGCTTGTCGCATGTGCTCTTTGCAAACGGGCGATCCACCGCATTGCCCTGCAAGGTGCAGCGTGGTGGCTGGTTTTTGTTCTGCTGTTCGTTTTTTTACGCGCGATTGGAAGGCTGTGGAGGACTGGCAGCAGGATTGGGGGTGGGAGAGAGAGAAAGCTGGAGACAGCGAATGATGAATGTCGAGACCCGATTTTCAGCCGCGATCGCTCATAAGAACATAAGAAGAGCCCAGCTGCATCAGGCCAAAGGCCCATCTAGTCCAGCTTCCTGTATCTCACAGCAGCCCACTGGTGCCCCTGGGAGGCATGAGACAACAAGATGCTTGCATCCTGTTGCCACTCCCTATAGTTTTTTTATACATAGGGAAAAAGAAAACACCTTTTCTTTTATACCTTTTATACAAAGGTATACCTTTTATACAAAGGTAAAAAAACTATATATGCAGTATTATCTTCATTTTAGATGTCAAAAGGGTTTTGTGGCTCCCGAGGTTTTCTTTTCTCCAGAAAACGGGTCCAAATGGCTCTTGGAGTGTTTAAGGTTGCCTACCCCTGGTCTAGAGAGTTAAAAAAAAAAATTTCCCCCCTCCTTTTTTCCCCCTTCCCGTTTACACTTTTTTTCCCCGCCTTCCATTTTCTACGGTAATATTTTCGAACTTCTGGACATTAACAGAATTTGTTTTTTTGGGGGGGGGGGTGAATGTAGAAGTTTTCAAAAATACTCTTAATAGCCTAGAAGTAAAAAAGAATTCCTCTCATATTGACAACTACTTGTGTCATGAAGAGATTTTAATGTAATTTTCCTACATATTTATCTAATTTTTGCCCACCCTCCCCTTTTTTTCTTTCCTTCCCATTCACACTTTATTTTTGGTTGTGTAGATTTCAAAAAATAAGTCTGTCAAAACAGTGCAATCCGTGTTTTAATAGACAGCAAGTGGCATTTCGTCCGGTATGTTCAGTAACATAATTATGCAGAATTAAACCTTGGAATTGCATATTAACTCATAATAAGGTTACCAATGATGTTTCTCCCCGATCACACGTTGTTATTTTCGTGAGTTTTTACTTCAGGAGTAAACGATTACTACGCGCAAAGCAATCTGAAATGCTTGGAATGAGCAATGTTTTGAGTCAGACAACATGGCCGCTAAGCCCGCCCCCTGGCTTCAATCCGTCCGTATTAACTCCATGGGCAGAGCCAGGGGTTGGTTACAATATATACTTTTTTCTCTCTCCCCAGAGGTAGTTGGCATTTCTTTGGTGGTACAGTCTAGTTCTGGGGTCAGCAACCTATGGTTTTGGAGCCGCATGTGGCTCTTTTAGCCGTCTGCTGCGGCTCCGGAGTCCAGGTGAAATTAGCAAAGGAGGCACCCAGCATTGGCTGCGACCGCGGGCTCGCTCTCCCTCCCGGTAGGCTGCACTGTGCTCAGGGCTGCAGGTTGGGAATCGCCCCCTTTTCTCCCCTTCCTTCCAAGCCCCCCGAGCCAGGAGCTGCTACCGAGAGCACCTCTCCACTCGGCACCAGTCCCGCGCTGCACGCTGCTCCGGGAAGCGGGGAGAGCGTGCTGGCGGCGGCGACGACTGGGCTCCCGCTCAGTCCGTGGATAGCCTTGTGCAGAAGGCAACCCGCGAAGCTCCAGAGCTGATCCGCCGGCTGGAAGGGTGTGTGGCTTTTTGTGTTGAATGTTTCATGTGTTTGCATTGCTTCGCACGCAGAGCTGGGATGGAGCGTGGCGGGGGGTGGCGGCGTGCAGCAGAGAGCCAGGGGGGAAAACTTTCTGGCTCGCTCTCGGTTGGGTTGCAAAGTTGCCCCTGGTTTTGCACGCATTGGGGCAGCTCCCGCTTACAAGCACAGAAAGTGCCGGGTCTCGCAGTTGTGTATGTGTGTCCCCCGCCCGTTTTCCAGGATCTTTTGCCCGGTCCCTCTTTCTGCAACATGGAGGGATTGTTTGCATCGATGGCGTGCACATTGCAAAAGTTCCTATGCACGAGCCTGGAATCCCCCTTTTGCAAACCTAAAAATAAAAAATCCTCCACTGTTTTGAAAAAAACAACAACACACCCCATAGTGGCAGCAGTGGCACGGGCAGCTGCTCGCTCGGCTCTGGGGTCTGCCCTGCCCGCCCATCCTGCTGCTGCTTGTCGCATGTGCTCTTTGCAAGCGGGCAATCCGCCGTGTTGCCCTGCAAGGTGCAGCATGGTGGCTGGTTTTTGTTCTGCCGTTCGTTTTTTTACGCACGATTGGAAGGCTGTGGAGGACTGGCAGCAGGGTTGGGAGTGGGAGAGAAAGAAAGCTGGAGACAGCGAATGACGAATGTCGAGACCCGATTTCCAGCCACGATCGCTCATAAGAACATAAGAAGAGCCCTGCTGGATCAGGCCAAAGGCCCATCTAGTCTAGCTTCCTGTATCTCACAGCAGCCCACCAGGTGCCCCTGGGAGGCATGAGACAACAAGATGCTTGCATCCTGTTGCCACTCCCTATAGTTTTTTTATACATAGCATAAAGGTAAAAAAAAAAACTATATATGCAGTATTATCTTCATTTTAGAAGTCAAAAGGGTTTTGTGGCTCCCGCGGTTTTCTTTTCTCCAGAAAACGGGTCCAAATGGCTCTTGGAGTGTTTAAGGTTGCCTACCCCTGGTCTAGTTTAAAAAGATTCCAAGAATCAACTTGTAGGTCCGCAATCAGCCCGTCAGTGATCCCAGACAACAATTTGAGGCCCCTGCTGCTCCCCTAAAATCCAGTGAAAATGAGATTCTACAAAAGGGATGTAGGTAAGTGGTAAAGCACCTGCTCAGGATGCACAAAGTCAGAGCTCAATCTCCAGCATCATCAGGTAGGACAATGCTCAACATCATCAGGTAAAGCAACATCATCAGGTAGAACAATTCCTGCTGCCAGTCAGGGTACACAATACCAAACCAGATGGACCAACATAGTCTGACATGAGTTTACTGGTAGCTAGATCCAATGAGGGCTTCTGAAGGCCTTGCCAAAGCTTGCTTTGGCATGGATGGACTTTTGTCCTCCTTTAGCAAGGAATGTACTACAGGTGTCCAAATGGCCAAACCCTGATCTCCTTTAGCAGCCAGGAAGGTCAAGGAGCAAGAAGGGTAAGTGGTTGGCTGCAAACCTTCTATCAATTCAATTCAAACCTTTATTGGCATAGTAGTAATAAATAAATAGTCATGACACACACAATAGACAATAACTGAAAATCAGCTCTTGATCTTAAGAACTTCCAACAAAAAAGAGGCAACTGCCTTACTCACATCAAAGCAAATGTCATTCAATAAAAAGGGAAGAGGGTTAGCAGAAGGAAAAAAGGGGGCAGCAAAAATTGGTTGGAGATAATGAGCGCGAGGTAGTTGAAGAGAAGAACAATGTAAAAGAATACGAAGAAGAGAATCCGGCACTTCAAAACAAAAGTGACAGAGTCTGTTTTCACGAGGAATCCGGCGAAAACGTCCTAGATGGTAAGCAGTGGGAAGAATATTTAAACGAGCCAACATGAAGGCTCTGCGAAGGAAAGGATTAGATAAATGATAAAGATAGTTGAAAGGAGAGGTACGAAGTGAAGATAAACCATAAAAGCGAGGAGAACAGACAGGATTTAAATAGGATTTCATAAGATCATGTTCTAGTTGAAAGAGTTTAGATTTGACTGAGTTATGAGCCAGAGATAAGGAGGAATCAAAAAGAGATTCCAAGGAAATGCCCAGAGAAGAAAGTTTAGAAGTAAATAGCCTAAACCAAGGAGATTGGTAAGAGTCTTGCAACATATCCAATAACAATGAGTTGGGAGGGGTACATATATGGATGCGTAGCCAATATTTAAAGGAAGTAACCCAAGCTAATGTGGAAGGAAAATGAATACCAAGTTCAAAGAAAATCTATATATATAAAAATGGACGTTTGTGTGTGTGTATGTATGTATGTATGTTCCTTATACAAATCTCCGTCCCTTGACCCACGGCCACGAAACTTGGCACACACGTTCCTTGCAGCCTGGAAGGAATCACTGCGGGGGTCAGACCCCCCTACGGCCCCCCGTTTTTCAGGGAGGGGGCCGGATCGTCAGGAACCAAGGGGATTGCATGGGGCTACAGGTCTGCTGCCACCCTGTGGTCACAGACGATTCTGCAGCAGCTCAGCTGAAACTGAGCAGAACAGAAAGTGAAACTAATATAAAGTGCTTGGCCTGCGTGGCCTGAGTGGGCCAGGGAGGAAAGAGCAGTACAGGATCCACAGTACAGAGTTCCAGCAGCCAGTCGGATCTGAGAGGGGCCTATGTCCAGGGAGCTCACAGGCCACCTCTGCCTGTTTCTCATACGTGAGGGCTGGACCTGCAGACAGTAAGTGGGACCTTCCTATTGCTCTCTTAGTTGCTGGTGTCCCTGTTTCCTCATTCCTTTCACAGTGATAGTGTGCGTTTGGGGTTCCAGGTCATCACTACTGTTTTATTTCAGGGACGAGTTCTATATGTCTATATATGCATCGCACTATGTCATACTGTTGAGGGACGTTTGTATATTTGTGGGTCTGTTCCACCATTACTCTGGAACGCCTGGAACGATGTGCACCACACGTGGTGCACTTATTCCTTACGATCTGGACAGATATACTGTGAGGATAGGGCCCCCCTTACGCCCCCCGAGGTGGGGGTGCACTGCAGAACACACGCATTCCTCCTCCTAATAGAGCCTGGGGATAATTTCTGCCCCCGGGCAACGCCGGGTCACAAAAAGCTAGTAGTGTATAAATTAATAACATTGGGTAAACCAAGAAGTTTTCTAAAAAAAAGATGTAATAATTTTATCTAGTTTGTAATTTACAACAGAAATCCAAACAGGAACAGCATACAGGAACCTGCAAACCTTCTATCAACCTATCTACAACCTTGGGTAAACTGGCTGAAAGTTATCAAAGGTTACAGGAACAGCAGGTGCTGCAGGTACACAAACAGCACTTACTCTCAATATGTACTGTTGCAGTTTCACATCTCACAGCCTAGAACTGGCTGAAACTGGCAT
>JAJKFI010000101.1:3832383-3870583 GCA_029204185.1 Lerista edwardsae | reverse complement strand
GTCCACAAGCCCCCAACTCTGCTACAAACAATCCAAACAAACAACAGAAGCAACGTCCACGCGATGCGCTCCAAAAATGCATGTACAAAGACAGCGGAGAGCTTCAGTGGTGATGGTTGTGGGGGGGGGTGACGGTTATCCCTTCTGCTTCCATATCTGCGACAAGTTCCTTGTCCTTACCACTAAAGCTCCCCACTGCCTTGCCCCATTTTGTTTTCCCGCTGCTGTTGCATTCCACCCGTATCTTCTGGTCCTCCAACCTCAGCCACCTGAAGGTTGCTTTTTCTCTGTCAAAAACCCATCCATTCCCCTTTCAGCTCCCAAAACTTGTAACTCCTTCTGTATATAGGTACATAGTACTGCCTCTCACCCTTCTCCGCCTAGCTTGTAGACCTCATTTCCCAAATGTTACTCAATTCTATATACATGTAACTGCAGTTCCCACATTCAGCTTTCCCTCCCCTCCCCTCCTCTATTCATTTTTGTCTACTTATGTCTTAGGAAGCACATAAACTGAATGTGCTGTGTAATGTATTTCACCAATTTGTATCCACCATTTAGGTCTTCAAGGGGGCTAAAAATAAGTTTGAATGGAGTTGTTGTCCTCAATCATAGCAGAGATGGGCTTCCACATGTAGATATCCAGCTTAGACCTAACCAAGAGACTCTCATCCTATGATCAATGTCTACTGTGCTGGGCTAAAGCCACTGTTCCCTCTAGGCCACAGGGCCACACAACTAAAACCAGAGCCCCATGCAGCTTCCATGACAGAACTCAGAAACTCATTGATGATGATGATGTCATCACCAAGCACTGTGGACCTGCTGCTGCGCATCTCTGTTAGGGCTCTGTGCAGCCCCCAGAGAAATTACAGGAAACACTGGCTACAATTGGGCCATTATTCTCTGGCACTACAGTGATGCCTCAGGAAAGGCAGCATGGCAAAGAACAAGCCATTCCCAAAGCACTCACCCTCAGACCAACCCAAGAACAGAGTATATCAGTGTTTCTCAAACTGTGGGTCACTTGGTGGGTTGCGACCTGATGTCAGGTAGGTCGCAGAAAGCTGGGAGCAGAAATCCTGGAAGCTGCAGACCTTATTCTTGCCTCTTTGTGAGTGCTAACAGTTTGAATTTTCAAGTGAGGGGTTTTTTTTAATTGTTTTTTGTTCGGTGCTTTTATATAATATTTTGCCCTAATCTTGTTTTCTGTCAGGGATGGTTGTGCAATTGCTGCATTCCAGGAGTGACATTTGATTATGTCACAATGGTGGCACTTCCTGCTTGATGACATCACTTCTGGCTATGATATCACCTGGAAGTGATGACATCACTTCTGGTGGGTCCTGACACAAGTGCCATTCTAAAAAGTGGGTCCCAGTCTAAAATGTTTAAGAACCACTGGAGTAGGTAATCTGCAGGTCAGGGATGTCCCACCACACAGATTTTTCCCACAGACAGCTGGCATAATGATAGTGTGGTTCCTCTCACAATAATGGAATCTGGTCCTTGACATGCTTCCCTGGTAGCATGATATTGCACCATGCCATAGAAAAGCAGTTTCTATAACCAGAGTCAGGATGGAGCAGTGGTTGTAGTGGTGGACTTAAACCTGGAAGATCCAGGTTAAAATTCCAACTCAGCCATAAATCTTCCTGCCTTGGGATAGTCCCTCTCAGGCTAACCTACCTCACAGGGTTGCTGTGAGGACAATGGGAGAATAGGAACTATGTACAGCATCCTGAGCTCAATGAAGGAAGAGTGGTATAAAAAATTGAAAAGTACCCCCCCCCTAAATATCTCCAATTGCAATAGAGAGCTAATTCCTACTTACTAACAACCTACAGCATCTTTGTGCAGGAGACTGGTTTGGTTCCCTGCATTCAATCTAGACATAATTCTGAACACGACTGAATTTCTACTCTATAAAACCATGACAACTACATTCAAATGCAGTTACACATTTAGGAACAAAACAAAGAACTGCTGGTTGCCCTGCAGATTAACAAAATAGCACACAAAACCTTTTGGCACTGTGCTCCAAGAAGTAAGATGCCAAGACACTTACTGTTTTTGTTCCATGATGCAGTGTAATTTCATGAGAGTCAGGAATCTTCTTGACAGGGTCCTACAGGAGGATGACATTGTTAAGAAAAATTTTCAGTATGCACATAAAACCTTTTGCTCGACCACACTAAAGACAGGCATAAAATAAAATATAGAAAAGGGAAAAACAAATGAATCACCACTGAATACTTAAGTTGCACCCCATTTCTTCTCTTGAAAAGTGTTGATGTCTCTCTAAATAATGAGAGCCTAGTTTTACTTCTTTTTTAATTACAGCAACAATTATCCATGAGCACCACAAAAATGCGTATAGGAAAGCTACATGCTGCTTACTTCAAAACAACTCCAACAAAGCAGTTTGCAAGCTGTAAAAGCAAATCAATTTAGTGATTCTGGAGATAGATCCTCTTGCTTTCTACTATTAAAAACACAACGTCAACAATAGCAACAACACACACACCTTATTTGCAAGTATGACTTACAACCATCTAATTTATGACACCCATCCAGTTGCAAGCAAGTAAGATGCAAGCCAATTATGTTGGAAAATTTTTATTTGAAATGTGAGCATGAGTAGATGTCTCTAATTGCTGTAAACTATGACCAGCTCCATTGTGCAATGCTACTGCTATGTTATGCTGCCTTCTGGCATACTGTTATTTACTTAGTAGACCACCCCTTACCAAAGGTTCAGATAACGGGTGAACCATCAGATAATGGGTGAACCACCAGGACTCCCCAGTCGGAGAGAGACACACACCCATGTCTCTGTGACTAGGCTATGCGGGGGGGGGGGGAGCGGGAGGCAAAGACCCAGGGAACATTACAGGCCCCTGCAGCAGAAACAGGAAGAAGGAGAACTTAATCAATCCCTCAATTCCTCCAAAACTAAAAGCCTCAGTTGCCATCTCCTTTTGGAGGCTTGGGGCATCAGTGTGTGTTTGGTAAGAGAGACTAGTGGCCCAATTTTAACCTTCTACCTCCTGCCAGTGCAAACAGGCAGAACAGGCATGTATGGTAGGGGGGGGGTGCAGTGGGAGGCTTTGGGAAAGGGGCTTTAAATCCCATTCCCCTCCATAGGCCTCCCGCCCTACAATGTCTTCTTGGACCTGTGCCAGCTCTCCAGCTGGAACAAGGAGAGAAAGGGAATGGGGAGGCTGTGGAAAGGAAGGATAGGATCCGGCTTGAAACATTGCCACTGGATCCACCCCCTCCCGCAGCCCAGCAGCTGTCCCCACCCAGCTGGTGAAACAGGACCTGCTTTGTCCTGATCAGGGTCAACAGACTGGAGCTGGCTGTCCTCTAGTGTCAGCAATCCCCAACAAGCTCATCCCATCCTTTCATTTCCATTTCATGGGTAGGGAGGATTCATGCCATCTTCTCATTTAAAGCCCATGTCCATCCTTCCCAGGTCTCAACATACCTACCTGAACTGTAAAGGACTGCAGAGTGCAGTTCTCAGATGACTAATAAAAGTAGATTACCCCTAATCCGGACATCCAATATTCGGACTATTCCAATCTGGACATTTTTGTCCCAGTAATTTTTTCTTTAGTGTGAACACTAGAAATGCTCATTCGAGGGGCAACCCACAACGTGGAGAGCTAAGAAGAACAGGTGAACGGACCTCTGTCCTCCAAAACGGGAGGGACAGAGGACAGAGATGGGCAAAAGGAATATAAGAAAGAGCAAGCACATATGAGAAGCTCTCAGTAGGTGCTGTTGACCAGCCAGCCAGTAGCTTCTTCTTGCTTCCTTTTACAAGGGATGCTAAGAGGCCGGAGCTAAAGCCCAAAGAAAAAGAAGTAGTTTCAGAAGAACATGCAGATAAGGCAAGTCTATGGCAAGTCAGATAAGAGGAGCAATTCCTGATATGGACGATAGACCTATCAATGGCTACTAGTTGTCATGACTGGAAGTATGCACTACTTCCTGTTTCATCAGTAGCATGCCTCTGTATTAGTGGTTTCAGGGGAGCAATAGCGGGAGGGAAGTACAACGGGGGTCTGCACTATCTGCAGGTTCGACATCTGCGGATTTGAAAATCCATGGATGCCAACATGCCCGGGGATGAGTCACCTGTCTTCTGAGGCCCATAGAGGCTGCCCACGACTGCCCGCTGCCTCTGTGGGCCTCAGAATGGCCATTTTGGCTCAAAAACCTGCAACTTCCAGTTTCCCCCAGAAGCTGGTGGGCCTGTGAAAGCTGGACTAGGTGGGCCTTTGGCTTGATCCAGCTGAATTTTTCTTATGCTCTCATGACACGCAGACATCATAAATGGCACTGGCAATTATCACCTGCACAACATAAATTGTGCGAATCCACTCTCAGAATCCCACAGGCAAGTTCCTGGAAATGCATTCTGATGAGAGAGCCTTAGCTATGCCGTCCAAGGGATTCCAGAGTTTTAAACATCACTGTTTAACCAAAACAAAAATTAAAGATAACAACCCTCGAGGACATATCTTGGCATAACTTCTCTTTAAAATAGCCAAATATTTACCAAGTATCATCGTGACCCATTCCATTTTCGTAACTTTAAACTTCCTAAATTAAAGAATATACTATAAATATCTCAAAGTCACAAAAAGGCCTGTATATGAACACAAATCAGCTGCAAGTAGTGATTTTCCAGCTGTTTCATTCCAGAGGACTAAGAATGCCAGAGAGGAATATTTCACGCTCTCAAGGAAAACATTTATGTAGCATACTGCAAAGAGGGATGACTTCTGTGACAGAAGGCACTCTACACTCCTCTGTGCCCTCCCATAAGCCTGACTAATTCCTACAAGAAACTCTATTTATCTAACTTAGAACTTCATATTGCTGCTGTGACATGACTAATCTGGAGCTCTATGCACAGTACTAGAAACAACCTTTCTCCTCCAACAGTGCTGTATTCTAGCAAGCCTCTGCTGGAGGATTCTATCATCCCACTTATAGCATACTGCACTCTTATAACATCGACGGTGGTCAGGCCACAAAATCTGAGATGGAGTAAACCAAAAGATCACAGGGTATAATCTGATACCACACAGCAAAGCCACACAACAGCCTCCAGAGAGTAGCCTGCCTATAGTTATAGTTCAGATCTAAGTGTGCCTAAGCAGAGAGCAGTCTAGAAAAAAGAAGGCTACGGGGGGGGGGGGGCACATGACTGAGATGTACAAAATTATGCAGGGGATGGATAGAGGGATATTCTTTTCCCTCTCACACAACACCAGAAACAGGGGACATCCACTAAAATTGAGTGTTGGGAGAATTAGAACAGGCAAAAAGAAAATATTTCTTTACCTGGTATGTAGTTAATATGTGGAACTCCTTGCTACAGGATGTGGTGATGGCACCTGACCTAGATGCCTTTAAAAGGGAATGGGATAGATTTATGGAGGAAAAGTCCATCACAGATTGCAAGCCATGATGGCTACATGCAACCTCTTGGTTTTAGATTGTCTCTGAATGCCAGATGCATGGGAGTGGCAACAGGATGCATATTTTGTCTTGTGTGCTTCCTGAGAATCTAGTGGGCCACAATGGGATACAGGAAGCTGGACGAGATGGGTCTTTGGCCTGATCCAGCAGGGCTCATGTTCTTAGCAAAAATCAGTACTGATTCTTGAGTTGATTGAGATACCCAATGAACAGCCCTCATTGAAACAGACAATATTAATACAATTTAATTTATCAAGTAAAATATCCAAGCCAAAAGATTTAAACTGCACATTCTTGAACCTTTGTTATTCTGAAACCTTAGGAAAAGTGACAACATGTCAAACTTGCTGCAGGCAGGCAGGACACCTGTATATGGAGCATGCACAGCTGGTTCCAAGCCTATTGCTGTTTTGATTAGTAATTCTCCCATGCCACCCATAAATTGCCTTCAGTACACATTAATATGTAAGCCATATTATGACCCGTCATGTAACAGCACATTTTTATGTAATGGGGTAGGACAATAAATTGCTAGGTGACTAAAAATATGCCGATATAGAGGGAAACTGTTGCTATACACATGTAAGCGCCAAGCTTCCCACCAATCCTTCTTTTGCAAATTAGATGTTCCAAAAGATCTGTTGCTATGGACTGGACTTTCCTCTCCCACAGAGTGACATTGTGAAATTACCCTGTATCATCAATACGGTTAACTTTGCTTCGGCACATAGAAAGCAGGGAAGACATTCTACTGCTTTCCAGTAAAAATTAAACAAAATCAGATTGTTTGCTTGCCTTCATTTTATCACCGAAGTCAAAACATTTAGAGTGCAATCCTAACCTGGAGCTAGGCCAGCAAAGTTTGGCCAGCAAAGGCCAGCAAAGTCTGACTTTGAGAGTGGTCCAAACATACAGCACAAGGGACACCTTGTGCTGTATGTTTGGACCACTCTCAAAGTCAGAGAGGCCAGCACACAGATGTGCGCCATCCTCCCTGATTCCGAGTGGTCCAAACGCACTTTACGCTGGCCCTTGTGCTGGCCAAACTGTGCCAGCTTAACTCCAGGTTAGGATTGCACCCTTAAATACATATTTTTAATAAAGAGGGGTTTTATATATTTTTTTACAATGAGACTTAAATGCTATATCGACTTCGCAAGCTGTTCATAAGCAGCCCAGAATAGACACAATCACTCTTCTCCCACTTTGCCATCTTCCAGACGACAGACCTAAAAAAGCTCTGAAAGAGAAAAGGAGGTTGTTCTTTGCAGCCTTCAGAGACACAAAAGAAAAGGCCCATACAGCTCGCAAATGAGGCTGGGGGAGGATAGGACTAGAGACAGCTACGGATGAAATCAGAAAGAAGCCTTGAAGAAGGGGCAAGAGTGAGCATGCAGCAAACCTTTAACATATGTGGGCTTAGTTCTTCCACAGGTTTATCAGAAATTTCTAACACAAGTTCAGGCACAAACGTTTAAAAAATGGTTCATTAATCAGTCCAGACACTCTAAGGGCGCAATCCTAAAGTGAGTTAGGCCAGCATAAGCTAAGCCAGCAAAGTTTGGCCAGCACAAGGGACACCATACAGTAAGTTTGGGCCACTCTCGGAGTCAGAGACGCCGGCACACAGACATGCACCATCCTCCCTGACTCCGAGAGGGGTCCAAACATGCTTTATGGTGGCCCTTGTGCTGGCCGATCTTTGCTGATTTAGTTTATGCCGGCCTAACTCGTTTAGGATTGTGCTCTAAGCTAGTTTTGACCTGGTTTAAATACATTTCATGTACAGTACAGCGGGGTCCTCCTGATCTGCAGGCTTGCCATCTGCAAATTTGAGCAGCCGCGGATGCTGAGCTTATGACTCAGAGGGCCTCCTGGATGTCACCGATGTGAACTGGAAGTGACTTCTGGGGAGGCTGGAAGGCGCAGGACGGCTTGGTGCAGCCTCCAGCTATGTTTTTGCAGCACTTTATTAAGTGCTCCTCATCCAGTATTTCAGTTATCCTTACCTTAGAAGCTAGTTTTATTAAACATCTATTGAAGATGGAGGCACATGAAGCAGAGAAAAGATCAGCTTGTCTAAGAGTGCAATCCTAGAGTTGCTGGGCTGATGCAAGTTGCTTGTGTTGGCCCAGTGTTGTCGCAAACATGCCATAAGGCACATCTGCATCAGCCAGAAGAGTGCTGGGCCGTTCAGCCAGTTGGGCCGACCCAGCCATGCCACGGAGACTGACCGGTAAGCCCCCCACACACACACACTGGTCAGGTTAGGTCAGCGCAGGAGCTTGGGAGGGTGGGGGGAGGCGGAATGGGGTGGGGGAGGATGGGCAGCCCCATGGGTGGGCTGTCCCTGGGCCGGCCAGCTCCAATCCAGCTGCTTGGACTTGCACCAGCTATTTTGCTGGTGCAGATCTGAGCAGCCCCATAGGGCTGCCTGGGACAAAAGTCCCCTTGCCCTGAGATGAACTCTAGCGGCTTCCAAACCTGCGTAGGCCTGCCTGCTCCAATGCAGGTTAGGATTGGGCTGACCAATAATGTAATGGGTGGGTAGCCAAGGAGTGCTTTGAACCAGGAACTCCCTTGTTTAGCTCCATCTCACACAGCCCAATCCTGTACTGAGTTCATATAAACTCTAACCATCCATTCAATCGTCTGTAACATACGCTTTTCCGCCAGCACCAATATGCAGTTTGGCCTCCCGGTATTCCAGAATATCCAAGCACTTCAAGACCAATATTTATCCCATAAGCCAGCTCAGCTCCCTTTCATAAAGGCCAGCTGAGTGTCGTCTGTGTTCCACTCCAAGTTCTTTATCTCTGCAAATACCGTCTCAATGAGAACAATGACCTCAGTTCAGTTACGTTATCCGGGATGATATTAGCAAGCATTGTTGTGACTTCAGTTCTGCTAAAGCTGCGAATGCTTGAATGTGGCTTGGTCCTTTTGATGAGAGATAAGGGACGGCAGATGCAGGATTAACAAATGTATTTATACTCCATACGCCCTGATATTTGGTTCTAGGATCACTGCATACCAACCTTAGTTCAGGACCCACAAAGCTCACATGAGCACCAATCACCCTTTCCACTGCTGTTATTCCCTAACTGGGTGACACCCTACTAGTACACACAACAAGCATCTCATGCTGGCATGCATTTTTTGGCACATTACCTTCGTTGCTAGATTAGGCAACCTCTCAATTCCACCATCACTTGAGGGTCCCGCTTCCCCATACATGGAAGCCCTCAGCTCCAAAAATTACAAAGTGTTTCCAGATCTTGTGCACCCAAGATTGTGAACCACATTTACGTCTAAACCATTTGTCTGCCTGGAGTGAAGGCTTTGCAAACCTAAGAGCCCAGGTTCAGTCTCTGACATCTCCACATATGGGATTGAAAGACTCGGCGGGAAATACTACAGAGCCTGCTGGTCAGATAATACTGAGCTAGATGGGCCAATGGTGTGACTCTATACAAGGCGGCTTCCTATGGTACTTTAACAGAAGAACCCCAAGCAAGCGTAAGAAGTCCCACTTCTGATTTCAGTGGAACGTCCTCCCTTTCAAGAAGAAATTCAGCCAAAAGCTCCTTGAATTTCATCTTTTCAGATATTTCGGTCATAGGGCAAGCATTCATCATTAAATCCTCACAAACATTACAGACAAAAAAATGAAGCAGGAATATTACACAGTTCTAGTGTTCTATATCAGAGATTCTCATTGGGAGTTTGAGAACCCAGATAACTGCTTACGGGGGCAGGAGGGAAGGCTGCAACACGATCGGGAGGCTCATGCTGCTGCCAAGTGTGAAGGGGTTTGTTTTTTTTAAACTTTCCCCATGCAGCACTGACCTCCTGGGGGGTCCGAGGAGTCTGCAGACCCTTCTGCAGGGCTCCCCACACCTCGTGACAATTTTTAAAAACGGCCACTTCCTGATTTCCTTGCAAAACCGGAAGTGGCTGGGTTTTTTTTTTTTACTTTTTAGTTGTTTTGGGGTGCAGCGAGCCCTGCAGAGGGGTCCACAGTCTCCCTGGACCCCCAGGAGTTGCACTGCATGGGGTAAGTTTAGAAAACCCTTCACTCTGAGCAGCAGCACGATCCTCCCGATTGTGTTGCTGCCTTTGGGTTCTCAGGCTGGGAGGTCGGGATGGTCCCATTTGAGAACTTCTGGTCTGCTTATGCGGCAGCTTCCTGTATCTCACAGCAGCCCACCAGGTGCCCCAGGGAGGCATGAGACAACGAGATGCTTGCATCCTGTTGTCACTCCCTTGCACCCGGTACTCTGAAGTAGCCTACTACTAATGTAAGGAGGTTGCACAATCCATCATGGCCTATAGCCCACGATGGACTTTTCTCCTAGAAATCTGTCCAATCCCCTCTTAAAGGCATCTAGGCCAGCTGCCATCACCACCTCCTGTGGCAAAGAGTTCCACAGATTAACTACCCAGGCACATTCCGGGCACATTCCAATACTCCTGAAAATATTATTAAGTCTGCTAAGTTGATAGAGTTCTGCATAAATTCCAAGAAAAATCATGAGGGAACAAAAAGCAAAAACATTCTTAATTCAAATGTAACAGTTTAAAACTCAATATGAATCTTTTGAACCTTTAAATCAAGATCAGTGAACTTTAACGACAAAAAAATTTATTTAATACTGTACATTTAACTGTTATGTTGCTATGGATATCCCAACAATGCATGCTATGGAACTCATGTAAAAATTACTTCAAATTCCCATGGTATGACTGACTGTCAAGACCCTCTGCAATATGACACAGACTTTGACAAATATCCTTTGTGTGTCACCCTCTTCCTCCTGAATCATCTTCAGGGAGAGATCAGGACTAAGTGCCAAGTTCATGCACTGTCTCCACCTGCCCTCCTGTCTCTACTTGCTGGGAGAAAAACGAACAGAACCAGGAGATCCAGCTGTTAGGGAGAGATGCCTTACTGAAATCCTTAAATTTTGAGTTTGCCGTGTAATATTGAATGAAGGCCCAGTTGCAATACTGGGATTTCATCATTCACTAATTGCTTCCTTGACTTTTGACGGATCAGTTTTTCCACTCTCCAACAGTTGGCCCTAGATTCAGCAATTACTACCATTTTTCCTTTTGCTAGATAGGCAGCCCGGCCCTAAGCCCCGAGGTCACTGTGAGGGGCAATGGCACCAAAATGGCCACCACTGCATCTTCTAGGGTTGGGGGAGCCACCAGAGTCCCCCTCAGGGAAAGGAAACATTGGTTCTCTTACCCTGTATAACACCCTGTCATCCCCAATGGATCTGTGCCCGCTACTTAGTGAACCCAAAACTAAGGAAACCTGTGTAGGACTCCACGGTTCAGTAAGGGGCACTGGACTTGGTGGCAAACTCTGCTGCCATCTCCGCCCCTCTCCCAGACTTGATCCTCCCTCTTTCCTGCCCAATTCTGACCCTCCCCCCTGTCCTGAGAAGCTCCTCTGCCAGGTGGCAGAGATTCTTACCGCCATCTGCTCCAATGCATGCCTTCTTGGTGCCAAGGCCCAACACCGGTGGTCAAGTGCCTTGCGGCACTTTTATGGCTGCCAGTGCTGGTGGTACAAGTGCGCCCTAACTCGAGTCTCTGGTTGTGCAAAACTAGCTGAATGAAACTAAGTTGCGGATATTCTGTCTGTCACTGGATAGCTCCCTTGCTATAACTTCCATTGATTAAAAACACTTTTGAACAACTAACTTTAGCCCTAACTAATTGGTCAGATTTTTTCCCAATGTCTATTTAATAGAAGAAACTATTAAAAACTGCAGGTGCCAAACACCATCTTAAGAGAGGCATACTTTCTATTGTGAAAGAGAACAAGGAATACCTCTTCTGATGGCTCCTGTGACACGTGCATCACCAAAAGGCAAAATATGCTTTCTTTAGAACCAGTTTCTCATATGCACATTTATGCATATTTAATAAAATTAGTACACTAAAACACTTACATCACTAATTGACTAATAGCACTAACTTATGCATGTTGACCGCGAAGTCAGTCCTACTGTGTTTACTGGGGCTTACGCCCAGGAAAACACTGCAACCTTAGATTAAATCCTTTCCATACTTATCCGGGAATGTCCCCTTGAACTCAAGGGGACTTAAGTCTGAGTAGACATGCATAAAGGTAAAGGTTTCCCCACGACCGAATGGTCTAGTCGTGACCGACTGTAGGGGGCAGTGCTCATCTCTGTTTCCAAGCCTGTAGAGACGGCGTTTTGTCCGAGGACAAGCTTCCGTGGTCATGTGGCCGGCATGACTCTGCACACGGAACGCCGTTATCTTCCCACCGAAGTGGTCCCTATTTATCTACTTGTATTTAGGTGCTTTCGAACTGCTAGGTTCGCAGGAGCTGAGACAAGCAATGGGAGTAGAGCTCAAACTCAACCTTCCGGTCAGAAAGCCCAGCAGCAGCAGTTTAACCCGCAGCACCACCACATCCCAGAGGATGTCCCATAATCATGCATAGGATTGTGCTATTAGATTCCTTCAACTGGCAAACAGTTCTTTCCTTTCTGTACCCTATTCCCACCTTCCTTTTGGCTTAAAGGGACTTCAATTTCGTCCATCGGCATCAATTCCTCATCCAGTATAGTTATCCAAATGCCATTATGTGGAGGATTCAAAATGTCCAGATCTGAACTGTTCAAGGCAAATTTCATTATTTCAGGAGAGTTAACTTCAGGTACTTTTGAGTTATAAAATTTCCAGAAAGTCATTCAAAAGGTTTTAAGGTAGTGAAATAGAAGCTTTGCTCACACATTTACAGGCACCATTATCACTACAACAGATCACCAAAAGCAGCAACTTTTTTGCTGCAGCCACTTTTGATGAGCGGAAGTCCTTTCTACACTTACCTGTACTGTATTGCTCAGCCATACTGTCACTGGCCTAGTATCAATCAAGGCCAGCCTGGAGATCAGGGCAGGCTTCTTTCCCTCTGCAGAACCCTGCCCATTCCGTGCTCATGCTGAAGGCAGCAAAGGAGCACTCAAGTGTGCATAGTACAACAGCCTATAAAGGGCTTCACGTTAGCACAAACAATCCACAGCGAGACGTTTCACCCGGTTGTCAATATGGTTCCGACTGGCTTGAAACCGTGCTCAAAGTAACTGTTTTACACCGAACCCCTCCAAGGACAAAACTAGGAACTGGAACTCCACCCCCCCACACTTGAAACACGTTAAACTGTTCAGAGATGGTAAACTCACCTCGTCTTCTTCCTGCATGTCGTCATCCTCATCATCATCACTGTCCTTGTACCCAGGAGGGAGAGGCGGCCCAATGAGTTCATCGTCAGAATCTTCCACTGACCCTTGGGGTGGCAGCGGTGGCCCAATCAGTCCTTCATCCGAACTGTCTTCGCTGTTGCTACTAGACGAATTGCTAGGTTCAAAGAATTACAGGCAGCACGAGAGCATGAATCTCATTCACTGCACCCTTCTCCACAATAAATATACTACATCAGAAGTCACAATGAGACCCTTCTCTCTCCGACATAGCCGCTCACATGGCCGGGCTAGCAGTGCCTAAGGGGCCTTGTCTGGGCACTGTGGGCTGTTAGTGGCCCACACTAATGACAGTGACAGGGGGTCCTTAATACTGCCAGAGGAGAGCTATTGCAACAGTGTGCTGGCCGTGCTGGCTGAAAAGATCACGGAGCAACTGAGGTCCCTCCGTTGCAAAGCTAATGTCTCCGAGTCCTAGTTTTCCTGATGAGTGCTTTTATTGCAAGGAAGGAGACCAGTGCCAGCTCCAGGTTTTGAGATGGCTCTTAGGCAAAAAGTCCTCAGTGGGCCTGTTTAACATTAGTGAAGCTCCTTCCTTCCAGAACTAACTGAAGGAATGGTGAGAAGGAGGAGCAATTGGATGAGTGGCCAGCCCCCTACTTGCTCTCTAGCAGCTGCTGCTCCTCTGACTCACTGCTACCTTGTGGCTGTTAGAGTGAGAGTGGGGCAGGTGAATGAATGGATGGCAAGGAACAGCAAGCCTGTGCAGAGCTGCAGTGCGGCACTAGCACTGCCAACCGGAACTGCTGCATGCACACAAGATAATACGGGAAAACCAAAACAACACAGTTCTTCCTAGGTTTACTTTAGTATTACACTTCATGTCATGTACGCTTTTTAAAAAATTGCATTCACGCTCCCTCCATGGATTATGTTGGCGACAAAGAACGTTTGTTTATGGATTACAATTACACTTTCAAAGCTGCAAATGAATATTGTGTGTAAAAACAGTGTAAGCGTTCCTTTTGCAGAAATTGTACCATTTCAATTAATTTTTGAGTACTTTATACAGCATCATTTTCCCAGAGGCTTGCTTTTTTTTATTTGACTTTAGATATTGAAATACATGTTTCTTATTTTAAGCAATTACATTCTAAATAAAAACAGATGTTTTTTGAAATCTAGAACTGCTCTACTCTGTCTTGTTAACATTTGCCTTTACTTTGTTTTTAATAATTAGAGCCTGCTTTTCAGCATAGCCCCCACCCTCAAGCAACATACAGTCATGCCTCGGTATCCGTGGGGTTCTCTTCCCAGAACCCCTGTGAATGCCAAAACCCATGGATTATCAAACCATGGCAACCTGTTGCCCTCTGAAGGTGATTGGCGCTTTGCTCCAGTCGCATCTGGAGGGTGTTATGAAGGCATTCTAAGGCTTTCTGTGGGCTAAAAATATTCACTTCCGGGTTTGGGCTGAAAACCACAAGTGACAATTTTTGGCCTGCAGAAGGTCTTAGAAGGTCTGTACTGGAAGGCTGTGCTCCGATCATGTTCAGGAGTCCAGGTCTGGCTGAATCCGCAGGTTTGGAAACTATGGCTAGTTAAAATAGTGGATCCCGAATCTGTGGACAGGAATGCAGGACCTGTATAATCAAGTCTCTAGTGGCGCAATCCTAACCAACTTTCCAGCACTGAGGTGAGGTCAATGCAGCTCAGAGGTAAGGGAACAAACAGTCCCTTACTCTGAGAAGGCCTCCGTGACTGCCTCCTGACTGCACATGTCCCATTGGCACCCCTATGTTAGTGCTGGAAAGTTGGTTAGGATTGGACCCTAAGGCTGTAATCTTATCCACATTTACCCAGGAGTAGTCAATGGGACCTACTTCTAAGTAAATACATGTAGAATTGAGATCTTGGACAATGAAATACATCTTCATGGTGTTTTATTAAACTATATTTAAACTTTATTAAACTATAGTTGACCCAGGGATGTTGAACCTACTCAGGGCCCAATCCTAACCAACTTTCCAGCACTGGGGTAAGGGCAATGCAGCTCCAAGGTAAGGGAACAATCATTCCTTTACCTTAAGGAGGCCTCTGTGACTACTACTCCAATGCAGAATAGGCCCCAATGGCACAGCTGAAAAGTTGGTTACGATTGTGCCCTCAAAGTTGATAATGTTTAGAAATAAAGCAGAATCCGTTGCTGCTGCCATTTAACTGCCACTGGCAGAAGCACAACAAAAATGTTCTTAGAAGGCAAGAAATGCTCTCACAGGGATAGGCCTACTAAAGCATGAAAGGAAATTTTTCTAATTTGAAAATATAAAGCTGATATACCTGGAAGGTATTCTTGCGACTGGGTGTGAGAGAGCTGCTCTTGTCTCAAGACCTTCACATGGACTTCCCGATTCTTTTTCTTTCTCGGATGCCTCTTTCTCACGCTCTTCTGAAAGTAGAAAACAAATGTGGTTACACATGGAACAAGACCTGGCGCTTGCCTTGTTTATAAATTCCAAACAGATGATTCACAAGATAAAGCAGGATGGAACAATTTATTACACATTTTTATACTGACTTTCTAAGCAATATGGTACTCAAGGCAGCTTACAGAGTTGTTTTATTGAACGGATCCTCCCAAACTGCAGCAGCCATGTAAAGTTCCTTCCTGGGAAATGGTCTCAGAGGAAAGGTTCTCACAACTCCATCCTATGCTTCCCTAAAGCCCAGAGCTACGGCGGCACCTAAATAACTACTCCATATCCTATGGAGCCAGGGAAACAGCCGCAGATCTCCTTGGATTAAGGGAACATTTGTTCCTTTACCCCATGTTGACCTATGGCAGGCTACAGGCCGTGTTGGGTAATGCAACCTCCATACTTTAGAAGTAGGCTACCTCAGAATGCCAGATACAGGGGAGTGGCAATGAGATGCAGGTACCTAATTGTCTTGTATGCTCCTTGAGCCATCTGATGGGCCACTCTGAGATACAGGAAGCTGGACTAGATGGGCCTTTGGCCTGATCCAGTGGGGCTCTCCTTATGTTAGAAACACAAAATCTTTTCACAGACACCATTCATTGAATTAGCTGTCAATTTACATGCCATGTTTCTACAAACGATTATGATCTAAGCAGCTTCCAATACACAAAACAATAGGCAAGCATCAGGGTCCACAGGAAAAAGGCTAAACATTGGCCGGTCAGAGCACCCAAGAGGTTCTCTGCCACACCCTCCTCAGGTGAAAACAACAGAATGCACCACTCTTGAACCAGAGATGGACCATCAAAAAACTACTCACAATTTGAGATTTGCTGCCACAGAGAATTTTAATCGAGAACTCAAGAGCAACATTATCAAATCCCTGGTATGAAATTGCCTGCCTTACCCAGGATCTTTCTACTTCTTTCGACAGCAGTTCTTCGGGTTTGTTCAAACATTGCATTGAAGTCAAATGTTCGAGCTTTCTTTCCTAGATGATAAGAATGAAAGAGACTGGATATTTCACAAGATGTCTATATGAAAAGGGAGGGAAAAAATAACTCTGAGCAACTTATCAAAACACAAAGATAGTAAGAACTAGGTGCCCTACCGTACGTGCTACTTTCATAAAATAAATTTACATAATTACTGTTTTGTGCTTAAAGTATTATGTTCAATAAGCTTTTTTTTTTTTTTGCAACAATAAAACAAAAAAGAGCTGTCAGCTTCATATGCTTGATACCCATGAGGTTCTGAAATGATTATAGGATACCAAAAAAGAATCATCTTCTGTTTTTCTCCTTTTTACTACAGTGTGGGAGGGAAGGCTGCCATCTGATGCATTCAATGAATGCGGAGCTCAACAGATTGGGACCATTCTGGTGGCCTTGCATCCCCATTTGCCTGGCCTTCTGTAAGAGCCAACATACCTTCACCTACTTGTGAGTAAATGTGCACATGCTCAATACATTTTCCTTGCCAGCAATCAGCTTGTCAGTTTTGCAACTCACCAAAAATCAGGTTCTGACCAGCAGTTTTGGAATCACTGAATTAGATCATTATTATTACACACACACCCAACTGGGAGATGGCCCCAGTAAGTCACTGTATATCCTATGCTTGGAGGAGGGCAAACTATGTTAGATGGCTGTTGTCTTTAGGCCCAGCTTGTCAGTTTCTCAGAAGCAACTGGTCAGCTATTGTTGGAAGCACAGCAGCAACTGGGCCAGAGTGTCTTTTGACCTGGTCAAGCAGGGACCTTCCATATGCTGAAGACCACCTAGTGAAGTTGGCAGCTTTGATGATGAATTGTTCTTATAATGGATGGGGGGGGAGAGTTCTTTTCTCTTTCACACACACACAAAGCACCAGAGCCAGGGGACATCCACTAAAACTGAGTGTTGAGAAAGTTAGACCAGGTAAAAGGGAATACTTTTTTTTTATCCAGTGGGTAAGTAATCTGTGGAACTCCTTGCCACAAAAGAGAGTGATGGTGTCTGGCCTGGATGCCTTTAAAAGGGGACTGGACAGGTTACAAGCTGTGATGGATGTGTGCAACCTCCTGGTTTTAGAAGTAGGCTACTCAGAATGACAGGTACAGGGGAGTGGAAACAGAATGAAGGCATATTGTTGCCTTGTGTGCCCCCTGAGGCAACTGGTGGGCCACTGTGAGATACAGAAAGCTGAACTAGATGGGCTTTTGCCTTGATCCAGCGCGACTCTTCTTATCAACCAACTGCCTTTCGGATCACAGTTCTGTTCTGTCTGCCCCCAAAGGACACCAACTGAACAGGAGGGACCTCAGAATGCCAGGTGCAAGGGAATGGCAACAGGATGCAGGCGGCTTGTTGTCTCGCGTGCTCCCTGAGACATCGGTTGGGCCACCGTGAGATACAGGAAGCTGCCTTTGGCCTGATCCAGCAGGTCTCCTCTTGGGTTCTTATGACGGAGCCCGCGCGGCAGAGGCAAGGCGCCCGCCAGCCTCCCCACCCGCTGTCCCGCTCTCTCCACTCACCGAAGCCCGAGAAGCCCATCGTGGCCGCCAGCTCTGGGTCGGGTCCAGCCAGTGGCTCCGCATCTGAAAGGAAACAAGGAGAGTCAGAGCCGCCTCCGAGGTCGTGGACCTCCCGGGAAGCGGAATCTCCCGGCACGGCGGCACTCACCGCTCTCCGCTCCCGGCTGCTCCATCCCGGCTGTCCTTCCCAGGAACCACAACAGAACCACCTGCCTGCCTCGAAACAGGAACTCGCTGCGGAAGCGCCGAGCCAGCAAGAAGGAGCCTTGCGATTGTTGAGCGGCACAGGAGAGACCCCTGGTGGCCGGAGGAGTGCAGGCCAAGCCTCACTGAAGTCCGAGGCTAGAGGGGTAGCTGTTGTACCGCGCGACCATCCACTACAGTGCGCATTTTCCTAGGAGTAAGCCCCATTGAATACAATAGGATTTTCTGCTGAGCAGACAGGCATAGGCGTCTGCTATTAGTCTGCTGCAGTACATATAACATTGTAGCTTCAGCTTTCGTAGAGGACAGCCCACTCCCATCGGCTGCGTATGCAGGCTTTATCAGGAGCGCTCAGGGTTGCTTTACAAGTATTGTAACACGTTATAAGCGTTGTAAGTATTATAAAGCGACAGTGGATGACAAAAAATATCCAAGTTACGACAACATACAAGAAAAATCATGCAAGCATGCCTAAAATTGCATGCTGAAGGTCAATGGCACATAGCCAAAGGAGAGCCACACCGTGAAGGCTACATCTGGAACTGAAGATTCCGCGAATCACAATAATACTGTATTTTTTTTTAACCCATTAAAAATTGGGGTTTAGACTAGGCTGCCCATGTAAGCTGCTTTGGGCATTTGCTTCAGCATGAGAAAGGCGGGGTATAAATTTTTCAAATGAGTAAGTGAATGAATGAATGAAACGAAAGCATGCCTAAAACGAAAACTTTTTAAGTGGCAGAGGCATAACAAAGGGATGCTGAATCTCTCGATGCAGAGGTTCATACATCACTACCACAAGGAAAGCAATTCCTCCCGTTCCCATCACCCTTGTCCAAGCTGGCGGTGAGACATCTAACAGGGCCTCTCCAACTGACTGCAAGGAGACTTCCCAGGCAGCCCCTCCCAAATCAGCGGTCAACAATGCAGACACGGCTGTGCTTGAGGGACTCAAGATCCGTCCACGGGCTTCGATGGTCTTAAAACGGGATTGGACGGATTCACCGAGCTGGATAGCTTTTCCCTATGACGAAACCTCTATGCTCAGTGCCAGTACACCTGTGAACGGTGACACCAGGGCAGAGCTGCGAGAGAGCAATTACCCTCGTGCTCTGCCCGTTGGTATGCCAGTGGCATCCCATTGGCCTCCACAGAAAGCGGAATACCGAACTATCGCGAGAGCATAGACCTTCCTGCGGCCCCCGCCTCCATCCTTGATTAGCGATTAGCGGCTCCAAGGCAGGGGGTGGCCCTGGCCATGGAGTTAGATGGGAACGAAATGAGGCCAGAGGGGGCGGGCTTAGCGGCCATGTTTGTATACTCAAAATGCTGATTCCAAGCATTTCAGATTGCTTTGCGCGTAGTGTTTAGCACTGAATACTCCTGAAGTAAAAACTTACAAAAATAAAACCGTGTGATCGTGGAGAAACATTATTGGTAACCTTATTATGAGTTAATATGCAATTCCAAGGTTTAATTCCGCGTAATTATGTTACTGAACACACCGGACGAAATGCTGTCTATTTTAACTCAGAGTGCACTATTTTGACAGACTTTATTGAAATCTACACAAGCAGTTCAGGATTCTTTGGAAATCTGCCAATAAAACAACACATAAAATATTAGGTTAGATTAAAAATCATACATGGAAAAAGGGAACAGCAATTAGTCATCTCATAAGTGTTTAAAGAAAAAATGAAGTTAGGGCGACTGCGCTGTTTAGAAAATTGTGGGCAGTGATTAGTAGTATGCGCATCGGAATAATGTACCTATATTATTTGGAAGCATGATCAAATGTGTAGTCTTATTGACTACACATTTGGTGTAAAATTCAAACCAAACCAAACGTTTTGTATCCGAAAAATCACTGCTGAAGGTTGTGTGTGGATTGAGTTCCTTTTAATTCTTCATATCTACATCCGTTTGTATAGGGCTGCATTCTTTATGAGGTAATATTTTATTTTTATTTTATTTCTTCATATCTACCTCAGTTTGTGAAGGGCTGCATACTTTATGAAGTAATATTTTTCAGTAGCAATGAATCACAATGATTTTAAGTACCTGTGCAAAGTAATCCCATTTTTCTGACAGCGATTCGCACACCCGTATGCAGAACACGTAGGCATGATTAGCAAGGTTGATATTAATTTCTACACACGGGCAGGGAGATTTTGATTCGTGAATTCGCGGCAATCCTCCTTTGTGGCAATGATCTGAGTCAGCCATATTGTTATACCCATGGTTAGACCCATGGAGTTGCGTCGGCCATATTGTTTGACCAGACCACGTGACCAGACCATGGCGTCGGCCATATTGGTTTACCAGACCGGATGTTTCAAGAATATGACGTCATTTCGTCTCCATGTTTATAATACCTCCATGCTCCAAGGCAAGAAGGTTAGATACCTTCTTGCTCCAAGACGGCTAGCGGCGATCTGTCACCGGAAGTCGAGAATTGTTGTTTGTGCCGCTCTGGACCCTGGCTCTCTGTGGTTCGCCAGCCAGCGGGCGCACGCGGCGGATGCTGGGATTTGGCGCCTCGCGCTCCGCTCTGGCCTGCCGGGGCTGCTCCAGGGAGAAGTTCGGCGCCGCGCGATCTGCCCGCAATGCCCGTCGCCCTGAGCCCGGCGATCGCGCCAGGCTTGCAGGAAGCGCTGGAGGATGCGGGGCGCATCATTGACCGGCAGATCCAAGAGGACCGCTGCTACCCGGACCTCTCGGAACTGCTGTTGGTGCCTGCGCCCGGTGAGCCAAACCCGGGGGTGGGCGGGAATGCCTGGTCGGTGGCTGCAACTCCTGCGTCTCCCTCGCCTCTTCCCCCCACTGCGGCGCTTCAACGTCCCCTTTCTGCTTTCCCTCCTCCGCACGCTTTAGGTTCCCTCTATGGGCAGCCTTACTCTGTGCAGTGATAGTACTGCCCAATGGTTAATGACTGACAGTCCATTCCTAACCAACTTTCCAGCGTAGATGCAGCCATTGTCAAAGGGGTGTGTGCTTCCTCCTGTAATGTGGGGGCGGGGCAGTCATGAAGGCCTCCTCAAGGTAAGGGAATATTTGTGCCCTTAGCTCAAGGCTGCATTGCAGCTGCGTCAGTGCTGGAAAGTTGAACAGGACTGGGCTGTGAGCTAGTTCAGTGGTTCCTAACCTTGTTTGTACCGAGATGGGGCCCCATCCTAATATAAGACCTAGAGCCAGAAGTAATGTCATCAGGCAGAAACTGAAGTCATCGTTCTTTAAAAAAAATCACACTTTTTTTGAAAATTGAAAGAACTCTGCATATTTTTTAGACTGTTGTGTGTGGTTTGTATATAAGTGATGTTTGAGTTCAGTAATTGTTTCAACATTGAGAACAACGTTGCACCGAATGCATTGCTCCTTCTCTGGCATTGCTGATCAAGGTGGTAAAGCCAAGTTTTAGACAGTCTTCATTTACCTTTCTCTTCCCTGTGTGCTGAGACTCACCTAGGCATGCAGATCGAAGGCATTACATGCCCACACGGAAAGAGATCTGGGAGAGAGTCACACCAAGATGAGCCCATAGCAAGGCTAATTTCTCTTGAGGAAGTAGCAGTTTAGTGGGAAGCCTCTTCCCTAGCCAGAATGAAGCTTCCAAGATACCCAGCTTTTAAAGATGTCTGTCCCAAGCTCTTCACTAGCCCCTGAAAATCCATTCAATGACGCCCAGGTTGGGAATTATTGAGCTAGTTGGTCATTGCTGTACTGTTTGGGAAGCAACCTTATCATATGTTCAAGCATTCATAGTTTTTGACTAACATTATCTCCCCCCTCCCCTGATCCTTGCAGCAAGCTTTTAACATAGGTTTCTATATTCTGTGTGGGGTGGGCCAAGGCCAGGAGATTATAGCTTGCTTGGGGACACCTGAGCCAAGTTCTCAAGATATATCCGGGGGGGGGGGAGCGTGTATGTATCCAGTGGCTGAGAAGCCCCATCGCAGCGGTACATCCCAATCCATGCATTCTCTGTTGTTGAATATTCTGCATGGTGTGTGTGTGTGTGTGTGTGTGTGTGTGTGTGTGTGTGAATTATACAGCTCATGACTGCAGCTTTCTTTGCTATCTGACAAAGAAGGGTTCTAGTTGCTGGGAAAGAGCTCTATGTAATGGTTGTATGTGCATGGACGCCTGGATTGCATGTAGTGCCTCCTCATGTGCATTCATTTCCAACTAGATGAGGATCTGTGGAATATGATGAGTTCATGGCAGAGGTGACACTTGTATAGGGGGCTTTCCTGGTTTTGATGATGATTAGGTACTAACGTTAGTCCTGCTTTGGGCTCAACAGCAAGTGGTGTAGGAGCATTCCTGGGTGCTGTTGTTCCATACCAGAGCTTCACAAGTAGGAGGGGATGCCCCTGTTTTAGGAGGCAGATATCTCCTCTTTTCCTGTGTTCCAACATCCATGCAATTGTCCTCGCTGTCCATTTTCCTACTACAATACGTAAGGTAAAGCAGTCAGCATAGTCTTGCCGTGCTGTAATGCTACAATACTGTGTGTGCTTTCCTGGAAGAAACTTCTTACTGTAAGAAACTCTTACAGAAATAAGAAACTCAGGACTTATTTCTGAATTGTGCTGCAGGCCCCTCAGCCAGTTTGTGTTGAAGCATTCCAGGTTTTTCACTATACACCTAATTAAGTAGCATTAAGTCAAGTTTAAATAATCAGAGGTGTATATTTGAGGGCAACCTCACCATCTTTTCTTATATTAGCAAGACAAGCTACTAAGAAAGCAAGTAGCAATATTATGTGTTGTCCTGTATGCACAAAAGTCTTTGGGAAGAGAGAGTGTGCAGGTATTCAGACAACCCATCAGCTTGCTAATATTGGGACAACAGTTAATGTTTCATCTCTTTGCCGAGCTTTTCTCATCTAGTGTTTTAAATCTGTGTTATAAAGGTCAGGCTAATTAGCTGAACAGTATTCTCTGAGATTCATATGTTTGGTTTCTAAGGTTTTACTAAGTTGCTGTCTGTAAATGCTTTATAAAATTTGTGACAAGCTGGGATTTTTTAAATCTAAATATTAGTCTATTTTTGGAGATAATGACTTATTTGTAAACGAATTGCATATCACAATAGAGATCTATAGGACACTCAGGCTACAGCAATATGTACTTTTACGTGGAAGTATTTGGGATTTACTTTTGAGTAAATATGCTCAGAATTGCACTGTCAATTTTGACATTGCATTGTATTGATTCAGGAGTCAGACTATTAGTCATGCTTAGAACTCATACTGAAAGCTTCTGAGATTGGTTGTTAATGTTATGTCCTATGAGGTGATTTGATTTTAATTTATAAGTATTAATGATTGCAATAATTTAGATTGGAAAGCATGCATATTCTTTAAGAGAAACTTTCAGGCACTTCTGTGGGGGAGGTGTGAGAGAGTACAGTATATGCCTATTGGGATTAAAATAAAGACTTAATTGACGTGAATATATTTTGGCATTTTTAATATTAGGTTTCTTTTTCCTCAATTGCAGGCTGCCCCACAGTTTCCGGAATGTCAGATACGGATTATCCATTACAAGGACCTGGCTTGCTTTCCCTTCCCCATCTTCCAGAGCTAAGCTCAATTCGGAGAGTTCCTTTACCCCCAGAGCTGGTTGAGCAGTTTGGACGTATCCTAATTATAATAATTCTAGTGGAAATGTTAAGTTAGAGGGTCTCATGCCTATTCTCTTCAGCATCCTCCTCCTTATGATCATACTTCCTTTCTCTGCTATCTCTTCATTTTTCTCTCCAGCCCTGTTTTCTTCTATTTCTAGCCCCACGGACATGTATATAAAACTTTATTGCAGTCACAGACCAGCCCAACCCATAGACATGTGTTTACTGAGAAATGTTGCCGTCTTTGCTGGTGTTGATAGCAATCGTGATTGAGCAATCTATTTCTTGCGCATTCATGTAGTTGCTGCAGTGATGCTAATAAAAACAGGTGGATGTGTGATATCTGGATTTGGGATCTGCGGGGTTAGCGCGATCTGAACTCTCCAAAGCTGTGCTCCGGTCACATCTGGAGTATGTGCTGAGGCCTGTGGAGGCTGTATCAGCGGTGATGGGAGCATCAGAGGATTAATCCAGAGGATTAATCCAGAACAGTTAACTCCTGCTCACTGGGCAAGAGGCACTTCTTCAAGTGGTGCTCCTCTTATATTTAGCAGGGGAAGTGTAATTGTCCCTCTTCACCCCAGCACAGTGTCTTTCTCGTGGCTGCTGCTGGTGGTCTGCCTTTTTTTAGATTGTGAGCCCTTTGGGACAGGGAGTCATTTAACTTTATAATACTATTTGCCTGTAAACCGCTTTGTGAACTTCAGGTTGAAAAGCGGTATATAAGTACTTGTTGATGATTGATTAGAGGGCCATGGGTTTCCTTATCTGCAGGGGTTCCTGGAACAGAACCTTAACAGATAATGAGGGCCCTACTGTATTAGTCTTTGAACTTTTACAAACACACAATTTCAGGCTTAGTAAAGTGCAGTTTGTATCTTCTCACTTTAGTGCGTTTATTCCTTAAATATGGGTACTTCAGATATGCAGTGCAATTGTATGATGGGTGTTTTTCCTGAGATTACCCGGGCCTGGCTGACCATTGACAGCGACATTTTTATGTGGAACTACGAAGATGGGTGTGTATATGTCGATATTATGATTGCTCTGTCAGATCAGACAGATCAGATGATGTCTTGAGAAATGATGATATGTTAAAGCTTTCTCTTAGTTTTAATACAGTTTTTTTTTCCTACTGTTTGTTTCAGGGGTGACCTTGCTTATTTTGATGGTCTCAGTGAAACCATTCTTTCTGTTGGTCTTGTGAAACCAAAAGAAGGTAAATAGGCTGTGCGACAAAATCCAGCTGGGGAAATCATACGATGATTAATCTTCCTGAGAAAATGCTGCTTTTATTCATATGATTGCACTTTGTTTCAAATTGGACTTTCTGACTTTTGCAATATAAATCAGGGCAACACTTGTATTCCTGAGATTTCATTGCTAAAGTTAGACCAGGATAATAACCATAGTTTTTACTAGTCTCTGAGTATTTCTATTTGTTTAGTCATGTAAATATTTATATACAGGTGGAGTATCCCTTATCCGGACTGCTTGGGGCAGGAAGGTGTCTGGATTTTGTAATAATTACATAGATATAATGAGAAATGCCTCCTCTTGCTCTTTTCAGTGTAACCCATTTGGGTGTCTGCTGACCTCTTGGACGTTTTTCAACAGTGGCTCAGCACCACAGATCAGAGAATAGAACTTACAGCCTGTATATGGGAACGAGTACAAGATGTTCTAGTGTTTATACAAAACTCTTGGATAAAAATGTCTGGATTTCAGAATAGCCTAGATTTTGGATGTCCAGATAAGGGATCATCTACCTGTACTGGGTGGGACGTGGTTGCGCATCGGGTTAAACTGCTGCTGCTGGGCTTTCCGACTGGAAGGTTGGCAGGTCATGGCTGCGCTACGGAGTGAGCTCCTGTTGCTTATCCCAGCTCCTGCCAACCTAGCAGTTCGAAAGCACCTACATGCAAGTAGATAAATAGGGACCACTTTGGTGGGAAGGTAACAGCGTTCTGTGTGCTACGGTGTAGACTCATGCCGGCCACATGACCACGGAAGCTTGTCCTCGGACAAAACGGCGGCTCTACAGGCTTGGAAATGGAGATGAGCACCGCCCCCTACAGTCGGTCATGACTAGACCATTCGGTCGTGGGAAACCTTTACCTTTACCTTTTACCACTGGACTGTGTTCAGAAACATCCAAAGGGTCACATCCAGCTTAATGCTTTCATTCTCTGGATCACTCTGGATAAAAGAGCTTTAAAGCAGCAAAAATACACATTAAGAGTCAACATAAATACTGTCATGGTAATGTAACATCAGCCAGGAAGATGGGAACAGCCACAGAAATCAACTAAAAGTCGTATACTCAGACTGTTTCATGGCTCACTGTGGTTGAAGGCACTGTGCATTTGAGAGGAATATAGGTGTTTTTCAGGGTCTGGATTATGATGGTTTGGCTGCGGGACTCTATGCATTTAATAGAAAGTAAGCCCCACTGGACACAGTGGTTTATTTCTGAGTAAATATGGAATTGTGCTTTTGCAGGATTTTGATGTTTTCTAGTTTTGATGTTTTGAAGTTTTTTAGTTTAACAAAGAGTTAATCCGCTGTCGCTGGGCTTTCAACCGCAAGGTTGGGAGTTCGAGACTGCGTGACGGAGTGAGCTCCCGTTGCTTGTCCCAGCTCCTGCCAACCTAGCAGTTCGAAAGCACCTAAAATGCAAGTAGATAAATAGGGACCACTTTGGTGGGAAGGTAACGGCGTTCCGTGCGCTACGGCGTAGAATCATGCTGGCCACCATGATCGGACAAAAACGCTGGCTCACAGGCTTTGAAACGGAGATGAGCACCGCCCCCTACAGTCGGTCACGACTAGACCATTCGGTCGTGGGGAAACCTTTACCTTTTAGTTTGACTCTAGTAGATTTATACTGTCTTTTGGTTTCGTTATTCCCAGGAATTTTTCAACCACATATTCGGCACCTCCTGGTTTTGGCAACTCCTGTGGACATAGTCATTCTAGGGCTCAGCTATGCTACCTTGCAGTCCGGTAATTCTCTTTTAAAACAAAACTGTACCATTTTTTTTCTAAGTAGACCACCAGCCGTTATATTTTGCAATGAATGAAAATGGCAAGAGAGGAATTTTCTTTCATATTTTCCTACTAGGAAAGTAAGTCAAACTGAAATCATCATAGTGATGGTGTTTGAGTCTACTGCCGTATTCAGTCATAAAATAGCAGCTTGGAGGCATAGCCCACGGAAAGCATGCTCTCTGGCAGCACATGGCCACTTCAGCTGCTTTTATGAATCCCCTCCCACCAAGCAATGCGTCCACATGTGATATCAGGACATCAGCATTATGCGATCCACCATTGCATTATGGTGCAATGCATCATAATTATCATAAAAATGCATCAGCATTATGCGATTCTCCATTGTGACAATCAACAATTGTCACAAATACAGAGCAAGTCTAAAAGTGCAGGAAGATAATGCAAGCTGATGATGATACATGTGCAGCACAATGCGTTATTAAGGAAATAAGCACTCAGAAATCATTCTAGGAAACTTACCCATTTTATGGCTGGGGAACACTGAGGCAGAGACCAGTCCCAAGAACAATCAATGAATGTATGGTGGAGAACATGAATGCGTACAGGACAGCTCAAAATAAGTGAAAGGACAAACTGCAGCACCAATCATATTTGACTTTCCATTGCCAATGCTGCCCCGAAGTAATGGAGCAAAAGTTCTTTTATCTTGTGGTGGTCTCCAGGACTGGTCTGGTATTCTCACCACAGCATACAGCGCATGCCCTGTTGGCAAGGCTGCATCAGCACTAGAAAGTTGGTTAGGTTTCGGCCCATAGACAAGCAACACTGTGGTAGTGTAATCCTGTGCATGTTGATTCAGAAGTCTTTCTGTATTCAGTGTATTCTGTATTCAAGCGATCCTGCCTCTTCAGCATACATCCCCTACATGGAGCGCAGTGAGGCAGAGCTTGCTGGTGTATTCCTACTGCCTCCAACTACATGTTGCCTGAATAGGGCTAAAGTTTTCAGAAAATGTATCATTTTCTTAAAGAGCATGCAAATGTAAATATATTGAGAGTTGAGTGTGATCACAGCAGAGACGGATCTAAGGGGGGGCAAATCTGTAAGTTTTGCAAGAAGCCTTACCTTGCAGTGGAAAACACTCCTCTCCTGCACTGTTCTAGCCAATCCTCACAGGGAACAGCAACATCTTGGCGTTGCTTACTGGCTACAGCAGCAAGGGAGAGGAGGGATTTACATGACAGGGTAAGGCTTCTTGCAACACTTAGAGCTCTGCCCTCCCTGTAGAAACACCTCTGGATCACAGAGAAGTGAGATGGAAATTTGACTGTTTGTAGACACTTTTGTCCTAATGTTTATTCAGAAGTAAGTGCACTTGACACAGAGTTCAATGGAACATCCTTGTAAGTTTAATACCTGTATCCTCCCAGTTTATTTTTAGAAAATGTTCAGAGTATTTATATATCACTTTTCACACACACCCCACACACACACCAACAAGCTTCCTAAGCAGTTTACATAGAAAAATAAATTATTAGTCCCTGTAGAGACTACAGTTTTAAAACAATGCAAAAGCAATTCCATATTCCAGCAAAGAGTTGCTGGAAAAGATACTAAGGTGGGGTGATGGGGGACAATTGCTGTCTCCCTGCTTAATATGAGCACCATTTTAAAAAAAGGGTCCCTCTGCCTGGTTTCCAGGAGTTGGATTTCATGAATGGCTCTAACTGCAGTATCCATCTACTTGAACAGTAAATCCATAACAAATGATCTGCTATATTTAATCAGGCTCTGGAGCTCTCAATGACAGCTTGTCTGGTGGAATGCAGCTTCTCCCAGATCCCCTCTACTCGCTCCCTACTGATAACACGTATCTGCTGACTATAACCTCTACTGAAAACGGGCGCATCTTTTTGGCCGGCAAAGATGGTTGCTTGTATGAAGTTGCTTACCAGGTCAGTGACGTCTGCTGGTGATGAAACTTGTATGTTTGGGGGGGGGGGCTGCTTGTTGCCTCACTTTTCCACATTTCTATTGTGTTTGTCTGTTTAAAAGATCATGCTACAATACTGTAGTATTGTTAGCCAACAATACTATTGACCTGAAAAACACTTTTTTATTTGTTTTCAAAGCATATGTCCTAATCTGGCCTAGATGCCTTTAAAAAGGGGTTGTACAGATTTCGAGAGGAAAAGTCCATCGTGGGCTATAGGCCATGGTGGGTGGTGCAACCTCACATTTAGTAGTAGGCTACGTCTGAATGCCAGATGCAGGGGAACGGCAACAGGATGCAGGCATCTTGTTGTCTCATGTGCTCCCTGAGGCATCTGGTGGGCCACTGTGAGATACAGGAAGGTGGACTAGGTGGGCCTTTGCCTGATCCAGCAGGGCTCTTAAGGCACAGAGTGGGTTGCAAGTTATTATTTACTTCAAAATTTTACCTCAGGCATTTACCTCAGAATACCAGATACAAGGGAGTGGCAGCAGGATGCAAGTATCTGGTGTTCTGTGTGCTCCCTGAGGCATCTGATGGGCCACTGTGAGATACAGGAAGCTGGACTAAATGGGCTCTTGGCCTGATCCAGCAGGGCTCTTCTTATGTTCTTAATACTGAACTGTGGATCCTCCCTGTATAAATACAGCAAGTGTTTTAGTTATGGCATCAGCTAAAAAAAATGCTGTATTATGTCTCATAGAGTTGTGTTTCATATCTTGCAACAAAGTGGTTTCGGGACTGGCAAGGATTTGCAAATTGGTGTGCAGGGTCAGACTTTCCGTAGAGTGACTGACGGTTTGAAACAGATGGCCAGCCAATTGTTCATCCATATTGTAAATTATGATGCATCTTCTTTGAACTTCTGATTTCATTGATGACAAGAGGAAGCAAAAAAAATAATATACTTAATTCTAACACTTCATTTTTTTTTCTAGGCTGAAGCAGGTTGGTTCAGTCAACGTTGTAGGAAGATAAATCACTCGAAGAGCACCCTTTCTTTTCTTGTTCCGTCATTGCTCCAGTTCACATTTTCAGAAGATGGTAGGTAAAACACACAATTCATAGATGAAATGCTACCAATAAAACACAGGTGATCCGTGGTTCCCAAAGTCCTGCTTGGGCTTTGGGAACCCTGTAAGTCTTTTTGTGGGTGCAATGCAATTGTCGCAATCACACTGCCTCAGGACAGGGAAGCGGTTTTAAAGGTCGCTGTGGCTCTCCGGAGGTTCTATAGAGCCTCCAACACCCCCCCCCCCGCAGCCATCCCGGCAGCTTCAAACTGCTGTTAAAATCAAAACAGCAGCAGCAAACAAACTTACTTCATGTTTGTGTCACGCAACTGGAAGTGGGGTGTTTTCTTTGCTTTTAGATGATAAAAGCTATAGACGTCTGGCCCTTCTGAAAACTGGATTAAATGAGGACATCTAGTTTTTAGAAGGGCCAGACATCTGCAACTTTTATCATCTAAATAGATTCAGACATCCATACATTGATTGCTTCAAGCTCCAAACCATTAAAACTAGAACCTTCTTATGGCTAAAGCAGTAAATAAATAAATGCTGCTGTAAAATGATGCTGAGTAACAATAAATGATGCTGAGTAACACCCTTATATAATAATAATAATAATAATAATAATAATAATAATAATTAATAATAACTCTGCTGAACCTTTAATTTGGTATTGATTATTTTGTGAGGAGGTTGGAGAATCGTGGTTGTCATTTGGTAGTCCAGCAATGGCTGCTGGGCAAACCCCTGCTTAGAATGAAAGTCTTTTTTCTAAATGCAAGGTCTTATCTGTTAATGGGCTTTGAACGAGAAACCGTTTTAAAAAAATCTTTAAACTACTTTTTAAAAACTTTTCATAGATCCCATTGTTCAGATTGCCATTGACAACTCCCGAAACATCTTATACACACGCTCTGAAAAAGGTGTGATACAGGTATGACTTCTGTTCTCTGATTCAATGCTGGGCACAAATTCATTTCCCTGTTCTGTTATATGTTCATTTTCCTCGGGTTAGTTTTTCTTTTATCTGTGCTACTTGTTCTGCATACTTTTTCTCTTTTCTTTTCCTGCCAATGCTGTGGCTATTTAAAACCCATTGAAGTTAATGAGGTTTTCATGAAAAATTAGTGACAATTTGGATCTGTTTGCCTTGCAAATATTCTGCCAAGTAACCCGCTCTGCATCCTTTCAGTTGGGAATCTCTGGTGCTGGTACCGTTTATCCCGTAGCTCCAGAATCTTAAAAACCCATATCTTCTAGGAGGTGATGGTGGTATTAACATACAATGACTTTTCTTTGATATTTGTTTCGGAGGACGTTGCATATACACAACAATGGACAGGACTCTTGTCATCCCTAACTTTCCCTGTTCTGGGCTTCCATTGGTGCTACTTCTGGCTATCTGTTAGGCTTATTCTTCAGTCCAAACTGCAGTTAGTTCAAGCGGGCTCCCTTGTACATTCCTCCAGTAAATACTCGTCTTGGAAATGCAAAGTGGGGGCTATCCTTTCTCTTGAGGACTAATTTGCCTTTTCACAATAGTGAACCCAAGATTGCAGAATGGTGGGATAATGCCACTTATTTAAGTCAAACTAAAAAGGTATGATTGAATTACAGGTTTATGATTTAGGTGCAGATGGTCAAGGGATGACGAGGATTGCGTCCGTTTCCCAGAATGCAATTGTGTCAGCGGCTGGAAAGATTGCCAGGTAAAATACGCTAGAATCGAACGCTTGAGCAGATTGTCTTGCTTATTGCATTGCATATTTGAGATGGTTTCATTTGCATAAATAAAGTCTGTCAAATATACGTGAACCATTATCTGGGTTTTCTTTTAGGACCATAGACCGTTCGGTGTTCAAACCTATTGTTCAGATAGCAGTGATTGAAAATTCAGAGTCTATTGACTGCCAGTTATTGGCTATCACTCATGCAGGTATGAATTTAGTATTCTTTCCCTTTCTATCCCCTATTTCTATTGCTAAGTAACTGCAGAATTTTACAAAAAATACCTAGAGCATTTTTATCTGAGTTTCATACAGTAGTATTATAAAATACTTTTTTTTTCCTCTTAGGTGTTCGGATGTACTTTAGTACATGTCCATTTAAACATCCTTTTGCTCGTCCTTCAGCATTATCTTTGGTTCACATCCGCCTTCCCCCAGGATTTTCAGCCTCTTCCAATGTGGAAAAGCCATCAAAGGTGCACCGAGCTCTTTATAGCAAAGGTAAATTGCAGGGACGAGGTTTTGTCATTTTTTTTTTAAAGTTCCTTTAACACACATAGCCACTTTGATATTGCAGGAAGCATTATGAATTGTGAGACCCACCGGATCTCTCATAGCTGGGAGAATGGACAATAAAATGGCAGATGTATTTCAATGTAAATAAGTGCAAAGTAATGCATATTGGGGCAAAAAATCAAAAATTCACATATAGGTTAATGGATTCTGAGCTGTCAGTGAGAGGAGAGAGATCTTGGGGTGCTGGTGGACAGCTCAATGAAAATGTCGACCCAGTGTGCAGCGGCAGTGAAGAAGGCAAATTCCATGCTAGGGATAATTAGAAAAGGGATTGAGAATAAAACAGCCAATATTGTATTGCCATTGTACAAGGCAATGGTAAGGCCACACCTAGAGTACTGCGTACAGTTCTGGTCTCCACATCTCAAAAAGGTCATAGTGGAATTAGAAAAAGTACAGAAGAGAGCAACCAAAATGATTACTGGGCTGGGGCACCTCGGTTACAAGGAAAGGTTACAGCATTTGGAGCTCTTCAGTCTAGAAAGAAGGCACCTGAGGGGGGACATGATTGAGACATACAAAATTATGCATGGTGTGGATAGAGTAGAAAGAGGGAATCTCTTTTGAACTAGGGGACATCCTCTAAAGCTGAGTGCTAGGAGAGTTAGAACAAACAAAAGAAAATATTTCTTTACCCAGTGTGTAATTGGAATGTGGAACTCCTTGCCACAAGATGTGGTGATGGCATTGGGCCTGGATGCCTTTAAAAGGGGATTGGATAGATTTATGGAGGAAAACTCCATTGCAGGTTACAAGCTATGATGGGTTTGTCCAGTCTGAGATTAGCTGGTTACTCATCTTGAGGGCCTGGTAGGAATTTTTTTCTGTCATCCAAATTGGCTATGGATGGCAGTTTTTTGGCCTACCCCAAACTGACGAGGGAGGGATGGGTGTTCAGTAGGTTACATGATTTACATTGTGCTTAATAAAGTCGACCCCCAACCTCAGTCTGGTGTCTTCCTTGGGGGTAGTGCAAGGGTAATAGTCTACTTTAAAATGCCAGATGCAGGGGAGTGGCAGCAGGACACAAGTATCTGGTTGTCCTGCGTGCTCCCTGAGGCATCTGGTGGGCCACTGTGAGATACAGGAAGCTGGACTAGATGGGCCTTTGCCCTGATCCAGCAAGGCTTTTTCTTATGATCTTACGAGATTTGATGTAAGCAAATGCATCATCCATAGTTTAATACAGTGGTATTTCAACTTATTTAAATACAGTAGTATTTAAACTTTTTAGACAGGGACCCACTTTTTCGAATGGCACACATGTCAGGACCCACCGGAAGTGATGTCATTGCTAACTTCCAGGTTAATGTATCAGGAAGTGACATCATTGTAACATAATAAAATGACACTCCTGAAATGTAAATTGGCATTCTTATACTGCAGCAATTGTATAACCATGAAACATCCCCAACAGAAAGCAGGTTTTAGGACAAAATGTTATGTAAAAGCACTGAACTGAAAACAAAATTAAAAAAAACTTATTTGAAAATTCAAACTGTTAACATTCACCAAAGGAACACAACAAGGGTAAGGTCTGCAGTTTTTAAGATGGCTGCTCCCAGCTTTCCACGATGAACCTGATATCGGGTTGCAACCCACCAAGTGGGTCCCAACCCATAGTTTGAATAACACTGCTTTAATAAATTCTCCTTATGTTGTCAGGTGTACTGCTAATGGCCGCTTCGGAAAACGAGGATAATGACATCCTGTGGTGTATTAATCATGATTCTTTCCCTTTCCAAAGGCCAATGATGGAAACACAGGTAATTTTGTTCTTGTATTGCTGTATTTGGAAAGCACTAGTTTTCTTGCTTTGTTTCATGTTAACCCACCTTAATCTGAACATGCCGTTGGCACTCCCAGCTTCTGCAGGACTCCTCACCTCCTTCCCCCCCCTTTCCATTTTGACATCTGTATGATTCATATTGTGAGGAGGTTCATCAACCTGGCTGTCTGGTTTTTGGCATACATATTCTTGGAAAAATTACAGCTGTAAGACTTGTTTCCTACTAATAAAGACATCCTTTGCAGCTCCCATTCTCACAACCGCAACATTTCCACGTTAGTATTCTCTCCATAATGCCTGAAGTCTGTGTTGACCAGTGCTAGTTTGTACTCCTAAGTGTTAACTTAAATGACAAGGCTTACTTCACTGCTTAGCCTCATAACAGCAAGCAATACAAAGGGCCCTCTCCATACAAGTGACAGGAGTATAAAGAGCCACCACCCAATAGCTTCCTAAAGCCATTAATGCCTAGATCTTATCTAAATGCATCCCCTGCCAAAATATGGGAATAGGTTCCCCTCGCATGGAGCAGGGTAGCAAACATACCTCGGAGCACAATCCCAGCCAGTCCCTCCCTGAGTGTAGCTGCTGCTGTGCCAGCTGAAGATGTTGCAAACGTGCTGTAAAGCATTCCTGCTGTACCTGGAGAGTAAGCCATTCCTGCAGGAATGTCTGCACCCACCCCCGCCAATGATGCAGCCAGGTAACAGTCATACCTGGCAGTGGGAGTGAGAATTGGAGGTGGGTAGGGGGGTTCTGGATGGGGTGGGAGGATTGGGCCCAGGAAAGGGCAGGGTTGGTTGACTTGGTGTCCGCTGTCTACTAACCCCTTTCCTCAGCCTGAGTGCCCTACGTGTGGCTGCTTGGACTTGTGCCAGCTAAATAGTTAGCACATATCTGGGTAGTCCCATTGCTCAGGCTGGGGCATCATTTGAGGAAAGGGGAAAATATCCCTTTACGCTGAGTAGACTTCTAGCCTGCTCCTAAGCTGTGCTCAGTTCAGGATTGGGCTGTGAGTGAGGAAGCACATAGGTCCCAGGTGAACCATAGAACTAGTTCAGCAAGAGAATAACTAGCTTGCACAGATGCAGGCAAGAGTTCAGCGGCAGTCATTTTAGTTGATGCGTAAGAACTGGGCTGCGAGCTGTCGCTGTATAATTTCTTGATCTCTTGTTTCAGACAGTCACACCCGTTGATGGGCATTCTTGGGCTCTTTCTGCAATAGATGAACAGAGAGTTCAGAAGATTATAACCCCATTAAATAAGGACCACATTCCAGTAACTGACTCTCCAGTAGTTGTGCAACAGCATATGTTACCACCAAAGAAATTTGTTCTTCTTTCAGCACAGGTACGTGATACAGTTGTTCGTTGGTACCTGCAGATGACTTCCTTGTTCCTGTAATCCAAAAGCAAAATCCTGGTGCTGCTATAACATACCGCCATTTACTTTTATGTAAATTTACTCAGAAGAAATGGCAATATCAATACTGATATACGGCTTTTCGATATGAAAGGTCACAAAGCAGTTTACATAGCAAAATAAACAAAAGAAGGTGCCCTTTCCGCAGAAGGCTCTCAATCTTTAAAAAAAAAAAAAAAATGCAGAAGCAACACCTGCAAACAGCCACTGTAAAATAAGCTATGCTGGGAATGAATCGGTGCAGTTGTTCTCTCCTCTGCTAAATATAAGAGATTACTGCTTTAAAAGGTGCCTCCTTGCCCAATTAGCAGTGTATTTCACTAATTATTCATTCTGCCCTTTGCCAATGTACTGTATGTTCTTCCCGTGATTATTCCTCTGAACCTTCTTTTCTATAAACCTTTAGGAATATGACATTGTTTCTGAATTATCTTGTTTTCTTGTGTTTTGGTTTCTTAAAATATATGGACATTTCTGCTTGAGCAGCTGCTATGGGAACACTGCTGGACTTGAGATTGTGTCCTAAACTTACAGTTGTTAGTCAAGACTAAGGGCCCAGTCCCATCCAACTTTCCAGTAGTAATGCAGCCAAGCAAATGGGGCATGCACTGCATCTTGAGGTGGGGGAGCAATCACAGAGGCACCCTCAAGGAAAGGGAACATTTCCTTTCAGGGCTGCATTGCAGCTATACTAGTGCTGGAAATTTGGATAGGATAGGGCCCTAACTGTAGCCCAGAAACAAAGGGTTGCAACCCCTCTTCAAGGCCAGTCCCAATGTAGACTGTAATTTACAGTAATCCAACCTGAACGTAACTAGAGTGTGGGAGACTGTGGCCAGGTCCAACTTCTCCAACAGCTGGTATTAGAAAAAGGCACCCTCAACTACCTCTGCTACCTGTAGAGAGATGCAGCCTCTGCAGACAGATGCACTGGAATTCAAAGGCTAATCATTGGCTCAGATTAAGGTCTTGGCTCACATCAAGCCCTTCATTATAATTTTAAATGTCATGGAAGGTAATGCATTATAGTTGTCATGGCTGTGTCTAGGTACTCCGTTCTCCGGTTTGAAAAAATGACATTCATACAGTTCAGTCTTGGGCAGGTTTCCTCAGCCCCACGTTGGCATGATGCTCTTTCATGCCTTGTAAGGTTGTAGTTCAGGCGAACAAGGAAGGGGCCATAAATGTTTTGGCTAGTAAAAATGCTATTGATATTTCCACTGTTTTTTTAAGTAGATCTTCTTTTATTACTTTAGGGGAGTTTTATGTTTCATAAACTTAGACCGGTAGATCAGCTGCGACATCTTTTTGTATGCAGTGCAGGAGGTGATGGAGAAGAGATTGAAAGGTTTTTCAAACTGCACCCGGTGAGTGTTTTCAGGATGCTCAGAAATGACACTTAAAATTGTCATCTGTACTATGTGTCCTATTTCTTGTAATTCATTGTTCATGTTGGTATTTGCTAACCTACCTGCAACTATGGTAGTAGTTTCCTAACATTTGTGGAAGGTGAGTCTGACATGTGCAAGTGGGATGTCTCCCTTGGTGGCTGTGAAGCTGGGTTTTTTCCTTAAAAAAAAAAAAGTAGCTTTGTGCATGTGCTCTGAGCTCACTTTGCTATGGCTCTAAGTGGGAACCCATCATAAGTTCTAAAGGCTCTCAGTAATCCCTGTGTAATTTACAGACCATGTTGATCTCAAATTGTTATTTGGAAACGTACTGGGAGCCTTGCTGAACTCATCCATTTAGACCAACATGCATTTCACATTAAAAATGCAAAAGCCTGGCAACCAGGAAGTTTTGGTGGCGACATGACATCATTGGATCACCACCAACACTTTAGGTTGCCAAGCTCTGCGCTGAAGGTGGGTTGCAGGGTTGGAATGTTTTTGATCCACTGGGCTAGACTTATATGTGGATGATTTTTCAAGCTGATGTGCCAAAATGACATGGTTTCGGTTTCTTAAAATGTGAAAATGGTGGTTGATATTGAAGGTCATGAAAAATGCTACATTTGCATCACTGCAGATGCACAGCAAAAGGATCTTCCAAAGAAAAGAGCAGTGCCTGGAGCAAAATAGGTTGTTTTGAACTTTTTCCTAATAATGCAGTCTTGAGAGTGACTATAATTTATTCGTTGTATGTAGTCTGGGACAAATGCTAATCAAAAAAGGACAGCATGGGGAATTTCAACCTTTTTAAATGACTTTTAATGCAATCCTATGCACGTTTACAGTAAGTGTCCCTAATAAGTGCGCGTACGATTGCTGCCTGAACATTTTTTCCCTAATCATGTTGCAAGATAGTGTGGTATAGAAAACTGCACTGGCATCCTCGCCCACCTTGGTGTTTGCCCTTAAATGTTCCTTTAGGTTTATTCTTACTGCCTTTGGATTAGAATATTAGATGGCTCTTGGACTCTAGACTATTAGAACTATGTCATGGTTGTCATCTTACTGATTTTTCACAATAATTATTTTTACAGGAGGAGCAGGCATGTGCCACTTGCCTTATCCTTGCCTGCTCTTCTGCTGCTTGTGATCGAGAAGTGTCATCTTGGGCCACTCGAGCATTTTTCAGGTAAAATGATTCACATTCCTATTACATTAGTAAAAAAGGTAAAGGTTTCCCCAGGACCGAATGGTCTAGTCGTGACCGACTGTAGGGGGCGGTGCTCATCTCCGTTTCAAAGCCTGTAGAGCCGGCGTTTTGTCCGAGGACAAGCTTCCGTGGTCATGTGGCCGGCATGAGTCTACGCCGTAGCACACGGGAACACCGTTCCCTTCCCACCAAAGTGGTCCCTACTTATCTACTTGCATGTAGGTGCTTTCGAACTGCTAGGTTGGCAGGAGCTGGGACAAGTAACGGGAGCTCACTCCGTCACGCAGTCTTGAACTGCCAACCTTGCGGTCGAAAGCCCAGCAACAGCGGATTAACTCGCTGCGCCACCATGTCCCTTGTATTATGTTAGTAGATAGTATTAAAAATCTCTGGCATTGCAGCTGCAAATGGTTAACGTATGAACTGTGGCTGATTGAGCAGCAATGTTAAAACTAAGCTTTGTACAGTTTCATCAGATAAGAACATAAGAA
>JAJKFI010000101.1:3783473-3831983 GCA_029204185.1 Lerista edwardsae | reverse complement strand
GTCCCCTTTTATCTCATCTTTCCCTCCCTCACCATCCAGCGGGCCAATCTCCTCTCTGGCAGGTTTCCTGCTTCTAACATATTTGAAGAAGCTTTTATTATTCCCCTTTATGTTGCTAGATAGATAATAGTTATCTTTGAAATAGTACTGTGTGTCCTTGCTTCATATCCTTCCTTTCCCCTCCCTATCCCAAGGCTGTTTATTTTTCCTGCATATTAGTAGCAATGACTTGCTTGCACCCCACACATGACAGAAGCCAGGGGAATAAATCTTTGTTTTATAATGGTATGAAAGTGACCTTTTCATACCTAATTGGTGCTGTCTTTGCATTTTTGTGTTAAGTTTGGCAAGTAGTTAATTCTGACACCTGGTTGGGCAGAGTTGCTAAAATGGATTTTCCATGTGGTACAAAAAATAGGTACGGCGGAGAGGCACAGTTGCGGTTTCCATCTACCCTTCCTCCAAGTAATGTAGGATCTACATGGGGCTCTCCTGTTCTACCTGGTAAGTACTGAATGTGGCTATGATGTAATTAATTTCCACCATGGGGCATGGATTTCTTTATTCATTTTTGTTTCACTGGGTTTTTACTTTATTTTTGCAATATTCCCCATTCTGTTTTTCCCCCTACAGCTTTTGTAATGTTCTCAGATGTCGGAACATTCTCACTATAACTGTTTGATTGAGTTACTAGGACATGTACAGGTGTGCCCCAGTATCCATTGATTTGGTATCCACTGTTTCAGTTATCCACAGACACCATGAATATTAGGATGCCTATTAAAAAGATTAAAGGTAAAGATTTCCCCACGACCAAATGGTCTAGTCGTGACCGACTGTAGGGGGCGATGCTCATCTCCGTTTCAAAGCCTGTAGAGCTGGCGATTTGTCCAAGGACAAGCTTCTGTGGTCATGTGGCCGGCATGACTCTACGTCGTAGCGCACGGAACGCCGTTCCCTTCCCACCAAAGTGGTCCCTATTTATCTACTCGCATTTAGGTGCTTTCGAACTGCTAGGTTGGCAGGAGCTGGGACAAGCGACGGGAGCTCACTCCGTCGCGCAGTCTTGAACTCCCAACCTTCTGGTCGGAAAGCCCAGCAGCAGCGGATTAACCCACTGCGCCACCACATAGGGGGACATTAAACAAATCTCTTTTTTTTAACCTTGTTGCCGCAAAACCACAGATGTTCCCCTATCTTTAAAAAGAGACCCCCAGAATCCACGGTTTCAGGTATCCATGGGGGAGTCCAAAATGGAACCCCAGTGAATACCAGGGCATGCCTCTAAATTCCTTGATCATCCTGAAGGGAGATGAAATTAACTTGCTGCTCAACCCTATTCAACTTTCCAGCACCTATTCTTCTTGCTTACCTTTGTGTAAGCCACCTTGGGTGCCCTAATACAGGGCAGAAAGGTGGGGTATAAATCTAATAAGTAATAATATGCCCTCCTAGTTCTGTTTCTGTCTTGGATTGTAAGCCCTCCAGTCAGGGACTGTGTATCCTTTAACATGCTAGTGGTAAATAATTGTGTAGGGAGAATAAGAAGTGCACTAAAAATATACAGTACCCCAGAAGTTGCTTGGAATGAGTTGGGGTCTCTTCTTCCCTCAGGTTCCCCCATGCCTGCTACAAGCTCCTACGCAAGTCCAAGCTTTTTGGCAACGCCAGCACAAGGTACTGTCTTTTTATAAAATGTGCATTTTTATTTATAAGCCAACTGTATGCAAATTTTAATGTTTATTGTGTTCGATGTTCCAGGTTTGCAGCCTCTCACTATGTCGACTCCAATGTATGGTTCAGGCAGCCACATGACTCAGCCTGAAGCTTCAGTGGGTGGAATGATGGGCCCTGAGATTGTGTTCTCCGGAAAGCACAATGGCATCTGCATATACTTCTCTCGAATTATTGGGTAAGTTGGAGCCTGATCCTATCGGGCTCAGCGGCACTAGCCCAGCACTATCTCCAGGTGCTGTAAAAGTGCCATAAAGCCTGTTTCGGCACCCGACAAGGAGAGAGCCCTGGCGCCATGATACGGATCAACCGGTGCCATTGCAGCACCGGTCGATGATAAAGACTGTTGAGGTGGGTAGTGGGCAGAAAGGGGTGGAGGGAGGCAGGAGGGAGGGGAGCATCGGGCCCACGTTGTGGGGTGGGGACAGTGGCAGCCTCTGCTACCGGATCCTAACCCCCCGTGCAAGCCAAGTGGCCTGGCATGGGTCTCCTTTCAGTCGAGGGCGCAGAGCCAAGGAGACCCATTGGTGCCACAGCAGCATTGCAAATGCTCCCTTACACCAAGGAGACCCCAGCACCACCCTCAGTGGCCACTGGATGCGGCAGCTGCCATTTTGGCGCAGCTGCTCTGCTGGGGATAGGATTAGGCTGCCCGTCACAGACCATCTACAGTTGAATAGTATTTGGGTTTGTATTTACTCGATGTAGAACACTATGCGTGCAATTGGTGTTATGTAAATGTCATGTTTGGCTGGACTGTACACACAATGTAAAATCTTTAACGTCACTGATCTCAACGACAGAGAGGTTAACGCTTTAGCGTCATTATTAATAAATTCTAGTTCAGTGGTTCTCAAACGTCTTCACACCGGGACCCACTTTTTAGAATGATAATCTGTCCGGGATCCACCAGAAGTGATGTCATGGCCAGAAGTACCATCACTGTGATGCCAGAGCTGCTTTCCTGACAATGCAGCACTCAGCCATTTTTCAATAGCAAAGTTAGGGGGAAAATGCCTGTTTACAACCTTGACATTCCATTCTACCCTCATTCCTGAGGATCCCTGATCCCTGTAGGATAGACTTGGGAGAGGGCAGGGGACTGTTGGGACTGACGGCAGGATGTTCCTGAGCAAGGTTTCTTTTTTGTCCATGCAAGGTTTGAATCCAATTAATTGTGTTTTGTATTTAAAAAAAACATTATGAATGGTTTTTAGCTCTAAAAGAAGTGGGGGGATTCTGACTGTCAAGATATAGAACAGTGAAACTTCCATTTGTGTTGTACCTGCAGGCTTATAAGGTACAAAACTACAAAGAGATACACATGCAGCTGACCTCAGTGCGTGCAGAATCTTGTGCAACTGTTGGTCTTGTTGGGCCAATAGCTCAGAGAAATGATTGAGGCAGGTCCAGATAATAGCCCAGTTGCCTAGTCAGTTGGGATGGTTCCCTAGGAGATATTTACATTGAATTGAACTTCAGACATATTTTAAGAATCATCTTGGCTTTTTAATATAATGAAAATTGGCTGATGTGGTTCGACAGAGCTCTAAAAGTATGTATTGTCAGCATGGTTGTTAACAGTCTGCTCTTGTCTTTCAGAAACATTTGGGATGGAAGTATAGTTGTGGAGAGAGTTTTTAAGAGGAGCAATCGAGAAGTTGTAGCAGTAAGTGTTAATGCCCTCTTACGTGACTTAGGTCCTGTTGTGTATATACTTTCTATTTTTTTAAAGATAGTATCTCTGTGTAAAGGGGAAGCTGTTGAGCAGTGGTTCTCAAGCATTTTTTAGAATGGCACTTGTTGGGACCCACCAGAAGTGATATCATTAACCTGGAAGTGATGTCATAGCCAGAAGTGCCATCATGCAGAAAGTGCTGTCAGTGTGACATAATCAAATGATACTCCTAGAATGCAAACTGGCATTCTTGAATTGAAGCAAATGCACAACCATGAAACATCTTTGACAGAAAGCAAAATTAGAATAAAATGTTATGTAAAAGCACTGAACTAAAAACGATATTCAAACTTACCACTCACCAAAGAAATATAGCAAGAGTAAGGTCTTCAGCTCCCAACATGGCAGCTCCTAGCTTTCCACAACCCACCTGACAACAGGTCGCGACCTACCAAGTGGGTCCCAACACACAGTTAGAATATGTTACAGCATTTAAAAGCTTTTATTTCTGACCTATGGCTTATAGGTCAACTTTGAAGGTGAAGCAACTTTCTTGCTGCAATTTGTCTGCGGGATGCCTTCTTTGTCTATGGGATGCATGCAGTCATGCAGCTACTATCCTCTGCAGTCAATCATCAGTATTTATATACCGATTTTCAACACAAGGTTCACAAAGCGGTTTACAGGCAAAAAATAATAATAGTTAAATGGCTCCCTGTCCCAAAAGAGCTCACAATCTAAAAAAAATGCAGACCACCACCAGCAACAGCCACTAGAAAAGACACTGTGCTGGGGTGAAGAGGGACAATTACTCTCCAGCTAAATATAAAACCATTTTGAAAAAGTGCCTCTTGCCCAGTTAGCAGGGGTTAACTTAATGGGGCAGCCTCTTAATGAGACAGTTCAGGACATAGTTTTGCACTAGCTCTTGCAGACTGCTCATTCACCGGCCAGTGTGTATCTGGATTTTATTTGCCTGGAATCTAATGTGTTTTGTGAACCTTCTGATGCAGAATTCTCGAGATATATTGCCGTACACCCGTGCACAATTCCAATCTTTCTGTTAAAAATGGTCAGTGTTCTGGATTACTGTATCTACATCCCCCTTAACCTCTTTCTTTTTGTAGGTTGAAAGCAGTGTTCCAGCACAAGTCCTAGAATCTGTTCTACAAGAATTAAAAGGGCTGCAGGAATTTTTGGATCGAAATTCACAATTTTCAACAATAGGAGCTCTTAGAAATCCTAGGTAAGTCCAAATGTGCTTTACTTTGCTGGGGATAAATAGATCAGTTAGTGACAGGTATGTATCCTTTGGGCATGAGATGATTGAAGTGGAAATTTCATTAACTACAAAAGTACATCCATTTAAAAGTACATCCATTTGTGGAATATTTCTGTTTGTGCAGAGGGGAGAGGGCTTATTGCACATCCCCCCTCTTCTGTAAAAGGAAAGGTTTCCCCATGACCGAATGGTCTAGTCGTGACTGACTAGGAGGTGCTCATTTCCGTTTCAAAGCCTGTAGAGCCGGCATTTGTCCTCGGACAAGCTTCCATGGTCATGTGGCCGGCATGACTCTACGCCGTAGCGCACGGAACACCATTACCTTCCCACCAAAGTGGTCCCTATTTATCTACTTGCATTTAGGTGCTTTTGAACTGCTAGGTTGGCAGGAGCTGGGACAAGTGACGGGAGCTCACTCCGTCGCGCAGTCTTGAACTCCCAACCTTCTGGTCAGAAAGCTCAGCAACAGCGGTTTAACTCACGGCGCCACCACTGTAGCACTGTAGTCTTCTTCTGTAGCCCCCCTGAAAATCTAAGGGGCCTCAAATACCTAATTCTAAAACTTAGACATGTTAGTTTGTTATTTATGTTAATTGTTCTTAATATATATTTTTTTCTTGGAAAAAGTTTTACCACTCCAGCTAACCTGCAGCAGCGGTTACTTGGCTTAATGCGGCCTGATGGTGGAAGTTCCCAGCAAATGCAGCAGGAGCTCCAGAGAAAGTTTCATGGTAAGGGTTGGGAAAGGTATTGGCTGAGTAAGCAGAGGGGTCACTGCAGCGGCATCATTCACCCGGTACGCTGGGCAGGACTTACCTTTGAGCGGCAGTCCGCCCATTGCGTCACGCCACATTCCGCCGCTTTCCCGCCCACCGTACCGGGTGAATGACGCTGCTGGTTCACTCGCCTCTTGCTGGTCTCTGCTTGCCCTTTTTATTGATCAGTAGTCGAATCGGGGAGGGAAACTGGTACTTCTGTCCAGTGTCACCATTCCAGGCTGAAGAGACTAGGCAGAGGAAGGAAGGCCATATGGGGAGAAAAAACCCTGTCAGGAGAACCCAGAACACAGGGGTTCTTAAAATCAATAGGAGGGCTAAAGGTGTATTAGCTAGCTGGTCTTCCCACTCCTAAATTTCGTCAGAAAAATGCAGCACAGAAAGAGTGGGTTAAAGTGACGTCCCTAGAAACACATCCACTATATGCGCATCAACTTTCATGGTTGAGATGGAGGAATAGCTTCCTTAGGACTGCCCCTTCCATAACCAGTTGCCACAGACTGCTGTGGAATTATGGAAAGCGAGCAAAGAGCTGCCAAGTGAATGGGCACAAACGTATGTATGCCTGCCGCTGTGGCCTGTATGGAAATAATTAAATTGACTGTGCGTTGGGATAGGAAAATCTGAGGAAATGGGGATTCCCCACAAAAGACATGTTGTGTGAATGTGGAGAAGAATAGACCATCTTGCATATGTTACAGTGCACATGGTGCCCCTCAATATGTACAATGGACGATATTACCCTGGCAAGGGAGAACACTGTTGGTCCAGTATTGGGCGAATGATATCTAGCTTTAACCTTTTAAAATTTTGAAATATGTATTAAAAAAATTAATGTAGGTGCTTCTGATACAAATAAAGAAAGTAGGAGGGCTAGCTAGTCCAGACAAGGAGAAGGACTGTGAATCCATAAAAGCATGTGGCTGGCTGATAATTCCATTTCAAGCAACAGGCAGGAACATTTCCCCTTGGCTATTTATGCTCATCCAGCCCAGCGTTTCTGGGGGGTGTTAGAAATACCCCCCAAATAAGAAAAATAGGCTGGTGGAGGATAGGGAATTCATTACAGTAAAGAAGCAGCAGCTTACATTTTTATCTTTTTCATCCTATATTTCTGCCAGAAAACCACACACAGCCGTAACCACACATAGCCGTAACCACCTTCCTATGGAAGGAGATCTTGGGATACAATCCGCAAAGAGAAATCTGCTTTTAACTTTAATAGTGAGCAGTGTACATTCTCTGAAGCATTAATGTGTATAGAGAAGAAGAGAGGCTGGAGACAATGGATTGTTTGGGCAAATGTTCAACAAGCATCTGAAAAATAATTGCGTCTTGACTGAATCTGGCCTGTAGACACAAGTGCACAGCAATGACATCAGTTCAGTTCTACGTGCTTGGTCCTAGGAGCCCCAGGCTCTGCTGAAGTGCCTGCCAAGCTCCCCCTAACCTTAATCTACCATGAAGTTGACGTCATGGCAGTTTGCTAACTTGACCTCTGTCAGGTACTGGAAATATTTGTGAGGGTTCAGGTCTCATGGAGGCCCTGCGAGCCCACCCACCAGCCTGCATTAATAGGAACAGTTTTAAGGAACAGCAGGGCGTGATGGAGAGGGTTCCTGGAGTGTATGTGTGATGTGCAGATCCATTCTGGATTATATCAGTTGTAATGGATTGCTATGGGAGAGAGAGTATAGTTCAAGCACTGTATTTCTTAAACTATACTCCCTCTCCCCCTGCCATCTGCATACCCGATGTCCAATCCCACCCCATCACAAATAGTAAACAATACCCTTTCAGATCTCTCCAATGTGCAAGCAAGTTATTTCCCCCGCAGAGTTCCAGTTGGGAGGATTCAGTGTTTTGGGTTTTGTTTGTTTTTGCTAAACATTCTTCCCAAATCCTCCAACATTGGAAGTCAGGTAGTGGTGTTAATATATTTTCAACACTGCCAAACCCTTTAGCATAGGTAAAAGCGTACCAAGAGTTTTGTTCCGTTTGGGGGCCTTGTATTAATTATGTCCCGGAAGTTGCATTCAGCAATTCCTATGAGCACTGTTTGTGCCTATGGAATGTGGGTGCAGAGGCAATCCCTGCTATTGGTCCACCATCCTGGCAGCAAGTTTTTCCATTCAGTGATACTACTACGGTTACTAGGGTTGGCCATAGTCTTGGTGAATCCTGCCTTGTTGGAGAGGATTGATGAACCTGGAGATTCATTCTTTCAAGTCATACACTTCCTATAATTCTCTGTTGCTGTCTTGAAAAGGTTTTGGGCTGCGCGGAAACAATGAAACAGAAAAACTCTCAGGATGCTAAGTAACTTACTTGCCTGTGTGTTTGCAGCAGAGGCACAGTTAACTGAGAAGGCTTCCCTGCAAGGCATCCAACAGCTTGTCCGCAAGACCTGCCAGTTTTTGGCACTATGGAAGCTTCTTTGTGAGCACCAGTTCAATCTTGTCATTGGTGAGCTTCACAAGGTATGTGTCATGGCACAGCTACTAGATCTTTGGCTTGGAAAACGTGCACCTTTTTCCCCCTTCTAAAACCAGGAAGTCTCTTTCTAGCCACGTGTTCTGGAAATTACCAGTAGGTAGCAGTCCAGGGATTTTGTAATCTTCATGGTGTCTCGCCTTTTTGGAGAAATAACCTACAAAGTTGTAAAATCATTTTTGAATTACAGTGGACTTCCTGGCTTATGTCAGCTTATTAAATAGGACTGAACGCAAACTTCAAAGTTAACACAGCGTTGTAAAGGTTACCAGGGCTCAGTAGCAGGCTAGAGCAGTAAACCCATTATTTTCTCAGCCAGATACTGATGATTTTATGGCACCAACTCAGCTCACTAACCCAACACTTCAGTGAACCAAGTGGGCAGGGGGAGAATAATTGTCCCTATTCACCCCTGCCCAGTGCCTTTTCTGGTGGCTGTTGGTGGTGGTGTTCTGCATTTTTTAAGATTGTGAACCCTTTGCGACAGGGAACCATTTAACTTTATTACTATTTGCCTGTAAACCACTTTGTGAACTTCGTATTGAAAAGTGGTATATAAATACGATTGATTGATCAAACTTCCAATTAGTTTCTTACCATCCACGCGCACTCTAGGCTGAAAATACCCTTCCAGAGAGTATGTGTACAGTTCTTGGTAAGTTAACAAGCACACACGTTTCTTTCCAGGAGCACTGATTACTCAACAACACTACAGCAATCTGGGTTTCTTGCAAGGCAACTGGCTTTACTTGCTCCAGTGACTGCCAGGCGCAATAATGAACCTTAACTGGGGGCTTCGGCCCTGGCAAAACCCAGATACAACCTGTTGACTTAAACAGGGCAGTTCTCAGGTCTCTTCTCTTTTGTGGTAGCGTTTAAACACGCTACTAAGACTGGACTTTAGCTCACATCCACAATTCTCTCCTGTACTCAAACCACATCTGTAATTAATAGATGTTTTATTATAGAATTTAAACAGCGCGAAGACAGGCACTCAATTAACAAGAAAATCTTAACACATAGGCAGAAACACAGCGGCAATTTAAAATAGTGCTAGGCTGATTTCTGACCCTCTCTCACCTAAAAGATACAACTGGCATCTTTGGGACGGTCTTCACCCTGCCCTGCTAACTGGGCAAGAGGCACTTTTTCCAGTGGTGTTCCTCTTATATTTAGCAGGGGGAGAGTAATTGTCCCTCATCACCCCTGCACAGTCTTTTTGGTGGCTGTTGCTGGCGGGCTGCCTTTTTTTTTTTTTTTAGATTGTGAGTCCTTTTGGGACAAGGAACCATTTAACTTTATTATTACTATTTGCCTGTAAACTGCTTTGTGAACTTCGTGTTGAAAAGCGGTATATAAGTACCTGATGACTGACTGACTGACTCTTCATGATTGACTTGGCCGGTGTCCATATTGGAAAAAAAAAGGCGAAAGTGTGAGTCTTTCTCACAAAATGATTCCACATTTATACCTTGTGACTCCTTCAGCAGCATATTAGAAATTGGTCCAGCCAAACTTTCCAGTAGGTTATGTAGCAAGTAGCTCATGGTGGAGTCCCCCACCCTAGCTGAACACACAGCTGAGGTGCATCTAGTAATCATGGTGACCATGGCCAGTTAGACAACTATGTGAGAAGAGGCTTTATCTAAGAGAATCTGGCACAGGGCCCTTTTAGCTCCAGCCAATGACCTGTTTTTGTCATAAGAATTTACCCCTAGCTCCATTGCCAAGATGGTTCAAGGCAGAGGCCTACATTACTCAAAGATCCTAACAGAATATAGCCTCCAAACAAAATGTAGCCATTTCTTTGACAAGCATATATTATTTTGTTTGCATTGTTAAAATGGATTTCATCTGTATTCTTATTCATAATTAGATCACATGTGCTATACTCTTGGTGTTTTTTTCCTCCTTCACTGCATGAAAAAGCAGGGAATGCTTTAAAATCTAAACCATAAAATCTAAATACGTTCAGTAGAAGCTAAATTGTGAGTGTGCTTTCTCACACAGGAATTTCAAGACCATCTGAAGGTTACTACTTTCAAAGACTTGGTGATTAGAGGCAAAGAGCTGACGGGCGCCCTCATTGCTTCCCTTATCAACTGCTATATTCGAGACCATGCTGCTGTGGATGGCATCAGTTCACATTTACAAGACATCTGTCCACTGCTGTACAGCACAGATGATGCGGTCTGTTCAAAGGTATGCATAAAGCAATATGGATATCATATACCTGGATTTTCAGAAGGCGTTTGACACGGTCCCCCACCAAAGGCTGCTGAAGAAACTTCACAGTCAGAGAATAAGAGGTCAGGTCCTCTTATGGATCCAGAATTGGTTGAGGGCCAGGAAACAGAGAGTGGGGGTCAATGGGCAATTTTCACAATGGAGAGAGGTGAAAAGCGGAGTGCCCCAGGGATCTGTCTTGGGGCCCGTGCTTTTCAACTTATTCATAAATGACCTGGAGACAGGGATAAGCAGCGAGATGGCCAAGTTTGCAGATGACACAAAACTCTTCCGGGTGGTGAAAACCAGAAAGGATTGTGAAGAGCTCCAGAAGGATCTCTCCAAGTTGGGGGAATGGGCAGCCAAATGGCAGATGCATTTCAACATAGACAAATGTAAAGTGATGCACGTTGGGGCAAAAAACCAAAACTTCACCTATAGGCTAATGGGTTCTGAGCTGTCTGTGACAGCTCAAGAGAGAGATCTTGGGGTGCTGGTGGACAATTCAATGAAGGTGTCGACCCAGTGTGCGTCAGCAATTAAGAAGGCCAATTCCATGCTTGGGGTCATTAAAAAAGGGGTTGAGAATAAAACAGCCAATATTATCATGCCATTGTACAAATCGATGGTAAGGCCTAGAATATTGTGTCCAGTTCTGGTCGCCGCATCTCAAAAAGGACATTGTGGAGCTGGAAAAAGTTCAGAAGAGGGCGACAAAAATGATTATGGGGCTGGGGCATCTCCCTTATGAAGAAAGACTGCAGCGTTTGGGGCTCTTCAGTCTAGAAAAAAGGCGCCTGAGGGGGGACATGATTGAGACATACAAAATTATGCACAGAAGGGATAGAGTCGATAGAGGGATGTTCTTTTCCCTCTCTCAAAATACCAGAACCAGGGGGCATCTGCTAAAACTGAGGGTTGGGAGAGTTAAAACAGATAAAAGGAAGTATTTTTTTACCCAGCGGGTAGTTAATCTGTGGAACTCTTTGCCACAGGAGGTGGTGATGGCATCTGGTCTGGATGCCTTTAAGAGTGGATTGGACGGATTTCTGGAGGAAAGGTCCATCGTGGGCTATAGGCAATGATGGATTGTGCAACCTCCTTACAGAGGTGGAGGGCTACTGGTACTGGGTGCAAGGGAGTGGCAACAGGATGCAACAGGATCTTGTTGTTTCATGCCTCCCTGGGGCACCTGGTGGGCCGCTGTGAGATACAGGAAGCTGGACTAGATGGGCCTTTGGCCTGATCCAGCAGGGCTCTTCTTATGTTCTTATGACAAAGGAGCAACATTTGTTTCCTGTAAAGTGGTATTAAACAACTTGTAAACCTCACAAGTTGTTTAATATCAATTTGCAGGAAAAACAACTTGTAAACCTCACATTGTAGGGATGTGGTGGCGCTGCAGGTTAAACTGCTGAGCTGAGCTTGTTGACCAGAAGGTTGGCAGTTTGAGACCACGCAACGGCCTGAGCTCCTGTTGCTTGTTTCAGCTCCTGCCAACCTAGCAGTTCGAAAGCACCTAAATGCAAGTAGATAAATAGGGACCACTTCGGTGGGAAGGTAACGGCGTTCCGTGCGCTACGGTGTATAGTCATGCCAGCCACATGACCACGGACGCTTGTCCTCAGACAAACGCCGGCTCTTTGGCTTGGAAATGGAGATGATCACCGCCCCCTATAATCGGTCACGACTAGACCATTCAGTCGTGGTGAAACCTTTACCTTTAAACCTCACATTAGCTTATCCTGGAGTTTAAAACTATGCGCTATAAAAAGTTTCAAAATGCACACGTTGTCCTTGGAAATTATTCACAGCCCAGGAGGCTCACAGCTCTTTAACAAACAGCTCACAGGAGGTGGCTGTGGCACCACTCAAAGTAAGGGGACATAATGTCCCTTTACCCTAAGTAATGCATCAGCCACCCCAGTAGGGGCTACTCAGATCTGCGCCAGTGATTTCAGCCAGTGTAAGGCAGGTCTGTTTGGGAGCTGGTTAGGCTACCGGAGATTGGTCCCAGGCCCGGTTCACCCTCTGTCTGCCTTCCCCTGCCCTGATTGGCCTTCTCTCCACCCTCTCCAACCCCTTGCACCAGCTTAACTAGAGCCAGCACTGCTGCATCTACTTGGGGTGGCACAGAGGCTGGATTTGGCCTCTGTGGCTGGTGCGTGACCACATGCCAGCCGAGCTGACTCCCAAATTGACGGAAGCGTGCCTCATGGCACATTTGTGACAGTACAGCCAGTCTAACAGCGCATTACGATTGCACTCTCAGAATGAAACTACTTGATCTTTGCAAACAATTGCATTGTCTGCAGTCAGTAGAATTCTGGTTTTGCTTCTATTATATATTTCTCTAATTTTTTGTTTGATTGCGATACAGTTTTGAAACTAAAAAGATCGGGATTTGGGGTTTTTCAATGTATTTCTTAAAAATGCATTTTTAAAAAAACACGCTAACTGGGCAAGAGGCACTTTTCCAAGTGGTATTCCTCTTACATTTAGCAGGGGGAGAGTAATTGTCCCTCTTCACCCCAGCACAGTGTTTTTTCTAGTGGCTGTAGCTGGTGGTGTTCTGCATTTTTTTTTTTTAAAGATTGCGAGCGCTTTTGGGACAGGGAACCATTTAACTTTATTTTTTTGCCTGTCAACCACTTTGTGAACTTTGTGTTGAAAAGTGGTATATAAATACGGTTTGGTTTTTCTGCCTGGTATCAAGCTGTTAGATATTCTCTAGTAAAAAGTGCTAGTGAGGCCACAGCAAAATGTTACAGTACATCATTAATCCAGTGGAAGGGTGGTTAAGACTGAGAAACCCATTTCAGTCTATGGGACTTACGTCTATGTGTCCTGGATCAAATGTGTACATATAGGGAACACACATTGTGTTGGCCTCCATTTCAAAGAAAGAACATATGGCCATAATGCATAGCCATAATGGTGACTCCCTTATAAATATGAGATTATTTCTGTTTTGGAAAGTTTGTTTGTGTGAAATGAACCTAACTCAGATGGAGACTAAAAACTTCTATTTCTCCTTGTGCTAGGCAAATGAACTACTACAGAGGTCCCGACAAGTTCAGAATAAATCTGAAAAAGAGAAGATGCTAAGAGAATCATTGAAAGAATACCAGAAGATTAGCACACAGGTGGATCTGGCCAGTGTTTGTGCACAATATAGGCAAGGTGAGAGTTGCAAGTTATGAGTTGCAAATTACCCCTGCTAACTGGGCAAGAGGCACTCTTTAATTAAAGTGGTGTTCCTCTTATATTTAGCAGGGGGAGAGCAATTGTCCCTCTTCACCCCTGCACAGTGTCTTTTCTAGTGGCTGTTGCTGGTGGTGTTCTGCTTTCTTTTAGATTGTGAGCCCCTTTGGGACAGGGAACCATTTAATTTCATTATTACTATTTGCCTGTAAACCACTATGTATTGAAAAGCTGTGTATTAGTACCTGTTGATTGGATTGATTGAAGTTATGCAAACATAATTGTGCTGTTGTGAACTCATTGAAAAAACTATTAGTTTAATGAAATATTTTTCATGTGTAATGTCTAATTATGGTTTGCGCTGACTGCACTTGAAACAATTCAAGATGTATAGCCAAACCATGATTAGTTGTTTCCTCCTCTTCTCCTGAGAATCCCTGGGTCTTCTCCGAACTAGTGACTGAGCAATAGCCCGAACTCTAATGCCAAATCAGTTTCCCCAAACTGTAGTTTGCAAGCTAGCTTCAGATCTTGGTTTCACATCAAGCTACAAACTGGGTTGTCCAACAGTGTTCAGACATTATAACAAAAGCATGGTTTGATGTTATAACTACACTACCTCTCTATGTCATGCCATTGTCTCTGATATTCATTTCGACTATTCCAGGAATATCAAGGGTTATCTAGAATCATTGGCGAGAGAGAACAGAAGATGTATAACCTTTTTGCGTTTTAATGCTAGTTTTGACTAACATTTCAGGCAGAAACTTTAATGGTTTACAAATGGTCATTCTTTAGCTTTCTGAATTGGAAGGTAAATTTATAGTGTGAGTGGCAAATTCGCTTGTCAGTTCAAATAACCATCACATATTCCATAATATGTATTCATTATTTGTGTTTAGATACTAGACTAGACCAGTGGTTCGCAAACATTTTAACACCAGGACCCACTTTTTAGAATGACAATCTGTCCAGGACCCACTAGAAGTGATGTCATGGCCAGAAATGCCGTCATTGTGACGCAAGAGCCTGATGCTTTTCTGAGAATGTAGCAATCAGTTGTGTTATTTCTCAGTCATTTTCCAGTGGCAAAGAGAATCAGAAAGAAAAAAAGCCTATTTACAGCCTTGAGACATGCGAATCCACCACACAGCTTTCCCCCATTCTAGCATCCTGTTTTCCTGTATTTTCAATATGGCTGCTCTAGGTGCTTTAGCACCCACCAGAAATTGGTTCGCGACCCACTGGTGCATCCTGACCCACTGTTTGGGTACTACTGGACTAGACCGTTCAGAAAATTGGCAATATCTTTTAAATGATATTGAAAAGTTTCAAACCGATCCCAACATGCTTTCCCTGTACCCCCAGGATCACAGCTTAAAATTGGGGTTTTAAGGAAATAATGAGGCACTCTACAATTTGTAATTGGAAATATGTTGTAGCAGTTTTGTCTATTGTTTGTCGGTATTGTGTACTGTGTTGTGCACAGAATCACTGTTGTGTTTTTTTTCTTTTTAACCTTAAGTGCGTTTCTATGAGGGCGTGATAGAACTTTCCCTTACTGCTGCAGAGAGGAAGGATCCCCAGGGTCTTGGACTTCATTTTTACAAAAACGGGGAGCCACAAGACGATATTGTTGGGTTTCAGGCTTTCCAGGAGAGGTAAGTTTTTAGATACGGTTGGACATTTTTCTTTAGTGCAGAGGATTGTGAAGAGCTCCAGAAGCAGAAGCAGCATTCAGCCGGTAATGCTGGGTGGGACTTAGCTTTGAGCGGCAGTCCGCCCATTGCGTAACGGCGCGTTCCGTCGGCGGGCAGGAAAGCGGTGGAACGTGCCGTTACGCAACAGGCGGACTGCCGCTCAAAGGTAAGTCCCGCCCAGCGTACCGGCTGAATGCCGCCGCTGTCCAGAAGGATATCTTCAAACTAGGAGAATGGGAAACAAACTGGCAGATGCACTTACATGTACGTAAGTGTAAAGTAATGCACGCTGGGGCAAAAAAAAATATCAAAGCTTCACGAATGCACTAATGGGTTCTGAGCTGTTTCTGGCAGATCAGGAGAGAGATCTTGGGGTGGTGATGGACATCTCAGTGAAAGTGTTGGCATAGTGTCCAGCTGCTCTGAAGAAGGCCAGTTCCATAGTCGGGATAATTAAAAACAGGATTGAGACTAAAATGGCCAGTATTATAATGATATTATACAGGTAATGCTACAGCTGGAGTATTGTGCGCTGTTCTGGTCACCTCATCTTAAAAAGGATATAGTGGAACTGGAAAAGATGCAGAAGAGAGCGACGAAAACGATTACTGGGCTCGGGCACTTGCCTTATGAGGAAAGGTTGCAGCATTTGGGGCTCTTTAGTCTAGAAAAAAGGTGCCTGAGGGGTGACGTGATTGAGCCATAAAAATCATGCAAGTGGGGGTGTTCATTTCCCCCTTTCATAACAGCAGAACCAGGGGACATTCACTAAAATTTAGTGTCGGGAGAGTCGGAACCAACAAAAGAAAGCATGTATTTACCCAGTGTGTAATTTGTCTGTGGAACTCCTTGTGGCCTAGATGCCTTTAAAAGGGGATTGGACAAATTTATGAAGGAAAAGTCCATCACAGCTTACAAACCGTGATAGATAGCCTACTTCTAAAACCAGAAGGTTATATCTCAGAATGCAGGTGTTTTGTTGTGTGCTCCCTGAGGCATCTGTTGGGCCACTGTGAGATGCAGGAAGGTGAACTACATGGGCCTTCGGCCTGATACACAAGCGGGGTGTGATCCAATTATTAAGGTTTTTCATGACTATTATTATTATTGAATTATGAATTATTATTTGTGGCAATTATGTTGTCATGAATGCTTGAAATTTTGCTCAGGAGTGTGGGGTTCCTTTTGATTTTCAGATTTAACAACTATAAGTGCATCACAGATACTCTTCAGGAACTAGTCAATCAAAGTAAAGCCGCACCTCAGTCACCCAGTGTGCCCAAAAAGCCTGGTCCACCTGTCTTGTCCTCTGATCCCAATATGCTGAGCAATGAAGAAGCAGGACATCATGTAAGTATCCAGCCAGACATCCATTGAACTTGTCCTCATGAAAGTGTCAGAAAGCTAATAAAATCCCAGTAGCCAAAGATGCAAAGAACTGCCTTTGGTTCCATCACAGCACTGACTGTGCTAAATCAGATCTATCATGTCATTATTCTAGTCTAGTCCCTTGAGTTTCACAAGTGGTTTGTCATGTGACATGTTTGGGGGGGCAGCTGGTGTTTGGGATGTATAGGTTCAAAGCTTCCTTGAGGACACCAACTTGGCATCTTCAGATTCAGGCCAATATTTTCAATGTAGCATAAATGTATAGCAAACATTGTAGCATGATATGCTACGCAAGTATTTTTCACAAGTGGTTTTTCTCTAGTAATTCAGGTACAAGCAACAATTGAGGTGCAGGAGATTTTCAAAGGGCTACAAGTATAGTAATTACTGAACTTTAAAAAAATGTACATCTGGCAGTATTTACGTTTGAAATGAAATTTGTATTTTCCTACACACCCTCTGTTTTGAGGTAGTGGTTTATGAACACTCTTGGAACAATGTCTTTAATTTTTCCCTCTCCCTTTCTCTCTCTCTCTCTCTCTCACTTTCTAGTTTGAGCAAATGCTAAAACTAGCACAACGTTCCACAGATCAGCTCTTTAGTATTTGTCTGTATGGCTGGCTGATTCAGGCTGATCTCTCGGATAAGTTGTTGCAGGTAAGATCACGGCCCAGCTTTATGAAACATAAACTACATTTTTGATACAAAATTTTGAGATTTTTTTGAGATGCATATTTTACAGTTGGGAGCATATACAAATACAACCAAGGCAAACTGATAGAATTTGATACTTTCTTCCGGATTCCTGCAGATCAACTCTCCCTTTTTGGAGCCGTATCTGGCACGGATGGCCAAAGTTGATCAAAACAAAGTACGGTATATGGATCTATTGTGGCGTTTCTTTGAGAAAAATAGAAGTTTCAGCAATGCAGCCAGAGTGCTAGCAAAATTGGCTGATATGCACAGGTAAGGGTGTAGCTTGCCTGTCTGTGTTTCTAACGCTGCAATAACTTCAGGTTGATTTGGTTATTTTTGTTCCTACAATTTTTGCAGAAGAAGGCCTTTTTATTATCCAGTCGCTAAAGGCCAGGCCTGCTAAATCTGGGAGCCACTAGGCCTAATGTATACATTGTAGAATCAGTGTTGTTGAGAACTGATGATACGATTCAGCGTAAGAAATTTTGCAAAACCCATACCTGTACCTTAAACGTCTAGAAAACAAATGTTCTGTTAGTTGCTGTATTTCTAGGGACTATAGAGAAAATGGCCAGGATGCAAGATAGTGGGAGACAAGAACCCATGCTAATGGATTGGGTAGTGCCGTGCTATTCAAAGTCGTGGCCCCTCATTGAATATTAAAAAGGGCCATTCCCTTAAGGAAGCCTTTCAGAAGGTGCTGGAGGTTTGCAGCCCCCTCTGCAACCCTCTGTGCTGCAGAAATGAGTTCCGATTTGCAATCAGAACTCACTTCCTGTTTGTGATCGCAAAAGAAAGTGAGTTCTGATTGTGAATCAGAGCTCATTTCTGCAGCTCAGAGGATCGCAGAGGGGGCTGCAAGCCTCCAACACCCTCTGAAAGGCTTCCCTACCCTCTGATGTCCCTTTCTATGCCCCTGGGTCCCCGCAGCGCCATGATCACTGTGACACTGTCAAGGCAAACCCCCCCTCTCCCTGTGCCTAACCCCGCAAACACTTACCAGCGGTCTTTGAACTCCCAGAGAGTTTGAAGACGGCTGGGGTAGTACATACGGATTAAGTAACAGGACCTAGCTTTAAAAATGATTGGAGAAAAGAACATTCTTATGAGCCTTGGTCTTGGAAGTTATCATACTAATCACATAGTTCTATAATTTAACAGCACTGAGATTTCACTTCAGCAGCGTCTTGAATATATTGCACGTGCTATTTTGAGTGCCAAGAGTTCCACGGCCATATCACCGATAGCAGCAGATGGTGAATTTTTACATGAATTGGAAGAGAAAATGGAAGTAAGTAAAATCATGTATTTAGAATGTATTTACCTTATAATGTATTTACCTTATAATAGCTTGGATCCAGAAGTTGGATCTGGGGGTGGGGTGGGGGTGCGAGGGTAATAGGTTACTTAGAAAGCCAGTTGCAGGGGAGTGATAGCAGGATGCACGTGTCTTGTGTGCTACCTGAGAAATGGGCCACTATGAGATTCAGGAAGCTGGACTGGATGGCCTGACCTGGTGGGGCTGTTCCTATGCTCCTGAGTTCTCTTCTATGAGTAGAAGGCATTTTGTCCAAGATGACCACCCAATTTCAACCAAATCCTTCGACAGTGTTCCACTTCGAATTTGACAGTATTCCACTACTGTCCCCCTGCACCACATCCAACATTTTTTAGGGTTTTCCAGCCTGCCAGGGGTTAAAATGGGGAGGAGGAGCCAAGAAATCCTTCTGTGTAAGAGATGTTCCGGTTGTAGCAAATGAGGTATACATCTCAGCGGACAGAGTTCCCTAGGTTGGATGCTATCGCTGAAAGTTCCTGCCTCCGGTAGCCACCTATCTAACCTTAGAAGGTGTGGGACTTGGAGAAGGGTCTCCAAAACTCATCTTAATGAGTTTGAGATTGGCTTGAGATTTAATCACTTTAAACCAGAGTGGTTTGAGATTAAAATAAATTGGATGTGGCAGTATGTGGTCTTGAGAGACCTTTTTGTGCAGCATTGGAGTGTGAGAATTTTGACAATCCACCCTTCTTTTTGAAGGACGTTTCTAGCCATCATGATGGTGCTTTGAAAATATAAAAGGTTGGCATTTTGTTTGGGTAAACTTGACCAGTGCTACTCAAAGTGATGGTATTGCGGACTAGTGCCGGTCCGTGAACCATGACGTGCCAGTCCACAGTGAATTTCCGGGGGGAAAACTAACGATAGTAGTAAAATGCTACAGATATGGTGCTGCTCCCTGGGGCATTGAGAAAAACAATTGCTGGTCTACCACACCAGATAATTTGAGAACCACTGACCTAGTCAATTATTTATTGCATATGTACTTGCTATAATAGGTCAGATATGTATTGAGTGCAAACAAGGGGTGCTTGCTGATGCTATGAAAATTTATTGATTTTTAACCAGGTTGCCAGGATACAGTTTCAAATACAAGAAGCACTACAGCGTCAGTGTTCCCATCATTCTTCAGTGCAAGAGGCAATTTCCCAGCTGGATTCTGAGTTGATGGAAATAAGCAAGGTGGTGTTTATAAAATAAAACAAAAATCCAGACTTTACAGTGTTGTGCAAATAAATTCAGGTTTCAAACTAAGTTTCCAGTTTTGTCTGATAATCCTATAGCCCATGACAGGTTTTTTAGCTCCAAACATCTATATTAAAAAATATCTACTTCTTATTAGTGTATCACTTTTAATCTTATGTGCTGTCGTTAGCCATCTTAATTCTTCCTGCTTCATTCTTCCAATTTTTCTCCCAAGCATTTGCTTTCTTGTGCAGCAAAAAACTGCCTTGATATCATATCCAAATGTACATTATAACCCAGTTAACACACATTGCAACAGTCAGGAATAAACCTATTGCAACGTTTTGCTATTGAAAGTAATTCCGTTTCGTTGTTGGTGTAAGTCTACATCTTTTTTTTATTCTGAATTCATTGTATAAGAATGATTAAACTGAATTTTTTTAAAATAAAATCTACAGCTGTATGGGGAATTTGCTGATCCATTCAAACTCTCTGAGTGTAAGCTGGCCATTCTACATTGTGCTGGTCATTCAGACCCTATCTTGGTGCAGACCCTCTGGCAAGAAATAATTGAAAAAGGTAGGTCCAGCAGGTAGCAAAAGTTTTGAAAGTATACAGAACCATAGATTGACATGTTTCAGTCAGTCATGCTCACTGGATGCTAGTTATTTTAACTCAAATTTCAATTAAAGAAGAGATGATATGAGTAGGATAGAGTTCTTATTCCTGAAATAAGGTTCATGTAGGACAGCAGGTGCCAAACCCTGGTCCTCGGGCTGGAGCCAGCATCTGGAAAATGCCTTCCTTGTTGAGCACGGTGCTTACTGTTCTGTGCTGCTACCTGGGTGGCTACCTTGCCAGCCAATCGTCTCTGGAAGTCGCAGTCTCTGTGCCCAGTTTTTCAGGCAGAAGTGACTGCCTGGAGCGACTTCCTGAGATTATTAACTGGCAGGATAATGGGCAGCAGTGCAGAATGGTAAGCGCCATGCACAACGAAGAAGGTATTCTCTTGATGCAGTTCCTGCAGTTTGGAGACCATTGATGTAGGAGATCATCTTCAGATACACTGGGCCTGCAATATCCATGGATTTGAACCTGTGGATTTCAGTATCCACAGGTTCACCTGGACCCTCTGAACCCGCCCGGAGCTGGGCTCTCTAGCCGGATCCGGAGGATTTTCTGAGGCCTCTGTGGCCCTCAGAGTGACCATTGTGGCCACAAAACGCTACTTCCAGTTTTCACCCCAAAATGTGACTTTTTTTTGCTGTTATAAGGCATTTTAAGGCCACAGAAAGCCCCTTTCCTAGTGGAGTGATAATACAGTGAGTTCATTTCAGCTTGTGGCATGTTATTCTTCACATCCGGTTGGCAAGTTCTTGAGATTACTGAGAACTTACATGAAATTCCCAAACTGCTGTATAAGTGTTAACTATGATGTTATCAAAGTCTCCATATAGATCAGGGGGTCTCCAGACTATGGCCCAGGGGCCATATCCAGCCCACAATAAGATTTTATCTGCCTTCAGCAACTTGTGTTTTTATCAGTATTTGCTAATGTTTGATAATTTTACTCATTATGTATTGTTGCTCAGTTAAAACACAGCATTGTTTTTTTAATTGTCACGTTTATCTTTTGTTCTGAATCACATCATGATGGTTACAAAAAAGATCCATGTAAAACATACTCATTTTCTTCCGTTACCTATAACACATTTACGGACATGCTAATAAATGTGGGCTGCAGCTTTATATACACTTACCTGGGAATGCTTTTGAATTTGTTGAGAGTCGCTTTGGGTAGACATCCATAGGATGGTCTTGGCTTAGGAGAACACCAACATGACTTTGCATATCTAGAATCTGCCCAGGATTTTGAATACACATATGGTCTAATCGCCCATTTGTGGAAGAGAAAATAGCTTTAGAAGCTTGACTTTTAGAAGAACATTTGTATTGTGCATTGAAAAGGACGATATGCACTTAACAGTCCTCCTAAAATAAACAATCTTTTTTCCTTTCAGTGCTGAGTGATAGTGTGGCTATGAGTGCTGCTGACAGGATGCAAGCTCTTAGCCTGAAGATGGTCATGCTTGGAAAAATCTATGCAGGGACACCGCGCTATTTTCCTGTAGGTATGTAAGTCAAAGTAAAAATGTTAGTGTGCTCATCTCTTGAATCCTTTTGGATTGTATTTGTTAAAATAGAAGGACATAGTTCTAGGACAATATTAACATTACACTTAATGAAAGTCTGAAAATAAATAGAAAAGAGAATACTAGAAAATTCAGGTATATATATATTATTTTTCGCCCACTGCAGATTTTTTAGTGCAGTATCTAGAACAGCAAGTGTGCTGTTTGAACTGGGACGTCGGTTTTGTAACTTACACAATGCAGGAAATTGGTGTGCCGCTGCCAAGGCTTCTAGAAGTATATGATCAGTTATTCAAAGCACGGGTAAGAGAAAAGTCAAAATCTAACTGTTAGTTTCAATGTTACTATTTTAAGTAATACATTTCTCAGGCATGCTATGTGTTTGACCCGGCGTATAGATGCGCACACCCAGTGATTTGTATTTACTTAACAGTACTTAGGATTGTGTGGTAAGGGGATCCTTGGGAGAAATGTGTTGGACAGGTGCCCTGACTGAGCAGGAAGCTTCTGCCTCTTCCATTTGGGTTTAAATTTTGAGTGCTTTGGAGGGGAAAAACCTCTACATTTCTTATTTACTGTAAATACTGAATGATGATGATGACAATAAATAATAAGCTTCCTACTTACTGCAGGCAACAAGTCAACATGTACATAAATTCATCTCCGCATGTCCCTCTATCATTTCTTTACTTACAATCAGACTATTGATGCATTCATTTAAGGCACAATCCAAAGGTGATGTTGGGCCCATGCAAGCTGCTTGCGGTGGCCCAGCACTGTTGCAAAGGTGCCATGAGGGGTGCTGGGATGATGTAGGCAGCAGCGTCGGGCGAGGCATGCTGCAGATGGGAGTCGGTAAACCACCCTCGGGCTGGCTGGGTTTGGTCAGTGCCAGGCTTTTTAGGGTAGGAAGAAGGTGGGAGGGAGCAGAGGGAGGGTGGCCTGGCGTGGCAGAAGGGTGGCCCTGCAGGGGGGGCACCCTGGGGAGGGAGAGGATTTAGAATCTGGGCTACCTAATCCCCACCCCTGAGATGCATGGGCTGCTCAGACCTGTACCTGCTATTTAGGAGGCACAGGTCTGAGCAGCCAAATCAGATTGCCTGGGGCTTACCCTGGGGTAAGGGGAGAAACATTTCCTTGCCCCCGTGGTGAGCTCCAGCAGCAGCCAAGCCTGCGTTGGACACAGCGCAGGCCTGCTGTCCTGCCTGCTCCAGTGCGGGTTAGAACTGGGCTGTTAGTTTTTTAAGTACTTGCTTTCCAGACATATAAGCATGTTGATGAAGCATATAAGCATCACCCCAACGATGTATGATATACTTTCCTTATAGGACCCATATTGGAGCAAAATGAAGAAGCCTTTACACCTTTTGGAATGCATTCATGTCTTATTATCAGAATATGTACAGGACCCTAACAAAGTACCTGCCTTTGAGAGGTAACGTTGATGCTGACTGAGTGTGTAAACGGGCTTTATCAATGTAGGCAATTATAACTATTTTCTGTGGTGGGGCATGAGCAGCATGGTATTTATTGAAAGATGATTGTCCTTTCTTGCTGTTTTTCCAGCACAGCTCAAATAATAGGAAAAAATATTTTATTTCAATTAAACTTTCCCCAGTATCAAATAAGTGCTCTCATAAGACCAAGACAAGTTGTTTTCTTTCTTCCTCTGTAGACGGCGATTCACAAACATTTGCTTGGATGCTGTTAGCTGTTACCTGGTTGAGCTGCAATCCATAAGTCTGTCACTAACTGTACAGACTATCACAGGGAACTTTAAATCTCTACAAGCTAAATTGGAGCGGCTTCATTGACTACAGTGACACAGCTGTTTGTCCAGATGGAGTGAACTGTTGCTGCGCTGGAATCTACAAAGGCATGAAGAAACCTGAAAAAAAAAATCAAGTTCCTGCTGAAATGAATGGAATAACTATACGTTTGCGTTCTTAACTAATTACACACACAGCAGAATGTACAAATCGCAGTGTGTTGCATTTTTTTTACTGGTGCCAAACTTTTCTAACAAGGAAACAATTTTATATTCGTTGGAATAAGGTTGTTGTGTAATCTTGCTATGGCAATTAAAATTCTTTGTAAAATTCTTAATTTTAAATGCACAAAATGCTTGTCTGTATCATGAATTTGAGATTATTTTTTGTTATGAAAAACAGTTGAGATTGAAAGAGTAATGCGTAAATAAAATGATTAACTGGAGCGTTGACAATGTCAGCATGGCTAGAAGCTTGTCTTTGCTGCCAAAGCAAGACTGCACTGAGAGAGAACTATGGCGTACCTTTTTAAATCCCCCTTCTATTGTGAGGATGGGACAGCTGTGGTTTCTTCCATTTCCTAACCATCCCTTGGCTTCTTCTAAGGAGCAATTGCTTTCGTAGAGATAAATGGCTGAGTGCATTTGAGGAAATGTGATTTGAAAAAAAAATCAGTATTGGGGAATAGGAATAGGCAAATGATTCAAATACTCTTGGCAGGAACAGCATAGAGAATGAGAATACCTTTATTGCCATAGCAAACCACAGTACAACATAATCACCTAACATACAAAGCACCGATAGGGCACACTCGGATGTTATTATTCTGAGCGAGAATATGGGGAAAAAAAACAAAATTGCCCAAACGATACATAAACTAAATCTAAGATGGCCTTATTAACATTAAAAATAGATAAATAAATAAAACTAGTTAAGATTTTACCCTACATAATCTCTAGCCGCATTATATTTTACAATACCACAAAAAAAAGTAGCGAGATGCTTTAACATATTCAGGTCAGTCGACATAAGAAAGGATTTAAGATTAACATCATCCATATGATCTAATTTCAACTGTGAAATAGAATGAAAAATCCTACGGGCCGCTGCGTGAAGTGGCCAATGGAAAAATATATGAGGTAGCGACTCTACTACCCTCATTTGGCATGGGCATATTCTATCCTTGTAAGGGATGGTGTTATATCTGCCCATCAATACAGCCGATGGAATTACATTACACCATGCTAATGATACTGCCCTTCTTTAACAGCATAGTCTTATGAAACCTTAAAGGTTAACAAACACAGCATGAACATAATGTGGCGTCCGATTTTGCATAATTTTCAATAAATTTCTTATAGCCCAATCCTATACGGTGCTGGAATCGGCAGGCCTGTGCGGTATCCAGCACAGTATAGGAGGCAGCTGGAATTCACTTCATGGTATTTTCCCTTCACCCTGGTAAGCCTCAGCAGCCCCAATTGGGCATTTTATAGCTCTGCCTCCTAAGCTATTTCAGGTTTATATAGGCATGCCCCCAGCAATGGGATTCAAAAACGACCGGGGGGAACGCTGGGTGGGACGTACGCGGAACTCCCGCACAATTGGCTGCCCGTCCGTTCCGCCCCACCGCCTTCCCCACTGCTGCGCGGGCCGCCCAGGCCTCTGAGGGGGCGCCTGGGGGCCCCCCGGGGGCCCAGGCACGCAGCGGTGGGGCGTGCCAACCAGGGGCTGCGGGCCCGGCCGGCGGGGATGGCAGCGGGGCGGAACAGGCGGGCTGCCAATCGCGTGGGCTGCCAATCACGTGTATGTCCTGCCCAGCGTTCCCCAGGTCGTTTGTGAATCCCATTGCTGCATGCCCCTGTATCCGCTGGGGTTCTATTCCTGATCCTGTTACAGATACTTGAAACTGTGGATATTAGGGATGCCTTTATCAGTGGTTTTGCTGCAACATAAAAAAAGATCTGTTCCCTGATCTTTTTAATAGGTATCTCAGTATCCATTGTATCAGTGGATAACTGAAACCATGGATACCGGATCAGTGGATACCACGACATGCCTTAGGCCCAATCCTATTGAACTTTCCATGCAGCCGCAGTGCAGTGCTGAGGTAAGGAAACAAATGTCCCCTTACCTTGAGGAGGCCTCTGTGACCTCCCCCCTACACACACACCATTGGCATAGCTGCATTGGTGCTGGAAAGTTGGATAGGATTAGACCCTTACTCTTGAAGTTGGAGCCCTAGCCCTTGTGCACGTTTTGAAAAAAGTCTTGTTTTACTTTTTGAACAACTTGTTGCAACTTACCAATTTAAAGTTACTGTTGAACTTGAAGGGAGCAGCTGTATTTCAAAGGTGGGCAGAAGATGGAATATTGGTAATACTGTGGTACTATATGCACTCATCTTGTAATTATTGGAATGGATGCTTCTGTTGACAAAGTTAGGTTGCAAAACAAAGCGTCTGTAACTGAAGAGCAAGTTATGCTGAACTCAATGGGACTTGCACAGAAACTCTAGGTCTTTGATTTTCAATCATTTTCATCCCAAGGCACACTGACAAGGGACTCAAATTGTCAATTGTCTTCAGTGGCATCAGTGTTTTGATCACTGACAAGGTACACTGCACTGCTGGTTGGGAGCTCACATCCCCCAATTGGTCGTACTAATAAATGACCCCCAAACTTCCATGGCACAGCACACTGGTTATCATAACTGCAGTTATTACTGCACACTAAGCCCATCATAACTGCAGTTATTACAGAATAAGTCATCTTCAACTCAAAGGGACTTGACGATTGTGCTGAAAGCTTAAGCACGCATAGATTTGTACATGTTCTTCTCGCTTTTCCTCCTCACATCTAGATTGTATAGTACTAGGGCTAGATCCCATGTTTTGCTTATGTGACTAAAAATACCATGTGAAACAATGGTACTATATAAATAGTAATAAAATTACTAATCATTGTTGCACTCTTAAAGTAAAACTAACAAAGTAAAGTAAAACTCACAAAGTAAAACTAACTACTCCTTTATCAGGACTGCTTGGGCAGGCAAGGTGTCTAGATTTCGGATTTGTCTGGATTTTGGAATAATTGCATACATATAAGGAGAAATGCTTCCTCTTGCTCTTTTCACTATAGTCCATCTGGGTGTATGCTGGCCTCTTAGACATTTTTCAACAATACCTGCTTAGGCACATACCACACAGCAGAGAATAGAACTTACAGCCTGTAAGTGGGAATAGTTCATACTACAGAAAGTTTTTTTTTTAAAAGGTCTTGGACAAAAATGTAGATTTGGATGTCTGGATAAGGGATTATTTACTTTAAAAATGTATATTTTGCCTTTTTCCCCACTGAAAGGGATTCAAGACAGCTTACACAAGTTCAAAAAAACAAAAAATGCTTATTAAAAATAAAAACATTTGCTTATTAAAATAAGCAAATACCTAAAAGAAAAACAAATATAAAACCACTTAAAGGATTACAGCATTTAAAAATAGAACCACCAAGATCACCTAAAAATTACAGAATGCCAGTCCATTGTCTCTGAAATAAGAATCTGTTAAGACCCTGCAAAAAGGTCTCCAGCGAGGGAGCAGTTCTTGGTTCCAAGGGGAGGGAATTCTGTAAACAAGGAGCCACCACCCAGAATTCCTAGCTGCCACCCCCACCCCCACCCCTACTGGTGGTGACACAGACAGAAGGGCCCCCTCTGATGACCTGAGAGGTGCTTCCTTTAAAAGGCGGGTTTATTGTGACTTTTTTTTTTTTTTGATGGACTACTGCTAGCCCTGGAAGGTTTATGCTGCAATAAATCAATCTTTAAAATGTTTCCATGGCCTCTCTTTGGTTTTTGCAGCAACCCTACGCACGCTTCCATGTAATGGGAGTAAACCTTAGAGCCCAATTCTACTCATGTCCACTCAGACGTAAGTCCCATTATAGTCAATGGGGCTTACAGCCAGCTAAGTAGGGCTAGGACTGCAGCCTTAGTAAACAAGAGTGGCGCTTATTTCCAGGTAAACAGGCACAGGATGACGCTGTAAGGAGGCAAGCACGTGTGGGCTCGTGAGGGCACCTCGCGGCCTTTTCGGCCTTGCTGCTCAAGCAGCGCAAGCGTGGAAGGGCTGCAGCCTCGCCTGGCAGAAAGCCCACCTGAGCGCAGCGCAGCGGCACTGCGACGCATCCTAGTTATTCCCTAGTTGTTGAGCGCGCCTCTGTTTTCCGTTGGCAGTCCATGGCACGCATGCGCTGTGGATCCCGCCGTCGCTCCGCCCCGCGGCCGGTAGCTTGGGAGGCCGCGAGGCAGAAAAGCCGTTGGTGCTGACGGGGACGCGGAGGCGGCGGGGACGCGCACGGTGGGTCAATGGGCGCTCCCGCTGGGATTCGGGAAGGGCTGTCGACAGTCGACCGTCCGCTTTCCTTCCTCCGACGAGAGGGAAGGCACGGCTCCAGCTTCCTCCAGCGCGGGGGCTCAGGAATGTGGCGCTCCTGTCTCGCTCCCTCGCAGGGGGCAGAGAGTTGAGCCCTCTCCGTTTTCCTGAGGGAGCAACAGGCTCTAGGCGCCTTTGCCATCCTCCTCCTCAGCCTTGCCGGGCTGGGGCACAGCACACGCCCGCCTAGCTCAGCGGCAGCCCCTTTGCCCCAGTGCCCAGTCTCTGGGAGTTCCGCAGGACGGGCGCGAAGGCAACGGCCGCCCTGTGGTGCTTGGTCACCGTAGCTGGCCTCCAAAAGCGCGCTGTCTCCACGCCCGCTGTAGCTTCTGTCCCGCTCTCATCAGGGCTGCGGTACTGCCCGTTTGCTAGACTTGTTCCATCCTCCTCCTCTTTTGAAGTTTTCTCGACCTGTGGCCAGCCATCGCTGGACCTTATTGTGGGGGGCGGATTCTGTAACAACGCCCTTGAGAATGTGCAGAGTGCTTTCACGTGCCCCACTGAGGAGACGTGTTGGATTTTTTGCTCGGTTTCTGAATGTTCTGTGTGTATTTGTGTTTCATGTTTTAATGTCCTAATGCTTTTGTTTTGGGTGTTGTTGTTTTTCTTACTGTTTGTTACATTATACTTTTATTATGTAGCTCTTTGCCCAGTAAGCCACTTTGGGCATTTGCTTCAGAATGGGAAAAGTGGAGTATAAATTATTCAAATAAATAAAAAGTAAATACAGCACTAAAAGGAGAAGGGGGCGGCAGAGCATGAGATGGTTAGAGAGTGTCACCGAAGCGACGAACATGAAATTGGGCAAACTCCGGAAGCTAGTGGAGGACAGGGAGGCCTGGCGTGCTGTGGTCCATGGGGTCGTGAAGAGTCAGACACGACTTAGCGACTGAACAACAACAAATACAGCACTGCAAGAGCCAAGGCACATTTTGAGATGAAAGAGAGGAGATAGCAAGAACGAAGGCTATTCTGTTATTTATAGGAAATTGTTTCATACTTTCCTCTATGGCTGAAGCCCACATCAAAGATTCCTGTTGTTAGCAGGACCATGATTCTCTTGTGCTGTACTATTATTCATTATTAGTTTCTTGTATCCTGTTCTTCCTCCAAGGAGCTCAGGGTGATAACTAGAACTTCCCTGTCACCTCATTCACAAGAAGCATGTGAAGTAGTTTAGGCTTAGAGATAGCTGACTGGTCTGAGGTCACCCTGAGGGCTTTGTGATGGAGGGCACAATCCTAACCTGGAGTTAGGCTGGCACAGTTAGGCCAGCAAAGTTTGGCCGGCACAAGGGTCACTGTAAAGGGTGTTTGAACCACGCTCAGAGTCAGGGAGGATGGCGCACATCTGTGTGCTGTCCTCTTTGACTCTGAGAGTGGTCCAACCACACTCTCAGTTTATGGTGGCCCTTGTGCCAGCCAAACTTTGCTGGCCTAACAGTGTCGGCCTAACTCCAGGTTAGGATTGTGACCTAAGTGGGTTTCTTGGTTTCTACAATCCAAATCCAACATTCTAGACCAGCCATTTTTAGCCACTGTGCTGCGACACACTAGTATACCACGAGTCGGCCACAGGTATGCCACGGGACTTTAGTGGAAGGCCATTTATTAGTAGGAGCAATGGAGGATTTGTGCCCTTGCACTGGCAACATGTGCTTTATCAATTGGTGTGCCTTATCAATTGTCAAAAAACTGTGATGTGCCTTGACGCTTTTAATACCTACTCAGTGTGCCATGAGATGAAAAAGGCTGAAAATAGCTGTTCTAGACATTACTTTGCATACTAGCAAGGACAGTAGAGATGTGTTTTTATGGTGAACTCCCCTGTTGGAAACGTCTGAAAAAACTTTCATCAACAAATCAGCTTGGGTACCCGAGCTGATTTGTTCACTTCCTTTTTTATTTTTTAAATTTTTAAAAAATTTTTAAAAATTGCTATCTTTGTTTTATGTTTTTTAATGTGATTTTTACGTTGTAAAAATTGGCCAAATTTGCAGATGACACTAAACTTTTCCGGGTGGTGAAAACTAGAAAGGATTGTGAAGAGCTCCAGAAGGATCTCTCTCAACTGGGAGAATGGGCAATAAAATGGCAGATGCGTTTCAATGTAAATAAATGCAAAGTAATGCATATTGGGGCAAAAAATCAAAAATTCACATATAGGTTAATAATGGGTTCTGAGCTGTCAGTGACAGACCAGGAAAGAGATCTTGGGGTGCTGGTGGACAGCTCAATGAAAATGTCGACCCAGTGTGCAGCGGCAATGAAGAAGGCAAATTCCATGCTAGGGATAATTAGAAAAGGGATTGAGAATAAAACAGCCAATATTGTGTTGCCATTGTACAAGGCGATGGTAAGGCCACATCTAGAGTATTGCGTACAGTTCTGGTCACCGTATCTCAAAAAGGTCATAGTGGAATTAGAAAAAGTACAGAAGAGAGCAACCAAAATGATTTCTGGGCTGGGGCACCACCCTTACGAGGAAAGGGAATCTCTTTTCCCTCTCACACAATACCAGAACCAGGGGACATCCTCTAAAGCTGATGTTAGGAGAGTTAGAACAAACGAAAATATTTCTTTACCCAGTGTGTAATTAGAATGTGGAACTCCTTGCCTCAAGATGTGGTGATGGCATTGGGCCTAGATGCCTTTAAAATGGGATTGGATTGATTTATGGAGGAAAACTCCATTGCAGGTTACAAGCTATGATGGGTATGTCCAGTCTGAGATTAGCTGGTCACTGATCATGAGGGCCGGGTAGGAATTTTTTTCTGTCATCCAAATTGGCCATGGATGGCAGGTTTTTTTTTGCCTACCCCAAACTGACGAGGGAGGGATGGGTGTTCAGTAGGTTACATGATTTACATTTGTGCTTAATAAAGTTCAACCACAACCTCAGTCTGATGTCTTCCTTGGGGATGGTGCAAGGGTAGTAGACTACTTTAACATGCCAGATGCAGGGGAGTGGCAGCAGGATACAAGTATCTGGTTGTCTTGTGTGCTCCCTGAGGCATCTGGTGGGCCACTGAGATACAGGAAGCTGGACTAGATGGGCCTTTGGCCTGATCCAGCAAAGCTTTTTCTTATGTTCTTATGTTGTGCACCAAAGTAGTGTGTGTGTGTGTGTGTGTTCATGTGTTTAATAATAAACATGGATTGTGTTGCATGGCAATCAGAAAGAATAGGACCAGACTGGTCACCCTAATGCCATGTTTTTCTTTAAACAGATGACTGTGCAAATCACCGCTTGCAAGATTGTTATACATATCTCAGTTTTCCAGTGATGGTTGCTATATGAATAGCTCATCAAAGCATCAAACATTGCTCAAAGGCTTAATCCATGGCTCCCTTTGTTCTCCCATTTCCCTCATTTTGTAGGTACTATAACATGCTCCTCAAGAAACAGATATATCCCTAAAACCAATGTAAGATTTTCCAACCATTTAGAATTTCAGGAATTTCCCTTAGCTGTGTACAGATGTTGGTGAGCAGAACAGATAACTGGCCAATTTAGTAGTACAGGCAGGCCCCCATATCCATGGATCCAGTATCCACTGATTCAGTTATCCATAGATCGATCAATCAGTCAAATAGTATTTATATACTCCTCCTGCATCCATTCTTTTACCAGCCGGATGCTGCAATCCTATACAGCCTTTCATGGGAGTAAGTCCCATTGAACAAAAAGTAAAATGGGCTTTATTTCTGAGTGGAAAAGCATGTGCTATGTCAGGAACTTCCCCCAAATAAGGATGCTGGGGAAAGTCACATTATAGGTAATGGAGCTTACTCCCAAGTAAGTGTGGATAGGACTGTAGCCTGCAAATCATTGGACTGTAGGACTGTAGCCTGCATATTACTCTTCATTTTAGCCAGAATTTTTCTTGGTTTTAGGAAGAAACACCAGAGCTTCCAGTGATAGCATACAAAATTAATAGAAGAGGCTGTGCTGAAAGAGCCACTACAGTATTTGAATATTGTCCCCCATATCTGCAGTTTTCTCATCTTTGGGGAGAGGGAACAGGACAGATATAGGGTAGGGGCTACTGTAAATGAAAATGCACATAATCTCCTGCCTGTAATTTTGGAGCCTGTAATTTAGAATCTGTAAAGGCAGATTCTAAAAATACCTCTACTCATATTGTTATGTTATGGAACCATCAATTTTACTATAGCAGCAGTCTGTGTTGTCTCAGCCTAGAGAAAATTGATCGTGCATGATCACGTTTTCTTTAAGTTCCACCTTGAATACTGAAGTTCTAGTTATTCATCTGCTTGAAAAACATCTGTATATAATCTATAAAACCTATTTGTGTTTCCTCAGAAATAACTCTCACGGTGTTCAATGGCATTTACTATCAGGTAAATGTGCATAGGATTACAACCTTAAAGAGCTAAATCCATAATCTACTAATTCCTGAAGGTTATGGAATGAAAATGGTATCATAGCATGACTCTGACTCATATTCTACTCTGTACTTTCTGCTCTCGTGTTCAGTATCCCACCTTACCTGCAGCTAGCTACATTGCTGCCAAATCTGATATTCAACTGAATGTGGGAGCCAGTGCCAACTCCAGTGCAGAGCTTGAGCATCAGCCAGTCATTTTAAATATCCCAGGCACAGAGTTATAAGATTGTTTTTTCCCCCTCCTTTTCATCCAGCATCATCCGACTCACAAATAACACTCTGGAAGTACTTATAACCAATGGCAAAGCTTAGGAGATGTTGGCAGAGCTGTGTGTTCAGATCCCCTGGATCCTTCAGCAGTGGGATTTCAGATGGCAAAAGTAGGCTAGTCCAGTTGTCTTCACTCTAAGCCTGTCAAGGTAAATGGGGGGCTGTGGGGTTTCCCTCCAACTGTGGGAGTATCTGTTCTTTCTTTCTATCTGCCATAGGCCTTGTCTAGAATATGGCACACAACATCTCCCTAATACTAGCAAGCATGCAATCATTTTAACTGGCATATTAACTGAATGTTTATTCTCTAATTGCTTTTTATAATATGTGAATATTACTTGATCATCTCAATGTTTCAGAAATTAAATACTGTTTTTCCCTTTTTGTAAAAAGATGTTCTGTATCTGCCCCAAGTGTTACTAATCATGGAAATGAAATTAGAAGTTTTAGCCTCTACATGTATCAAGCAAAGGAAGCCATGGCCTCGAATAACTTGGCTGGGACAGGTAAGCATCTGTCAGTTTTTATATAATGTACAGTGGGAGTGCAATCCAAGTCAGATAGGAGCTTTCTTGTTGAAATACATAGGATTTAAACATATTTAACTTTGGCTAGATTTTTCTCTAGGACCTAAACCCTAACCAACTTTCCAGCACTGACATAGCTGTGTCAAATGGGGCATATGCTGCATCCTGCAGTTGGGGGACAGTTATGGAGGCCTCCTCAAGGCCAGGGAATGTTCGTTTCCTTATCTTGGAGCTGTATTGGCATTAGCCCAATGCTGGAAAGTTGGTGAGGATTGTGCCCTAGGTGTGATTTTGTAGCAAATAAGCCATTCTTTGGAGAATGGTGACAAAGTTTTTAGAAAATACAATGGTATAATACTGACATGATTTCTACAACTATCACATTGGTCCTTAGGATTAACTCTGTTAAGATAATACGTTTTTCTTACAGCCCAGTCCTGGCCTGCCCTGTATCCAGCGTAGGTTTGGGGCTGGCTGCAGCTTGCCACAGGGCAATTAATTCTGCTTATTCCGTGGCAAGCAGCAGCCTCCCCGAGCGGTTACTCATATCTGCACCACAAAATCACTGGCGCAAATCCAAGCCAACTGGGCTGGGGGCCGGGGATTAGAATCTGTCCTAAGTGCCAGATCCTGACTCCATCCCCTCCCTAGACCAGCCCGCCCACAGACCCATACCCACCCCATTCCACAGTCCCTCCCCCTCCCGCCCCATGCCGGCCAGACTCAGTCTGTGCTTCCCTCACTCACCAGCAGCCTTCACAGGACAGCACAACTGCTTGCACCAGCCCAGCAGCTTCCCAGAATGGCACAGATGTGCTTTATGCCGTGTTTCCCACACTCCTAGGCTGGCGCAGGGGACACGCGTCGGCCTTCCTGTCAGTTAGGATCGTACCCTTAGTTTTATACTTTCTATCCATGTATTAAATGACATTGGCCATAATTTATCAATGCCAGTGTTCTCACTTTCATTCATACATCTTTTCTTTAGCCAGTAAATGGAACATGTGGACAAGGGGAATACTTAAGTCCACATGAAGCATTTATTTTTGTAGCATTTATTTTGTGTACATTCCTGACACTAGGCTGAAGAATAAACATTATGGGGACATTTAATTTTGTGCTTCTGTTTCTGTAATTCTAGCATAATGCAGTAGTTGTGCATGTTTATTCAGACATTGATTTTCAGGTAAAAAAAAAATCAAAAGCAGGCACCTTAAATAAGACTGACACTATTTTTTTTAAATAATAGGAGAAAGAGGCAGTTTTTCTTTTAGATGACAGAAACATAAATGAAATTAACCTTGTTTCGGGAAAAACAAAGAAGATTTCGCAGTTGCATCCCTTGCTGAAAAATGCAATTATCTTATCAACATCAAGAAATGGTTAAGTATTAATGTTAACAAGTTGTACAGTGAATGTTTTTGAATTTATATAAATGATACTGTGCTTTGTATCCAGAGTTATAGAAGTTGGCAGTCAACTGTTGGTAAGCCAGCTGTTGCAGAAGTTGGCTTTCCCCCTCCATTATTCCCACTGAAGCCTGCTGCGCCTCCATAAAAGCTGCTCCTGAGGTTTAGGGCCTTCTGGAATGAGAGATGGCTCTGGGGACTACAGTGGAGGGAGAGGGAGAAGAAATCAGCAGATATTGGACAGGGCTCCTTTGATCCCTTCCCATGCTGTGAGCAGTGTAATCTATTGGTGATATTGCCTAAAATGAGAGAAACACAGGTTTCCATTTCTGGTGTGGCCCCCCTTGTCATTTCCTCACACTGTTATGGAGGGTGCCCTGAGCCTCAGAAGCACATGTTCAATGAGAATGGAGGGGCTATAATGGTGAGGAGATGTTCCCCTCACACAGCTCTAAGTCCATGCCTTTGTGTTAAACATTTAAATGTGTATTGACTCTCTAGTGGTTTTTATTGGACTATCATAACCTTTGCTTGCTGTATAGTCCTGATCTGAAGCCATTTAAGGACTGAGGCCAAAGTTGCACTATGTTAAAAATGTTTGCTTCTTATTCAAACAGGAGCTTGGTTGGCTGGGATACTTAAAACAGGAGAACTCTTCCTTTGGAACAAAGACCATGACTTCCTAACAACTGTCCCAGCAGTTGAAGAAGTTAGGCAAGTCATTATAGCAGCACAAGGTAGGAATAGGTAGTTGATATATGTGTTAAATTATAAGAACTACCATTTTAACTTATAGCGCAATCCTATACCCCCTTGCACCAGCGCTAAGCTCTTGTGCCTGTCGCAAACGTGCCGTAAAGCGCGTCTGCGTCAGTGCTGTAACACTGGATCGGCACAAGCAGCAGTGCTGGCGCTCGGGCACCACCTCAACTGCTGGCAGTGCCAGCCATGCGCCAGTTCAGCGTCGGCGTCATTTGGTTGGCGCAGGGCCTCCCTTGCGGGAGGGGCATAACTGAGTGGCATAGTGGGCAGAGACGGTGGTTGTGACGCAGGATGGCCGTAGTGCCATATCTTAAAGCCCATCCCTGGCCAGGGCAGACCCGATTCGGGCTGCTCCTGTCCACGTTCCTCTGCACCTGCAAAACAGCAGGCACAGATTCGAGCAGGCCCATAGGGGCAACCGGGGCTTATGCCCTGCACGTTGCTGCTGCTGCTACCTCCTAAGGGGCTTTAGGATACAACCCTGCTATGTCGGCCTTACCAGGCCAGCTTAGTATAGGATTGCGCTCTTAATTTAAAATGAGGGGCTGTAGCTCTGTGTTGATTTGCTTCACATGCAGAAGGTCCCAGGTTCAGTTTCCAGTATCCCATGTGGAGCAAAGAAAACATCTTCTCTGAAACTCTTGAGCAGTGTTCTTCAACCTTGGAGTCAGGATCCCAGTGGGGTCGTGAGCCTCAGTTATGGGGTTGTGACAACTTACGGGAATGAAAAGGGTTGAAGACCACTGGACTAAAGCACCACCAATAAAGGGGGAGGTATCTGATGTCCCCCTTCAGGAACCAGGAGATGTATCCCAATCCTGCTCCATTTCTTAGCAATTGTACAAAAACAGCTTTCACTTGTGCCAGGATTTTTAGAATGACAATCTGTCCAGGACTCACAGGAAGTGACAGGCGCGTATCTTACCCGATGCGCGGGATGGCGCGAGCCATGGGCACTGGGCAGCGGCAGGGCGCCATTGCGCGCAGTCCAGGCGAAACCGCACGGTTTTCGGCCCGCCCGCCCACCCATGCTTCCCTTACGCTCGGAAATGGAGTGTTTCCGGGCTAAGGGAGGCGTTTCAGAGCGACACGCGGGGCCGGTTGATGTCCTGGGGGCGCGGTTTCGGCGCCAGCCATGGGCACGCTCAGGCCTCCACACGCGCCTGGGAAGTGATGTCAACCTAGTAGTGATATTATGGCAGGAAATGCCATCGTTGTGATGCCAGAGCTTGCTGCTTTCCTGAGAATGCAGTAATAAGCTGAGTTATTTCTCAGCCATTTTCCACTAGCAAAGTGAATTAGAAAGAGAAAAAAAGCCTATTTAAAAAGCATATTGACAGAAGCAAAATAACCACATGGCCCTCCCCCTTTCTAGTGTCCCATCTTCCTATATTTTCAATATGGCAGTTCTGGGTGCTTCTTGACCCACCTGAAATTGGCTCGTGACCCACAGTTTGGGAACCACTGGGATAGATGATGTAAAGGCTGAAAAGCTGTTCTGACACAATTAGGAATAGGCTACTTCAGAATGCCAGATACAAAGGAGTGGCACCAGGATGCAGGTATGTTGTTGTCCTGTGTACTCCCTTAGGCATCTGGCAGGCCACTGTGAGATACAGGAAGTTGGACTAAATTGACCTTTGGCCTGTTCCAGGGAGTCTCTTCTTATGGTCTTAACTTTATTTTCTAGAATGTTCTATGAGGTTGTACCTATGCATTTCTGGTGATGGGAAAAAGTTGCTTCTCACTACTCCGATGGCTTGCATCTTTCTTTGGGAAAGCACAGAATGTATGTCATCTAAGCCCCCTTTAATGGGGCAGTGGTCTCAAATTATTCCTGAAGAATCAATTGTGTTACCATCTGTTGAAGAGAAAGAAACTGCAGTGAGTGCTGACTTTCTCAAAAACGAGGTAAAATAGTTCTCATCATGATCTGCCTTAGGAGTTGGTAGTCTTTGTAAATTGTATAGTGAGGCAACAGCTCTGTGGGTTTGCTTGTTGTGAAAAGATACGAAACATTTATCAACCAGCTTTTAAATAAACCTTGGAAGTTTAGATAGAATTATGTTGTATTTAAAAGGAATGGTTTTCTGTACTATTAATACATAACACTTGGTTAGTGTTTGGATTCCTGGTCAACCAGGAATGAAAAGTGTGACCTTCCTGGCCTGTGAATCTGTGGCCATTTTGCCATCACTGCTGCAAACAACCATGTTACTGGCCTGGGCCTTTACTCATCAGTCAGTCACCTATATGAAGTTCAAACATTTAAATGCGAGTCTCCTGTATGCTTTGATTTAAAAGGGAATGAAATATTGTCTAAGGTAACAATTGCTATGTTTTGGGCTGGATGGAAACAGTTCATTGCCTGTATGGAAGAAACATGTCAGATTGCAGTCCTAAGACTGAGATGGGATTGCCAGAGGTGGCATATTGCTCATGATAAACTAGATGAAATGGGCAAACATGCTTGTTTGATCATGTGTCTTCCCCAATCACATATACTGCAGAGAGTGAGAAACCTAATTTTAACATCAAAAGCGTGACTTATCAAGGGTAGATGAGTCTTCCCACTCACCTTATACTGGAAATCTTGTACATTTCAGGGGGGGAAAATGAGTAAAGTAGCAAACTGTGAGAAGTAGAGGTGAACAAGTATTGACCTCCCCTCACACACGTGCTCTTCTTGAACTTAGAGCTTGAGTTGAGTTGACTTAGGTTTTGGATAGGGTTACCAGATACAAACTGGGACAGAGTGCTTATACTTTCACCATCATATAGAAGAGAGAATTTTGGCAGGTATAGCTTTTGAAACCCTTCCATGATGAGCTGCACATGCCCAAATGTACAATGGTTAAAGGTATGGGCACTCTGTCCCACTTCGTATCTGATAACCCTAGTTTTGGACTCTCTTCCTCTGCTCTGTGCTGCATACCTGAGTAGCCAGATCCTCACTGTCTCCTCAATGAATAATATCGAGATCATGTTCCTAACAGAGAGTACTCTTACGTTGTTCATTAATCTTCATTACTTAAATGAAAAACAAAAAGAATGAATAAAAAGTGTCTTTACTTAGGAAGTGGGACTTTTGACTTATCCCAGTGTTTCTCAGTCTGTGGATTGCCACATGATGTGTGATGGGTTGCGCACCCTTGTGCTGGCCTGCAATGTGATGCTCCCTGTAGTGCTGCAGTGCCTTCTTGGGAGACCCTGGAGGCTTCTTCCGAGTCCCACTGCATTGACCAGTGGGCCTCAGAACACCCCAGGAAGTGACTGGAAGTGACATGCGGTTTGTGAACACAACTTCTGTTTTGACCAGAAGTTACTTTCAGTTGCTTCACAGTGCAATCTGGGCTCCACAGAGGCAAATGGAGTAGGTTGCAGGCTTCGCATGACCTAGAAGTGGCCTCTGAGAACTCCCAAGAATGCTTTGCAGCACAACAGGCAGCATTGTGTCACATCCCATTCCAGAGGATGAAGTGAGTTGTGGCACTAAAATGTTTGAGAACCACTGACTTATCCTATTTCATGTTTTTGTAAGGGATGGGTAGCCAATAGTAGTGTTTTACCAGGTTTCTTTCAATCAGGCAACTTTCTGATTGGTTCCAGGACAGTTAGTCCTTAATCTGAATCTGGAAATAGTAACCAGTACTAGTAACCATCTTCTAGTACTAGCATGATGGGGTCAATATAATTCATGTATTAACTACTGAAAAAAAAATCTGAGTATGGTGATTAAACATTATTTTGCTTCCTTGGCAGATACTAGGGGACTGCTGCTTGTGTTGTTTTGCATTTTGTTCTAAGGAGCAATTGATGCTGAGCTTTTTGGAAATTAGGTGGCAAGACAACAATTTAACTACGGTTAGGTAAGTTGACCACATTTATGAAAGAACACACGTTTGAAGCTTGGTTTTTAAATTGTGATTTTTTTTCCTGCCTTATTACGTGAATAAACATGTAGTTTAATGAATGGAAATACTTATATACACATGAATTTAAGTACCTTTATGTGGACATGGATAGCACAAACTACTAACCATGGCCATGTATGATACATATATAAATGTACAGGTTGATCCTCTTTATCCATGGATTCAGGACCCACAAATTTGACTAACTAGCTGGTTAGGAACCCATCGTGCAGGACTGACCTGACGGACATGTGTTCCTGTGATGTCTAGGAGAGTTTCTGAGATGTGGGGAGGCCGCGCGCAGGTTCTCTGCACCTCAGAAGGCCTGTCTGAGGCCTCTGAGATGCACTTCCAATGTTTTTGATAACTGGCAGTACATTGCAGAGTCCTCAGGGAGGGCACCTCTGGTTTCATCTGGACACCCTGTAAGAATTTATTTATTTATTTATTTATTTGATTTGATTTGTATCCCGCCTTTCCGCCATAAGGCCCTCAAGGCGGCATTTACAAGGTTAAAAACACAGTAAAAAACAATTAAAAACAGTATTAAAAGACAATAAAAACAATATTAAAAATACAACATACAACAAATTAATCCCTAGGATCATAAAATATATAAAAAGAATGCAAAAAAAGCCAGCCAGCCAGCCTGTCAGCAACTAAAAGCCTGCTGAAATAAAAAGGTCTTCAGCCCCCGCCGAAATACCGCCAAGGAGGGAGCAGTTCTTAACTCCAAGGGGAGGGTATTCCAAAGTTGGGGTGCCACCGCCGAGAAGGCTCTCCTACTGGCCGCCACCCCTCTCACCTCTCCTGGTGGCGGCACCGTCAAGAGAGCCCCCCCAGATGACCTCAGAGTACGGGTCGGATTATATGGGAGGAGGCAGTCCCTCAAATACCCTGGGCCCGAGCCGTAAAGGGCTTTAAAGGTCAACACCAGCACTTTGAATTTGGCCCGGAACAGAACCGGCAGCCAGTGTAGTCGCCGAAGCAGTGGCTCGACAGAGTCAAACCGACGTGCCCCAGCAACCACCCGAGCAGCCGCGTTCTGTACTAGTTGTAATTTCCGAACCGTCTTCAAAGACAGCCCCACATAGAGCGCATTGCAATAGTCTAATCTAGATGTCACTAGGGCATGGGTCACTGTGGCCAGGTCCGCGCAGCTCAGGTACGGTCGCAGCCAGGTACGGATCCCACCAGGGATCTTGTTATCCATGGATTTTGGCATCCACAGGTGTTACAGGAACTGAACCTCCACAGCCAAGTTCAGACTGTATATGTGCATCTTATATGTGGAAATTTCCTGTCATTTTGTAATTAAATAAAGTGAAAATCCAGTTTACATTACTGCTGGATACAGTTGTGCATGATTGTTCAATTGGCATCTGTCAGTATGCAGTCATCTCCCACGGATCTTTTATCCATGGTGTTATGTATCAGCAGTTCTCCACAGCTGCTACCACCCCTCCCATTACCTTCCATTTTCTTCTTCAACAACCAGGCATGTTTCTTGCTTTTACAGATGCTATAAAAAAGCAAAGCAGCCAGGCATCCTCCATGCTAGAGGGACAGTCAGAACTTTAGCAGGAAGCAGCTTCCTATTAATGTTCTGATAGTGTCCGCCTAGAGTGCAGGATGCCTGTGTGCTTGTCACTTTGCTTCTATGGCATCCGTAAAAGCAGAAAACATGCTTATAGAGGAAAATGGAAGGTATTGAGCGTGGGTGCGGAGCATTGTACTCATAGTGTTCCACTTTTATCTGCAGTTTCCATATCCACAGGAGGACCTTGGAACTGATCCTCTGTGGATATGAAGGGATGCCTGTATTTTATTGATATTAATTTTTTTGAGAGAAATTCAAAATATTTATATCCTATGTTTCTACCCAGCCCCCAAATAAGACTTGCAAGGCTGCTAGCAGCCATCACACAGCACAAACAATAAAATGGCAATAATATGAAAACAAAACTGTAGCAGCAATAATAGATGGACACAAGCACCCCTCTGATAGGCCTGTCTAAATCAACCACTATCTATATTTGCAGCAAGCACAGAAATCCTGAATTGATTATCTCTTTGGTATATTTATTTCTTCTTTGTTTCATGTAGCTCTTTTCCATATCATATATACTGGGCACAGCAAACATGTTCTCTGCCTAGTCTGATTCCTCGCTGTGAGTCTGTCAAATCAAGAGGCACTTTGCTTACTGCATTTTCAAGTGATGGACTTGTGCTAGCAATCGGGGTCAATCAGAAGGATCTACAGGTACAAATGCACATTGCATATTGGAAAAGTGGCCTTATGGATGATGTGCCCTGTTGTTAATCATTGTAAACTATGCTAGGATGATGTCTAGCAAAGGCTTGAAGAAAGGACAGGCATTACTGTATACAGTGGACCCTCAATATCTGCTGGGGGTCTGAATATCCTCTGGATACTGAGAGCACAATCCTAACCAACTTTCCAGCACTGACATAACTGTGCCAGTGGGGCATATGCTGTATCCTGCAATGGAGTAATAGGCACAGAGACCTCCTCAAGGTAAGGGAATGTTTGTACCCTTACCTTGGAACTATGTTACCCTTACCCCGGTGCTGGAAAATTGGTGAGGATTGCACCCTGAATTTCATGGATAATGAAATCTTCATGTTGGAGGGGGCGTAGCACTGCAGTTACATACATGGCCTCCTAGCCACCCCAGAAACCACCCAGACACAACTGGAAGGCTCTTCTAATTTGCACCTGCAAACCGAATGTGCCTTCCATTTGTGTCCAGGGGGCCTTATGAAAGGAAAAGGGGTCTAGGTCCAGCTGGAGGAGCAGCAGTTGGGGTCAATGGCAGTGGCAGTAAGTTCACCTCACTGGTTTTGTGCTCCTGTATCTTTCAGCGCAGTCCTTATAGTAAAGAGCAAGAAAAAGTGAGAGTCGGCAGAACATTTATACTGAGCTAATTACAGTCAGTCGTCTTTTTATGTGACCTCAGTATCTGCGACTTCGCTTATCTGCAAGGGGCAGAATTGCTACTTTCCTCATTATCTGCATCTGTCCTCATTATGTACTATGCAGGGACCTTCAGAATGGCATCTGCAACCAGCACTGACTCATTTAAAATGGCTGGCAGAAGTATCCACCGGCTATATTTAAGGGATCCATGCAGGCTGCAGGTGCCGCTCTGAAGATCCCATTGATCTAACCCCATTGATCCGATTATTGTCATCTTAATCAAATTTGCGGATGACACAAAACTGGGAGGCATAGCAAACACAATAGAAGACAGTAAAAGCCTTCAGGAAGACCTTGATAAAATGGAATACTGGGCTGAAAAGAATAAGATGAAGTTCAACAGGGAAAAATGCAAGGTTCCACACTTAGGCAAACATAGCCAAAGACTTATAGAATGTGTGAAACCTGGCTTGGCAGTACAACATGTGAGAGAGATCTTGGAGTAGCAGTGGATCATAAGGTGAACATAGTCAGCAGTGTGATATAGCTGCAAAGAAGGCTAATGCCATTTTAGCCTGCATTAATAGAACCATAGCTTCCAAGTCACAAGAAGTTGTGGTTCCATTTTACTCTACATTGGTTCCATTTTACTCTACATTTTACTCACCTGGAGTACTGTGTTCAATTCTGGGCACGTCAGTTCAAGAAAGATGCAGCCAAACTGGAGCAGCTTCAGAGAAGAGCAACAAAGACAAACAGGGGTCTGGAAAACAAGTCCTATGAGAAAAGGTTGAGGGAACTGGCATGTTTAGCTTAGAGGATAGAAGACTAAGGGGGGATATGATAGCACTCTTCAAATATCTGAAGGGCTATCATAAGGAAGAAGGGACAAATTTGTTATCATCTGCCTTTGACAGTAGAATTAGGTCCAATGGGTACAAACTGCAAGTGAGGAAATTCTGGCTGGACATCAGGAAGAATTTCTTGACAATAAGGATGGTTCAACAGTGGAATAGATTGCCAAGGGATATGGTAGATTCACCCTCACTGGAGACTTTCAAGCAGAGGCTTGACAGGCATCTGCTGGAGATGCTCTAGGAGGATTTCCTGCTACAGGGAGGGGGTTGGACTAGATGACCTTGTAGGTCATTTCCAACTCCATGATTCTATGATTCATTATCTGCGAGTTTGCTATCCAAGAGGATTTCCAGGAACCTAACCCTAGCGGATGCTGAGGATGGACTGTATATCAGTACTTCTATTCAACTGATGGTGATATATGCATTATATTCTCAAAGTTAGGTCCTCATCAATGTCTTTCTACAATAAGTTCATGTTGCCTGTTCCCACTGGTTTGGAGAAGGCTGAAAATGTATTTATTTTGGCAAGTCTCTGATTACTTCTGACCATTTTTATAATTTGTTTTGTAAGTGGTGATGATGTTGGTGATATGCTATGCTTTTCTATGGTTTTTAATGTTATAATTTGTGTTGTGAGCCACCTTGAATCTCTGGAGACAGGCAAGATAGAAATTAAAAAAATATTAATCTAACATGTTCATGTTAAAAGCAAGGAGCGTGCTGTGAAGCATGAATGTGAAGCTTCTTATGCCCTTATTTTGGTATGTAGTTAATTAACCATTCTGTATGGTACATGAAATGTGTGTGTGTGTGTTTTCATATTCTCAGGCAACTCAGGTGTTGTTTATGAACACAACAAATTTTGTTACTGTTTCTGGAAGTCTTAAAGGTTGTGGTAGCAGGAATCACAAAATTCCATCAAAGCTTCTAAGGCAAGTATCTGAAATTAGCATTAATCTTTTTAAAAATAAAAAATATATTCTAAAACCTGTTTAGCTAGTTGACTGCTGAATTCTGAAGGTGTCATTTTTTGTACTATTTTAGGTCCTATTGGATTGCTGACATGAGTTGGACACCTGATAGCCTTTTTTTGGCTTGCATGTTAAAACGTGGCTCATTAATCTTAATGACTTGTTTGGGAGAATTGCTGACTTTAGTTACTTATGGTTGCTCTGTAGAATTTGGACCAGCAGAATTTATTCCTTTGCATCCTCTAATAATGTACAGGTGAGATCATCAGTGGGTTTAAAAAACATCATTTGATCATATCTTTCTTTCTAACATGTTCTTCTATTTTAAATGTTGCACCTTTCAATTAATTATGTTGCTTTTCTGTGTCTTCTCAATATCTGTTTCTCATTCATAGTTCTCTTCTATTTCTAATAAATGGCTTTGTCCTGCTGAACAAATGACATTTTCGTCATGTAAGTATATGTTATTCAAATAAATGTTAGATTCCACTTTAAAAAAAAATACTTTCTTCAGAAGCTACCATTAGAAGTCACCTGCATGAGCTAATAATAGCAAAGTAAGGAATGAAAAAGATTGTGCTTAAACTGCACTGCAGTGTTAAAGGTTCACTTAGCTATTTCCAAATACTGAAATAAAAATGTGTATAATAAAATCCAAAATATGAGATTCCTATAACCCCTGCAAGATTACAGATGATATATATAGCTATACATGTAGATTAAAAAGGCACATAGAAGGTAGATATATTCATGTCACTTTGTCAGAATAAAATAGCAATTTCAGTTTCTGCATGGTGTTTTGTTGTCAGATTCCTATAATTCAGCAGTTCCCAAACTCTTTGGGTTTTCAAGCCACTGTTAGGGTGCAATCCTACCCTGGAGTTAGGCCACAACCAGGGCCACCATAAAGCGCATTTGGACAATTCTCAGAGTCAGGGAGGATGGTGCACCTCTGTGCTGGCCTCTCTGACTTCAAGAGTGATCCAGACATACATTACAGTTAGGCCCTTGTGCTGGCCTAACTGTGCAGGCCTAACTCCAGTTTAGGATTGCACTAAGTCATTGCTAGAGAGGGGGGAAAGCAGCGATGCGATCCCCAGGCTTACCCCTCTACCAGGGAAGAAGAGGGCTTTCCTTACCTTCCAGATGGAAGCACCGGCCTCCTGGGAGGGGGCGAGGGAGCCCTGTGGGTGCCTCTACATGGCTCTCCAAAGTTCAGATAAGTTTAAAATTGCAATTGAGATCCACTTCCAGTTTTTTATTGCAAAATCGCAATTGTGATTTTTTTTGTTTCTGAGGCTTGGGGATCCCTTTGGAGGCATCTGCAGGGCTCCCTACACACACACACACACGCCCGAGGCTGGCGTTTACATCTGGAAGGTTAGGAAAGCCCCTTTCTTCCCTGGCAGCAATGCGATCATGGGGGTTGTGTCGCAACCTTCTCCCTCTCCACCCCTTAAAGGGGCAGAGGCAGAGTTTCTCAGGCTGGGGTGTCACAGTGCCTCAGTTCGGGAACCTCTGCTGTAATTTATTAAGAGCAAAATGCGGTATAAGCAATATCCTGAAGTTAGGGGAAATGTAGCAGATGTTCTTTGCTGTTATAATTACGTTATCTCACACTACAGCTACTACTGTTTTCCCCAGGCTGGATGCATGTAGGTATATAGTCATGTACACACACAATGGTGAATGCATTGTTCTCACATGCTTCTTCCTTTCCCCCAACTTGATAGTGCCCATATGCCAGGGCCTATGTGTCGTTACCCTAACACTTGTTCTGCATACCTTCTCCCTGAGTAGAGTAAAAGAATTGGCACTAATTGGAGCTTTTTGTTAAAGGCAAGTAGCCACAGGGGCCCTGATGTGAATTGAGAACATGGTGGGGGCAATGTGTTGAAAACTCTATCCTCCCACACCATAATCTCAGTCCATAGGGGATCCCAATTTGGCTTCTATTTACCGAATAAAAAACAAGCAAGCTAGTCCCAATTACATTACATGCTTAAGGCAATGTCTAGTTGGAGATTGGATAAATTTGATTTTATGTAGGAATTGTTTGGGGGAATGTTGTCAGGAATGTTGATTCCATCTCATACTTAACAGTTTATACATTTATTTTAAGAGCATTGCAGAACAACATGACAGCAACAAAGACATTCAGATTATAATGTGACTGTGTAAGGCAGTTCTCATTTCAGTTGGATCCATATTGCACCTGGCACAAATGGCAGACCACAGATACTTAATGCTGAAATCCCAAACATGTTTGACAGCAACACTTCCTCTCTACTCTGATAGTCCTGATCTGCAGAGCAGTTGATGTAGCTTCTATTTGCTAAATGAAAAATATGCAGTATAGCTACAATCCCAATGGTTACAGTAGTATCTAGTTGAACCCTTCTAGCCTGCCATTCTCTCCCTTCTTTCCTTTGTATTCCCCAGTATTGCATTCTCCCCTGCAATGCTGTGCACAATGTCTTAGTGACTAAGAGTACAATCCTAACCTGGAGCTATACTAGGCCAGCAAAGTTTGGCCAGAACAAGAGATACCATAAGGTATGTTTGGACCGCTCTCTGAGCCAAGGAGGATGGTGCATGTCTGTGTGGTGGCCTCTCTACCTCCAGGTTAGGATTGCACCCTAAAAATCTGCTTTTATGGGTATTATTCTAATCCATAAGGCCATGATTATTCACGCCAAGTGTTTAGGAACTTCACAGTTATAGCTTGTGTTGAAACAGCTAAGCACCATCAGGAAGTTGTTACTGAACAGCCAGCAATAGGGTGGAAAGGAGCATGTATTTGTGCTTGTAATGCATATACTAGAACAGCATGCTGGCTTTTGTCAGTCATCAGAGAGACCGCGGTCAGTGGTCAGTTTGCATTAGTTTCTGGAGGTGATTGGGCAAGTGCAACGTGACCCAGGGTCCAGTCCTAACCTTGGACGGCACAAAGTATGTTTGGACAGCATTCGGAACACAGGCGTGCGCCATCCTCCGTGACTCAGAGAGTGGTCCAAACATGCTTTACTGTGGCCCTTGTGCCAAACCTTGCTGGCCTAACTGTGCCTGCCTAATTTCAGAGATTGACTGCCATCCCTGCTTTTATTGTTGGTGGTTGTATGTAAATGGTGTGCACCTTGAGGATTTGTTGACTGAAAGATGGGGTGGAAATCAAACATACTTATTTGAGAATACTTGATGCCCAAATCTTTAATCAGGCATCCCCAGGATTTCTACCAAATCAAATTCCAAAGTGCAAGAGAACACCCTTTCCTCTCCCTGTAAGAATTCTGTTACTTTATGCATGTTCACAACTTTTCCATTGTCCTGTTTTGTTGCATATTTTGCATTTTGTGGTATCTAGTGGTTCTCAAACTTTAGCATCAGGGCCCACCAAAAAACGTGTTTTGTTTTACTAGCCATTCAAAGCTCTGTAGCTATGGTGATTGGGCAGCGGTGCTTCCCACCAAATAGTAGGTTGTTTAACTCTTGATGCACATAGTATGTACACATTTTCTTTATTTTGTATGTTAATAAAAATTTTTAAAAATTACAAAAAAACCCTTGTTGCAGATAGTTTAATCTGTCTTGTCAGTTTTGTGACCTGCCAAAAATTGGGTCATGACCCACTGGTGGGCCATGGACCCACAGTTTGGGAACCATTGGTGGTATCAAGGTTGCTATGAAATATCACAACATCTAACCAGGCATATAATGTTTGCTTTGGAGGAATGTGGTCTCTTATTATAACATGTAGCTTTTCTGGAGCACATTTTAAAAATATTTTGTAATAGCTTAGGGATTGATCTGGTCCCGCTCCTGTGCCTGCAGCTCTGCACATGTGGAAAGGGAATTGTTGAGAGAGGGGGGTATAGGGCCCCCTAGCTCAAGGGAGAATGGATTTGAAGAGGGCTGGAATGTCCCTTTTGTGTGTTTGTATTAGTATAGAGGATTCTGTTTGCTTCTTTTTTTTCTAACAATGTGTTCTTTTTTCTGCTAGATCACAGCATTCTTTGTTGCAAGATTCAACTCACTCTCATGATTCGTCAGCCTCTGAAGGAGATCTCTTGAGGCAGCGCTTTTCTGTAGCATCACACCCAAGCTTACCTTACCTCATTGCCTCTGATGGATACATAGTTACAGTTCTCAGATTTACTGATAGTTTTTCACCCTCTGGATTTATGAGGTCATTGCTATTGGATTCAACCCAGAGGCTTGATAAGCTGCGTCACAGACTGATTACAGCAAAGGTACTGCTGTTCCATTCTTGTTTGTTGTTTATTGCTATATTTTTGTGCTCTGGCAGTTATAATTGGGGTTCCAGTTTCTTGAGTAGAAACTGTGTTTCTCCTGCAAATGTCCTGAGGCCTTGAACAAGACTGCAA